>JANIIA010000001.1:28627718-28647256 GCA_027478495.1 Erythroxylum alaternifolium
TAACGCAAATGAGAGCAAACAATGATAAGATTATGCAATGAAAAGCCAATCAAAATGAACAGGGTTAGTCACCTGTACGTACCTGACGAGAAGCATTAGTAAACCCATCAAGGGGAGGCAACTGAAGACATGGATTTCGCTTCAGTGAAAACTGGTTTCCTGCATTGGTGGATAGGCCACTCTGCAGGGGTAATCCTTGTCGTGACTGGTAGCCATAAGGAAATGCTTGTGTTGAGGAATCTAATGGATAAAGATCGTTCGGTACGGATCCACGAGATTGAAAGATCTGAAAATATAGAATTATTAAGATAAGAATGTCATAAGTTTTTTATCTGACAGAGAGTAACAATAGTAAGTCTTAACTTACTTGCTTTGATAGAAGCGCTTCCATGTTAAAGTCCGTACTAGGATTCACAGTTGCCAACTTCATGGAGAGAAACTGCAAATGAGATCAAGAAACAGCACCCCAAATATCAAATCAAGTACATCATTTAAACTCAGAAGGAAAAACCTTGGCAAAACCTGGATGGAACTTACCTCAACCTGGCGCTGCAACGACTGCACGTAGTTTATAATCTCATCAAGCATGACAGCTTTCCCAGTCACCTGCACTTGAAAATTCCAGCCAATTTAGAAAATTCCACTTCTTAAAAAGTGACTTTTTCTTTTTCCATCTTTTCTTCTTTCGAGTAAATGCAAATCTTCAGGAAAAAAAGCGAAAAAAAGAACAGAAAAGAAAACAGAGACCTTATTGCAACCAGGAACAAGATCCTGAAGAAACTTCATCCTTTCACCGATTTTCTCTCTCCGTACCTGAAAAATTTAAAACCAGAGAGGTCAATGAAAAACATCTTACGATGTCATATGGATAACGGAATTGTATTCAAACTATTCATTCTTACTCTTTCGGCAAGACTGTGGCTATCTGTAGCTTGACCCCTTCTGGCTCTGACATGAATGTAGTCCTTTGGAGGCTCTGCTGGCTTCGGACTATCCTTATTCTTTTTCTGGTTCCCATCTTGTTCTTCTTCTTTGGCTTTTCCTGCATCCTTTTGCTTCCCATTAGCTTCATCTGATTTACTTTTTTTCAAACTAGGTTCGTCATTATTCTCTGCCACTACCTGCAATGAGCTCCTCATTGGTTTCTTCATAATCTCATCAAAAAGCACCAAACTTGAACACATTTTATTATTTTACCTTAGCCCCAGAAGAACAAGGAGATGGAGATGGAGTTTCTTTGGTCTTTCCTCTGGGAATTGATTTCCTTTTCCTGGGGTTGTACTCTTTCTGGCCTTTCATGCTCATTTCTCCATCCTGAATCTGCTCAGACACTGAAGACTTCTCGTTAAACTCTCCGAGTTCAGCATTTCTTTTCTTGGCAGAATTCGAACTCACATCTTGTGGTGAGCTTTTATTGCTTTCCTGAACAATCCCCTGAGATGCAGTGACCTTCATAGAATTGCTACTCTGGACTCTGGAGATGTTACCGGATTCATCTCTTGGCATCAAACCATAAAGTAATTCAGCTTGATTTAGTCCAAATTGCCCACTTAAGCCTCCGAGGTTCCTGTTCCCAAAGCAAGAATATCTTGCAGCCCTCTCTGCAAATACAGGATCGGTAGGAAATGGAACTAAACTTTGTTGGCTGGCCAAATTGTTCCCAAGAATTGGCATACGACCTTTGATATGGGAATCCATCAATGGAAGATTCAATTTTGGAGGCGAATTCAACGGCGCACTGTAACATGAATTGTTAGCATTACTGTTATAGTTGATGTTATCGGTGTTGTTGATATAAGAAGAATGAGGGAAAATCTCTTCGGAGTCACAAATAGTTCCTAATCTCCCAATTAGTTCTCTGATCATAACAGTGTCACCACTCCCACCGTGAGAAGAAATGGCATTGGCGCTTGAAACTAGAGGAGACGAGACAATGGAGCTCAGAGCAGACTCAAAGGGATCGTTCTGATCCATTGAACTATCCCAATTGGAATTGAAAAAGCAAGAACTGAGGTCATTTGATTGCATTCCCATTCCAAAACTGAAAGAATTCCACATGGGTGTTGTACCGTTGGTTGCTTGGTTCATGAAAAGTTTCTCCTTTTCCATGGGAAAATAGAAAATAAATAAACTTTGCAACTACTAACTGGGCAAGAACAGAAGTGAATCAGAGAAAAGTTGAGGACCCAGATCAAGATTTGATGTCGTAAAGGCGAATATCACTCAACACAGGAACAGAAACAAGAAAGGAGAAAAGTGGAGGCAAGAAGATGAGCGAAGACACCGTGTGAGCTAGAAAAAGTAGAGGAATGAGAAGAGAATATAAGAAGGGGAACAGAAGAGAAAGCAAGACAAACATAAGGGAAAGAAGTATCTATTTTGACTTCTCTTTGCCCTTTCTTACTAGTTAATACCAATTTCTTCAATGTCTACTGTTATTACAGTAATCTGTCTGGAACCGTGTAAAAGATGGTGAAGTTGGGGTGGCAATAGCCTGTTGCCGGGCCTTAAACGTCAAACCAGTTTAGTTTCTGTCTCTTCTTGAAATTTCTTATGTTTTTGCGTGTGTATTATTGGTTGAAAGGCCAAAAACAGGACTTTGTTTTCTCTTTCCATGTTGTTGTTTTCTAGTTGTGGGTTAGGATAAAGGAACACAGCGATTACGGGTAGAGAGGAAGGTGGCTTGTTGCTTCTGTTGGCACGAAACACTTATACTTCGGCATCTGGGTGCTTAAGAAACATGTCCACACTCTCCGCAGATCCAGAATATAACATTAAAAAATGTCATTTTTCATATGTTCCCTCTTCTGCTGTCTGTGTTGTCCAATTAACCAGGTTGTTAAAATTCCAACTTTTTATTCTCTAATACGAACATGATGAAAGAAGCCAAAACAAATTCTTAATTTGACAAATTTCTACCAACCCCAGGTATTAAAAATTTAGGTATCTGCAGTTTCAGATGTTTCAACTCCAATCCATTTTGGCTTATGGAGTGTTTGTTTCTTCATTTTAATGTGTATCAATGAAAAAATAATGAAAATATAGCTAGATAACTTGTGAATATACATTAGTTGTTAAATCGTTTTATAAATAGACGTGACATAACCAAAAACAAACATGATCTATCCAATAATAAATCGGTCAAGTTCAACTTCTATCCTTTTCTTATTTCAAATTTGATTTGAAACTCAAACCAAATTTTTATTATTTGATCTAGATCCAAAAATATTGAAATAAGTGGCACCATCTCTTTGCATGCACAAAAAAAAATTTCAAAGACAAAAAAAAATCAAATGCATAAAAACAAATGATTGTTTCTAAAAATTCAATTTCATAGGCATTTCAAGAACTCAAATATATAGAGTATTAGAGTGAGCAATAGTCTTTTCTCTTTTATCTTTTATGATGAATAATTATCAAGCTTTCATATGACAATTAAACTAACATATAACTTAGGAATAACTAATTCTAAAGTGTTTAACATTTTAGGATTGTTTCAATCCAATGTCCAAGATTTTAAAATTTTTAATTGAGTGACCAATTTTTTAAAATCTTAACAATTCAATTCAAAACGTTAGTTCTGTTAGTAATTTGCTGATTTGACTAACATTATCTTTATTATTTATGAAAAGTAGGTGTCCACTTGAAAAAATTGTATGTACTATAGTATGGACATCTATATGTCATGAAAAACAAAGATTCTATTAGCTACTAACAAAACTAATGTTTTGAATTGAACTGTTAAGGTTTTAAAAAGTTGATCACTTAAGTAAAATATTTAAAAACTTGAACACTAAAATGAATCAATCCCAAAAAGTTATGCATTTTAGGATTGATTATCTCTATAATTTACAAAGAAAGGAGGTTACACTAAAAACAAAACAAAAGATGGAGTCATGATTTAACATTTGAATAAGCAAAAGCCACAAACTTGATTATTAATTGGCCATGAGCCAAAAAACTTATTAGAGACATCATCCTCAGGTATCAAGCTCATCAATAGGTGTTGTGTAAAAATCAAGTCTTTGAGAAAGCTCTTGCTTTTGTTAATGAAAAAATGATAGTTTTATTTTTCTCTTAATAAAGCTGTCTAAAACTATTAAGGAATTCTACTGTTTAAGCATTAACATAAGGATCTAAAAGAAAGGAAAAAAGAGAACAAATCAAGAGGAAATGATTGCACTTTCAGCCCTAACATTGCAATTAACTACCATGAGGTTCACCTAGGTAAGGGTGATTAATATGATAATAGTGGCAGCTTTATTAAAACCTTATTCTATGATGCTTTTACCATTTTGGACCTACCTTTTTCACAATTTAAACTACTCACTTCTTTGGTTGGCTTTGGTAAAAGGTAAACACCAGTAGAAGGAATAACACTTATCCCATTTAAGTTGTGGGTACACCTTAAACAAATCATAGTGAGAACCAAGTTTTACATAGTAAAAGGCCTTCAGCTTTTAATGCTATTTTGGGAAAATCCTCATTGTGTCTTTTAAAGGCTATCATATGCCTTTATATGCTGATCATGAAATTTTCTACAGATCATAGGATTAGGAAAGTTAGAGGATATTTCAATAAGGCAAGACAATGTTATGTAACCTTATTAAAACCTAACAAAAAACTATCACGTCTTATAAGCATTCAGGCAATGGATAGTTGACTGAGGCTAAAGTTAATGTCAATATTAAATTTATTTCAAGTGCACGAGGTAGCTATAGATGACACAAGCAAGTATGAGTTGATTCCACGACGACAATAAATACTAGTAGTTACCCATTTTCTATTATATAACCTAAGAATCAGATTTTGGTTTTTAATTAAAAATAAAGCTAAACAAATAAAATAAATTAAGATTAAACAATTTTGAACTTAGGACAAGTAGAATATGAAAAAAATTCAATATTAAATAGTATTATATAGGTGATGAATTCCCCTAAGTAACCTTGAATTATTAACCTTTTATCCTGCAATCGTATTATTGATTATTAAACCGTGGGAATTCCTATCTTATGTTAATATCTCTCTCAAGACTATTAACAACTAATCCATCAGTTGATTAACTGAACTCTTTCTAGCTAAATCCACTAAGAATGCCTTATACCCTAATCCAGAAGATTTATGTTAGCTTATCTCCAGGTTTGTATTGACATCCTTCCAATTATGGTATAACAAGAGGGTTTTCTCAATTCAATCAAATGAAATCAAATCATGCATTAACATTCTGGATATATTAGAACAAGAATACAATGTATAATTAAATCATAATAAATGAATTAATATAATTGCATTGAATAAAAAATTAAAACGTATTTTTATAGGTTTCATTTCATCAATGTAAACACTAAACATGTTTAGTTACTAATCATATAAAATGAAATCAAAGATAAACATGTAAAAAAACTAATAGAAAATAAAGAAACCATAATTTTAAATCTTCCTTTCTCTTTTATTGAATTTTCTTGCAAGTTTAGATTTGATGTTGTTATCTATTGGATCTCGTGATGTATTCTTCATGTTTTCCTCCTCCTTTGATCAAAATTGTCGCCTCTCTATATGTCTTATGTCTCAGAACCATTTAACAATTCAACTCTATTTTTTTTTCCTTAGTTTACGTTCTTTTATAGTGAAAACTAGGATTTTTAGGACATGTACGGTCATTTACATGATTATGTAGTTCAAAAAATACTTAAAATTGTGGCTTTACACGTTTACAGAGACTTCCACGGCCATATAGACGGCCGTGTATCTCTAGGTAGCATCAAATCCAAAATTTTCTTATTTTAGTATGAGAAGGTAATTATCACCTACAAACGCACTTGGAGCAAATTAATACTAAAAATACAATAAAATATAAAAATACAATAAAATATAAAATATCAAGCAAACTATATTAAATATGGGTGTATAATTATAGTCAAATAAGAATTTGTTAATAGTCAAGACCTAAAGAAAGAGTTAAGAAGGGAACTTGTCAAGGAAATGGTGGAGTTATTTATAGGGAGATGTGTAGCCTACATTTTTTCATAATAAGAAAAAGAATGGAACCAAAGGAAAGAGAAGGCATGGAGATGATATTAGTCGAAGATATATATGTGTTTACATGAAAGCCCTAAAATATATAAAGAATTAACCCTTAATGATCGCATCTGTGTTGAACCTCTACCTAATGTCTAAGCCTATAAAGCAAAAAAGAGTCTTTACTCTAGAGATATAGTAGGTCATAGATGCCAAAGTGCATAAGTTGCTTTATGTTCACTTTATTATAGAAGTACAATACCTTAATGAGCTAGTCAACACAAAGATAGTTAAAAAACTAAGTAAAAAGTGGATGATGTTTGTCTACTTCACATATATAAAAAAAGGCATACCTAAAGGATAAATATCCCCTTTGTAAGATTTATCATTAGCAGATGTCACTTCAGGGTATAAATGTTGAGTTTCATTGATGCATATTCAGGATACAACTAGACCTACATCACAAAGGTGATTAGAAAAGCACATTGTTTATCACCTATAATGGATCATATTGTTATAGGGATCATAAACTATTCATACTAAAAATATTAAATCCACCTACCAATGATTGATTAACAAAATATTTTATCTTCAATTAGGAAAAAGCATAAAGGTTTACGTAAATGAAATGATTGTGAAAACATAGGAGGCCAAAGTCATTTAGTAGACCTAAAGTAATGCTTTAATGCCTTAAGAAAGTATAATATGAAGCTAAACCCAAAAGATTAATCTTTGGTGTAACAGCCCTAGACCACTCGCCCACAAATATTATCCTCTTTAGGCCTTGGCCCAGCCAAGCCCTCACTGTTTTGCTCTTCCTACCCCCGGGAAAATAGGTCTATGAGGGAGAGGTATCCATACTCTTATAAGGCATATTTCGTTTTCCTCTCCAACCGATATGAGATCTCACATTCTACCCCTCTTTAGGGCTCAATGTCCTTGCTAGCACATCGGTTTGGGTACTGGCTTTGATGCTAATTTAATTGTCACGACCTGGAACCATATCGAGCACATGACAACTGCCGTATACCCAGGCTAAGGATACTCATGGTACCCTTAACTCGACTATGCAAGGCTAATTGGATATCTTTAAAAACATTTCAGCAGCACAACCACTGTATTTTGAAAATCCCAAAATAAAAAACACTTGTAAATCAGTTTCAAACGCACTTCTATATTCACATTAAAACTTTACCACAACTTTTGGACTTTGAAGCCCACTCAAAAGCAATCTCAACAACAGTACAAAATGTTCGTACATAAAGCCATTTACAAACCACAAGATAGACAAGAGTTAATTTATAAAATTATAAAGCATATGAATATAATCATGAGCCACTATACAACAAAAGTATAAAACATAGACTACCCACGTATGGTAACGCCTCGAAAATGTCAAAGGACCGCACAAATCACTCAGAGCTTCAAGCTCACCAAATTAACCTGCATGGTTGGAAAGCGGAGGGGGTGAGTACATTATGTACTCAGTGAGCGAGAAAAAGACATATATCACAAATAGAACCCGGTACACACCAAAACAATCTAAATAACCTAAGGACAGTTTTATACATCTAACATGCACATAACCAACTATGAAGTGAATATGCATGACATATAAACATATAGACCTAGTTTATGACTCATGCTATATTGGTTAGGAACCACATAGGCCTAGCCTATTAATCACTCATTTATTGAACATAGGTTCCAGTTCCAGTACATATGAGCAGAAAAGCATCACATGTAAAAATCAAATCTCGTCAGGAAGCCAAAAATCAGAATAAGCCAGAAGAATTATATGTGTCACCACTAGTCGGCTAAACTAGTGTGCATACCCACCAAATCCCAGTGTTGGCTCGACTTTCATTTGTGGTGAGCTCAGACTATAGTTGACAAGAGCATCATGACTCTAGGTGATGACCTCGTTAGTGACTAAACCTCTAGGTGTACAATCACCCGCGAGTCTTGTAGAATGGTGTTGTTACAAGGACTCGACTTTTATGTACCAGCGTCAAGTGTACGGGGGTTGTTTGATCTATTGTGTCTAGCACATGATTGGCCAATCGTTTCTTCACCAATAAAAAAAATCATATTCAAATATTAAGTACAAAGGTACCATGCCTTTATTTATCAGTTCAATCGATATCATGGAACTTTGTCATAGCTCTAAGCCAAAAGAAAACATATACATGCAGCATACATGACTCGGTTATGCATATGTAAGTTTCAAAACGTTATTTCATACAGTGAAAGTTATCTTTTGCATTCCGAGTGCAAAGTTATTCAAAAATGTAGTTTCAGAAAAATAAAATATTATCCTTTGCACTAAATGTAGGTTTGTTGAAAATAATATCATTCCTTAAAATATGGAATAAAAACATCAGTTGCACTCCAAGTGCAAAGAGTTATTCAAAACAATGTCATTTATTAAATACACAAGTATACTAGCATCTATTTGAGATTCAATTTTACTATGCATTACCTAGGTTTATAATTCACATACAAGTCATCATGCATGTCTTGGAATGACCTAATCCTATTTGAGAGGTATGTTTTCCCCAACTCACCTCAAAAGAAGGTTTACTCTCCTTTACTTCAGCAATCATCGAGATGAGCTCCTTGATCCACAGCTCCCAACCCTTTATACATACAAATGTAATGTACTTACTACTTAAACATGTATATCATATTTGTACACTACCACATAAGTGTTTAAAAAACAATATCACTAATTTTAACCTGTAGGATTCAGCCATTAAGCTTCTCACATGGTTACTTCCCTTATTATTCGCATAAGCTTTCTTTTGTATTTTCCAAGGCATTTAATGCCTTGATCCAATACATACACATTTCAAAGCATAATTAAGCACATTTTTATCCAAGCACATTAGGTCACTACTCATCAATCTAAGCAACAATTTAAGTTTACTATAAGTAAACATGAAAGTCTCTTTCTAATGCACACAGTCAAAATCCTTAAATCCTAAGTCAAGTTCATTTAGGCATTTTATCAAACACTTAATGTGCATTACTTTCAAGTTACATTTTCAATACTTTATTATAGTAATTAATGCTTTAATCTTGGTATATAACAAGCATTTCGAAACACCAATACATTTCACCGCTCCATTAACTCCAATTCTCCTCATTTAATCCATATTCATCATAATTATACCACTCATCATATTAATCCATTTCTTCCCCCATAATTTCGGCCAAGCCTTATTTCATATACGTCTTCTTTATTTTTTTTTCACCAATTCACATTATACACACACAATTAACACCATAGAATTTATTTAAACCATCAATTTCGAAAGATATCCAAAATTTCACAAACTTTCACCAAAGAAAAGGGCATTTTGGTTTTGGCTTAAGGAAACTTCTCCATGACTCGTTTCATTCATCTAAACCATGTTTCATGCATAATCAAGCATGGAGAACAACATATCTTAACACCAAACTCAAAATCATAATGTAGAGAGAGATGAGACAAAATACCTAAACTTTCCTTTAGTGATATCTTAAAATTCTTTAAGAATTTCTCAAATCTAATGATAGATTTGATTTACTTGATCCCAATTTAACTTAGAACACCTTGATTTGAGTTGGAGAATAAAAAAAAAGGTGGAAATTGGGTGATGTATGAAAGTGTTCTTCTTCTCCTCTCTTCTCCTTTCTTCTCCTTTCTTTTAATTAAAAAAAGTGTTTTAATGCTAAATGGTGGGATGCATGGCCACACACAAGGAAGAAGGGTCTGGAATATTGACTCTTCTTTAATGAATCATGGTGAATTTACCTTTTTGCCCTTAGCTTATATGAAATTACCATTATACCCTTCAAAATTTTCCTAAATTTGCAATCAAGCCCAAAACTTGAGAATGACCAAAAATTTTATTTTCATTTTGGTCCCCGAACTTTTGAAAATTATAATTAAGCCCCTTAACTATATAAAATTACATATTGGTCCCCTAAGAATTGAAAATTTACTTTTAAATCCCTTATGTACATCAACTTTTCCAATTAAGCTTTCTAAGTGTCCAATAAGTCTATAAATAATGTCTAATCGCATTAGAACACATTTAACTTGGCCACCATCGCCATATCCATCCAAAGACTCTATTTTACACATTTAGAAGCTTATATATCCGAAATCTCCAAGATTTCACATACTGATGAACTCTAAGTTCGTATAAGGGTATATAACATTATATATCACTAGTATATATACCGAAAGGATTCAAATACAATTTTGAACTCATATACAATCATATATAAATCAATGTACAGTAGTATCTCCAAGTACAAACCTATACAAAAAGGGCTCAAAGAGTCCAGTGTTACATTTTATTTTTTTATACTTCTTTATATTTTGGGTAACCCTAGGATTTTTTTTGGGGTCTAAAAGGTCTAAAAAATCCCTCAAATCATGAAGTTTTTGAGTGTCTACACATCTGCCTAATGTAGGCCACGATTATGACTCATATCCGAGCCTTCTGTCATGATCATGGCTCACATCCAATCTTTCTATCACGATCTTGGCATCAGCCGTTCCTTAGGGTTCTGTCACAATCGTGGCATACAGGCCACGATTGTGGGTCAACCCTGGAGCTTCTGCCAAGATCGTGGCCTACCTATCATGATCGTGGGCCTGTGTTATGGCTCGGATTCCCTCCGAAACTCCTCCGCTCTTCGATATTAACCCTGAAACACTAGCAAATATATCAAGGTACCTCAAAAACATAATATTTAAGCTCAAAGACTTGTACTAACCCATAAAACACTTTAAACACAAATAAATCACAAACTAGCACAATTTTAACCTAACCATATACCAAGTGACCGAATTAATAGCTAAACATATATCAAACTATGCCCGAAAACATGATGCAATTTACATTTATGATGTATAATATGGAATAAAAACTTATTTTCTTAAATAAGAACTAAAGCTTGAAAGTACATATCGTTAAAAAAAAGAGAATGGACTAAACAAGAAGTCCAAGACATGTAACCTAATACAATGAAAGTGGATTACATGACTACGTTAGAGTATATAAAACTGTCTCTAATGGGAATGAAATCTAGTATTACAAGATTGAAAATCAATGACCACTTTGAGATCAAGTCAAATGTGATTCAAAAGTTGAAATAACAAAGCGAGTTTGTTGGATTACTAGATGAGAATCTTGAAGAACAAATTGTCATTTTTTAGAGATTTATGACACGTTTAATTTTAATGGAGCTACTAAAGATGTAACAAAACTAAGGTCATTTCCATTTTCATTAAAGAATTAAGCTAAGCAATGGTTGAAGACATTATATGTAACCTTAATACAATAAAGAAAAATAAAATAAATAAATTCTTGTTCAAATACTTTTACTTGATTGAGAATTGCCAAATTGAGGAACATCTCTTCCTATCTATAGTTTAACAATGAAACATTATATGAAACATAGGAGAGATATAAAGATGTTGAAAGATATCCTAAACATTTGTAATTATATATATATTTGACTATGTACTATATTTAAATAGTTGAGAGGTTTGTGAGAAAATTTTTAGGAAGTATATTTCATTTTTAATTAGAAAGATTAACTACATTTTTTGATTCTAGTTTAACTATTTAAATACATGTACATCAATATAAGAAAAGAAGTATTTAGCCATTTTTTCGTAACTTACTTTATGTTTTTTACGGTATCAAAGTAGAAAGTAAAACCCGTAAAGCTAATTCATTTTTAAAAAAAGTTTAAGGTCATATTTGGGACAAGCAAACCTCTCAATCTCCTATATTAGAACTTCAAGTTATCTGAATGCCATCCTATTCAAAATACTACAATCAGATTTAATGGTGACAATTTTCTTTGTAAGTCACAAACTATTCGCATGTATATCAGAGGGAGAGGTAAGATTGGGTATCTTATGAGAGATAATAAGATGCTCAACATACAAGATCCAACCAATGCCCCTACCTTAGTAGGTTAAACTAGAACATGCATTTTATCTAATATGCTATACACATGATTTTTGTTAGAGAAATGCTTAGTCAATAGAAGGATAAAGTTTTTTAGTAAAAAAATATGGAAGTAAAATCTTGACATAGGCTTAGGAAAATCACACCACCAATGAACAAGAGTTTGTGGTTATGGTTTTGGCATTTTAAAAGTTTAGATTTTATTTCATCTTGTCCTAAGTCACAATCCACACTAATCACTCAATATTAAGTTTTCTTTTCTATAAAAATGATATTAAATCTATATTGAGTTGGATTTTGTTATTGCAAGAATTTGACTTTAAGGTTAAAGATAAAAAGGAGTAGGAAACTTAACAATAGTTTACTTATCAAATCTTAAAAAATTTAAACTTAAAGGAGCTAAGTGAAAAAGGCATATATGACACCTTCTCTAATGAAATTCTATGTCTTGTAGAGGTACATGGTTCCACCCCTTGGTTTGTTGATCGTGCTAACCATTTAGAAGTTGGAATTCTCCCTGGGGATATTTCATACCAACACAAGAACAAATTCTTTTCTGACATAAAATATCATACATTAAGAGAAAATAAGATGATTCATACTTGAGGAAGTGATGGATTCAATACCACATCACTATAATTTGTGGCAAATAAGAGACCATGTTAAAGCCAATTGAACTATAAAAAGGTCTTATAAGAAAAATTTTATTGGCTAAGGATATAGAAGGGCATTCACATGTACATAAAGTTTTGTAATAAGTGTTAGATAATAGGTAACACATCTAAAAATAAGAAATGCCTCCAAAAATATTTTAGTTTATAAATTATTTAATATATGGAAAATTGATTTCATAGGTTCATTTGAAATTCTTTTAGAAGTAAGTGTATTATAGTGGCATTGGATTATGTCTCTAAATAGGTTAAAACTCCAACTTTACAGATTAATGACTATATGGCTATTGTACTTAAATTACTAAAAGAGATCGTCACTTGATTTGGCACACCTAGGACCATCATAAGTGATATATGCTTAATTAATTATACATTTATTCTATAACACTTAGTAATTAATGATATGAAATGCTTAAGACATTCACTTTAGTTCATATTTGGTTTTAGGTACAAGTCAGAAGAAAAAGAGCTAAAGTGAGTTAAAAGCATAATATTTGAGTCTTTTTTCTGAGATTCATAACCATTTGTCTTTATGGAGCGAGAATGAGAAGGATTAGAGCAAGAGGAGATAAGAAAATGCATGAAGATGGTGAGTATAGTTGAAAACATTAAGATAAAGAGTGTTGGAAATGACTCATAGCCATGACATAAAAGTCATGGGCATGAGCATGTTACTCACGACCATGACTTATTTGTCATGGATGACACTTCATGCACGCCTATGACTGATTTTTCATAGGTGGTGACACAACCATGCATTCCTATGAATCATATGCATGCTCGTGACACCACAAAGCACGCCTGTGAAATGCTGCCAACTCACTCAAAAACCTAGTTTCCAGTATAAAAGGAATGTTTGGATGGTATAAACAATATGAAAAGTTGAAGGAAACATTTAGGGCTTTTAGGAGAAGAATGAGAGGCAAAACTCGATGCTGTCGGAGACCTATGGAGACCATAGAAGGCTAAGTTTCCTAACATCAGTTCAGAGGTGATATCGATATCGAAGAACACTGTTAAGCATATAATTCGTTATTTTTATTGTTCTTTCTCTCTTAGAGATTGATTATATTATCCTATGCTTATGGATCTGGGTTTTTCATGTATGAATGATCTTTATTCTCGTTCTGATTTGATTGTTTATGTGTGAACCTATTACTAATATTTTGAACATAATTCATAATTGTTGTGTTTGGGTATTACTAGAATCTTCAATATAATCTGTAATTACTATGTTGAGATTCATTTGTAGTAATTAATGGTTTTAGATCATTAGGGATACAATCAATAATTGTTATGTTTCTTATTGGTGTTGATTCGTTAGGGATAACATAACTTAAATTAAATGACCAAAGCTTATGTGGTTATTGCATTGATTAATTTATTTTCCTAACTCGTAATGCGATTGTCTAATTAAATATAGAGAGCTTATCCTAGGTTGTTCTATGGCTAGGTTTTATTAATGAGAGCCTTTTAATTAAACACGACCTAATGGAAAACCAAGGTTAATAGAGCTTATCGTTAACTTACGATTAATAGTTTCTAGGAGAGGTATGAAAATAACAATTCAATGAAATATGTTTAATTGTGTGTAGGTTGAGATTGAACCAATGATCGAGCCCTTAACGAATTTATCACTTTCATCATTTTTATAATGATTTATTTAATTTGTTTTCATTAGTTTAGTTTCATTTTAATTTCTTATTTGAAAACCAAACCAAACCCCCCATAACCTAAGCACATTTAATTTTATAACAAAAGTTAAACAAACATTCTCTGTGGGATAGACCTAGACTTACCACTAACTATAGCTTTTAGGACATACAACAATTCCCACATAGACCAGAAGCCTTATATTATGACTCAGGTTTATCTTTGGAAGAATTAGTTAATGCTATTACTGCTAACACTTTGCAATTCTAGTTGGATGAAAGCAAATTTTGTTATAGCTTCCAAGATTAAGAGAGCCAAAAAAACTCAGGTGCATCCTTGGAAGAATTAGTTAATGCTATCACTGCTAACACTTTACAATTTCAATAGGATGTGAAAAGGTTCCAGTAAGATGCACCATCTAGATGGGGAGATATCAACGATTTAGAATCACAAAGTGAAGAGAAGCAGCCGTATCAACCCGAGGTGTACCCAAGAAACATTAATGTGGAAACCTTAAAGAGTAAAAAGAAGCCTGAGACTCTTGACAGAACTACTCAAGAAATTGTTTGTGATGAAGAAGGTGAGGAGGAGCTATATATCTTTCAGCTCAAAGGTGATTACTGAGTTTGTAATTATTGTTAATACTCACCCTTCACCTTTACTTAGTAGGTTAGAAAAATTGATCGAGGAGGAGAAAGGTGAAAAGATATTCCATTAGTGCAAGTACTCAGTAATGATCAAGAGTTCGAAGATAGGGAAGACATTGTATGCCCTATCTTGAACAACCTCATATAGAGAAGGTGTAAACTGTGACACCAAAAGATCATAATTTTGTCATATGAGGAGAAAGTGATGAGTTGAGCTAGTGACACTAAACAAAGGTGCTTCTTGGGAGGCAACCCAAAGGAAGTTAATTTCTTTTCCTTTATATTTTCAGATTTCTTTTTAATAAATATGTGTGTTTTTAAGTTTGTTTATTATTACTTGTTTTTAAAGTTTTTAATAAAATGAGAGAGAAAATAAAACAAATAAACAAACATTTTCTCATTTTTTTATTGCTTCTAAGACTATATAGTTATGATTAGAGTGTGAATTAACTAGAAGAATCCATGGCAACTTTAGCATGTACTTTTGCTCTTGTGATTGGTCAATGTGCATTATGTTTAGAAGAAGTAGTGACTAGTGATAGACACAAGTCAATGAGATTTTGAGCTTTATTAGACTCACATCCATATCAGTCTCATTGTCTTTTGTTTGAGTGTGACCTTCATAACATGTGCATCCTGAATTTGCTTTGATTTTTTATACAAGACCACATTTTTATCACATGCATTAACATGAAAATGATATAGGTTCTTTGTTTCATAAGCTACATTAGCCAAATAGCTTATCCATCGTTATGATTTTTCCTTTTAATTAGCCCCTTGAGCTTTATTTACCTTTTCTTTTTATGCTAACCACATTACATGCTTTAGACCTAATCAAATGTCCTACCCAACCCTTAAAGCTAATGGAACATTGGTTGATTGTTAATGATTGTGGATGTACAAAAGTATAAGTGTAGGGATGTGCATATGTGTGGGAGGGTTATAATTGTTGGGAAGCCATTTTATATCTTATCAACGAAATTCCCAAGTTGATGTAGCTTCTGTCAATTTTTATATGAAAAGAAAAAATAGAAAAACAAAATAAAAAGAGAAAAGAGCAAAACATAAAAAAAGAAAAAGAAAAGGAAAAAATGCTTAAATAAATGTATTTAGGAGGAAGTGCACATGTTTTGAAAAGTTGTTTATGATTAGTGTCTCCTCCTAAAGTTGTAGTGAATGGGTAAGTTGAATACACTACATATGAGGAAGATGTGGCTTTGAAGGATCACTCCGTGTAGTTTGAATGTATTGTCATCAATTGCATCGGTGGCTCTTTCTAGTATGTTATGCTTCATGTGGGTTGTGGTGTGAGAGCTTGAATTTGAGCTAGGAAACATATCTTTTGCGTTCATCATAGTTGATGTACATAATTGTGAGTGAATGTTGCTTTTTGCGCTTGGTGTTATATTGAGTGATTTTCTTGTTTCACTAACTTTGATGGCTTTATGCTACTTTACCCAAATACATCTCACGTTATCCTTGCCACATTACAACCTTAAAAAGTTCTTTAATTCATTATTATGCATGTGAACCTTAGTGGTGGAGAAATGAAATGATTTTCAAAGTTGTGGAATATCATGATTATAAATGGTATTTAAGTGTACCCGTGAATCTATCTTATTTACACTCATTTTGTCAAGTCTACCTTTATATTGCTTGATACTCATAGACTATATAATGATTTAGTGGGTAATTTAGTATGTATTTAGTAGTTAAATTGAATTATTAAAGCATGCTTATGTTAGGTTTCAGTTATTTACTTAGATATTTGTGTTTTGAGTGTTTTGAGGGTTAGAGAACACTTTTAAGCTTCAATTTTATGTTTTTAAGGTCCCTTAATGTGTCTGCTAGTGTTTTAGGGCAAATATAAAAGAATGAAAGAGATTCAAAGAAAACCCAAAAGAGCAACTAGGCTCACGATCGTGGCCTAGAAGCCATGATCATGACAAAAGTATCAGAGAGAAGGCTCATTCAGCGGCTATGCTCATAACACTATAGGCCATGATTATGGCCTGCGTGATAAAACACGCAGACAACCTTCCCGACTTAAGTTTTTGAGGGACTTTTCCGAACTTTCCAACTCGAAAAAAGCCCTAGGGTTGCCCAAATTAGAAAAACCTATAAAAGGGTTAATGAAGAAACCCTAAGGGAGCCTCCAATATGCTATTTTAGGAAACACTCTAAGAGGAGAGAAGAAAAAGAGAGAGAAAGAGGAAGAGAGGAGAAAGAAGTAGGTATTCACAGCTACTGTTTTCTTGAGGCGTCCCGATCCCCGTTCCATGTGTATTTCTTTCATCTTTGTTTTCATTTTCTTGATTATTAAGATGAATAAAATTATGTTTATGTATTTGGGTTTGATTAAAATGTTAACCCTTCCTTGGGGATTTTACCTTGATTTAATGTTAATCTAGCTATTTTTGTGTTATTTTGATTGGGTGTTGTGATTAATTACAGAACTTGCATATTTCGGTAATAAACTGAGAGGGTGAACTGAATAAAATGATTAGGTTTGGATTAATGAGAGTTAAGCAATCCAATATACCACATGCTTAATCATATCAACTATTGTGCGGAGAGAGATCCTATGTGAGACCCGGTAGTTTATTAGAGAGCTTAAGACTTAATTACAGTTGTGGGTCTTTTATTAATTGAGAGATTGCAAATTTCATAATTCAATTAGGGTTTATGATTTAAGGTTCAACGATTATAACTCGAGAGTAATCCACCCTACAATAGTCTAGAACTGACATCACAATAACATATAATTGACTAGACTAGCATTGATGATAGGGAAAATCCCCTTTCTTATAATTTGGTAACTCTACTCGGTTAATTTCCATTGTGACTTTTGTGTTGCTCAATTTCAATTTCTTTTTGTGTCAAATTTGCATATTAATTTCTTGATAATCACTTTCCGTATTTATTTTTCTTTATAATTTTTATTTTCATTTTATTAATTTTCTGAGCCTTAGATAACATAGGGTTGGATTAGTTCACCTTCCTTGTGGGATCGACCTTTCACATACAACAAATCATGACTAGTGTACTTGCGATATTTTGAAGGCTATAAATTGTAAAGCTTGCAAAACGATCAACAATTTTTGGCATCGTTGCCAGGGAAGTGTAGAACAAGTTTATTTCTCATAGTCTAAGGATTTTTCACCATCTCTTGTGATTGTGGTACCCAATCACAAAAAACTAAAAAAAAAGAGACGAAAGTTTGCATTTAAGGTAGAAGACACATTAATTTGGACATCCCAAGGCAAGAATGGGGAATATGAAGAGTTGAACGCTAAGAAGTGATGGAAAGAACGATGGTGGAGGAAATACATCATAGAGAGCGACGGACCCTTATGGATGTCATGAGGCCACAACTCAATGCTTATCGTCAAGGCATTACACGACTACTAGTGCAAACGAGTACGTTCGAGTGCAAACGAGTACGTTCGAGATCAAACCATCACTGCTAAACATGTTGTGAATTGACGTGCAATTCTATGGGTTAGCCAATAAGGATTGTAATGCTCATTTGACTAGTTTCTTAGAGATTTGTGACACTTTTTGATATATTAGGATGTCGAAATATGTTGTTAAGATAAGGCTCTTTCCCTTTACACTCAGGGATAGAACCAACGTATGGTTAAATTCTCTCAACCTAACCAACGTCACAAATTGGAAGCAGCTGGTGCAAGCTTTTCTAGATAAGTACTTCCCTCTAAACAAGACAACAAGACTAATAAAGGAAATTATCAATTTCCTAGAAAATGACGGAGAGTCTTTATATGAAGTGTGGGAGTGGTATAAGGAGTTGTCCTCATCATAACCTACCCAACAAATTCCTTTTGCAAACCTTGTATAATAGAGTTAATCCACCCATGAGGGGCACCATAAATGCAGCTGTTGGAGGATCATTCATAAGGAAAATAGTTAAAAGTAGCACACGATCTGTTAGAGGAGATGACGTACAATAGTTGTCTTTTGACATCAGAATGAAGTAGACAATAGCCAGCCTTTTGGGGTCTAAAAGGAATGATTACTATAAATTCAGTAACAACATTGCAGGCTAAGATCGATAACCAAACCAAGCAACTAAATAGCCTAAAGGCCACCTCTTCCTCTCTATTCAAAGCAATTCAGCACAATAATGAGTTATGTGGACAAGATAGCTATATTGCAACTAATTGTTTCTTAGGGGAAAACAACAATGTGGAGCAATTCAACTTTAATGGAGCACAAGTTAGTCAGGGAGATAACAATCCTTACTTAAACATATACAATTTGGGATAGTAGAACCAACCACATTTTCATAAATCTAACAACACTAGGATTCAGTTTAGAAATCAAAAATCACATGGATTTCAATAGGATAATACAATGACTATGATTTCAAGCTAGACAAGATTATGAACAAGCTTGTAAGTATAGATGAGGCCAATAATGTAACACCCCATTCCCGCTGAACCCGAACCCGATATCGACAGTGATACCCGGATTCGTGCCCCGCGAGGGTGGCGTGTCACATCACTTATCACTTAACACTGAACACTTACAAAAGTCGGTATGATTTTTTT
>JANIIA010000001.1:28647356-28660103 GCA_027478495.1 Erythroxylum alaternifolium
CATATCTTAACACCAAACTCAAAATCCTAATGTAGAGAGAGATGAGACAAAATTTACCTATACTTTCCTTTAGTGATATCTTCAAATCCTTTGAGAATTTCTTAAATCTAATGATATATTTGAGTTCTTTGACCCCAAATTAACTTAGAACACCTTGGTTTGGGTTGAATAATCAAAAGCTTCGTGAAAATTTGGCAAGGGCCAAAACTTCCTCTTCTCCTCCTCTCTTCTCCTTTCTTTCAATTAAAACAAAGTGTTTCTAATTTATAATGGTGAGGTGCACAACCATAAGATGAAGAAGGGTCTACAATATTGACTCTTCTTTGACTAAACATGGTGAAATTTTCTTTTTGCCCTGACTTATATGAAATTACCATTATACCCTTCAAAATTTTCCTATATTTGCAATTAAGCCCAAAATTTGAGAATGACCAAAAATTTTATTTTAAATTTAGTTCTTGGACTTTTCAAAATTCTAATTAAGCCCCTTAACTTATAAAATTACATAATGGTCCTCCAAGAATTGAAAAATTATATTTAACTTCTAACAATTTGCAAGTAAGCCCTTATGTACATTAACTTTTTCAATTAAGCTTTCTAAGTGTACAATAAGTCTGTAAATCATATCTAATCACCGTTAAGGCATTAGAACACATTTAACTTGGCCACCATGGCCATATCCATCCAATAGAATCGATTTTACACACTTATAAGCTTATATGTCAGAAATCTCCAAGATTTCATATACCGATGAACTCTAAGTTCATATAAGAGCATATAACATTATATATCCCTGGCATAAATATCGAAAGGATTCAAATATATTTTTGAACTCATATACAACCATGTATATATCAATATATATTAGTATCTCCAAGCACAGACCAATACAAAAAGGAGTTAAATTGTCCAGCGTTACATTAGGCATATTAGTAAGGAAGATTTTGGAGTTTATAATAACCCAGAAGATAGAAAGTATTGTTAGAATGTCACCACCTAGGTCTATAAAGGAAGTCTAAATACTAATTGAGAGAATTGCTAACCTCTCCCCTATTCTATCTAGTTCAGCAGACCATTATTTTTGATTTTTTAGATCTTGAGAAAACTTGATGAATTTATCTTGAGAGAGTAATGTAAACAGGACTTTGAGACGATAAAACAATACTTGTAAAACTCCCAGCATTGTTTACCCTATTGCCTATAGAAGAATTATACTTATACATTGTGGTGTCCAATAATAACTTAAGTTCCATCTTAGTTCAAAAAGGAGGAATTAAGTAAAGAAATATGTATTATTTAAGTAAGATGGGGAGTTTAAATTTTTTGGAAGGAGTTACAACCTTGTTAGTCCATTTTTTTTCACTTTGTTCATAAGCTCAACGAGATTCATATTTACTTTCATAAAGAGACATATAAAGTAGTTAGAAACATGAAAAATAATAATATAAAGGAAATTACATACACATTTCTTTATCTAAAACACCCAATAGTAACAATACCTTTTAATCCAATATAACATGTTTAAGGATGGGATATAAGAAGATGTTTGTCTAACAAGACTCACAATTATTACTCCAACCTTGTGATCTTTATATCTGTTCTTAAAATAACGGTTAATGCTCCCTATAAAGACTTAAAATCTCACCAACTACCATCTTTAAAACTAAAAAATATGAACCTTTTTCTTTAATTTATGTTCCCATTGTGAAGATGATGAAAGTCCCATCTTCAACATAAAATTCATGCTAAACCACCCAAAATACTTTATGGTAGGTTTAATTTGATGCATACATCCAAGTAGTCATATTGATGGTTCGATATCCCATAAGTGACAAGCCACCATGAAACACATGATGATCTCCTAAGAGAGGGGATACAATTGGCTTAAGCACATACATGTATCTTCAATGATACTATATTCCTATTCTTGAAGTTGTTAAAATATCCATTGTTTTCCTAAGTTTGGGGAGAGAAGCCCTCTTAGACTCCAATGGACATCTTACTATAATATAATAAAGTACATTGAACTTATGATAATATATTTTCTTAATCTGTAAGTTTTAACCTCTTTAAATTTTTCTTTCCTTTATACATATCTATGCTGTAAAGAAGAGACTCTAGCACTAGAGGCTACTATTAAGCATCCTTTATCCCCTTAAGTCTGCCTATATCTATTATAGACTCTTTAGATCTTACCTTAAAGGAGGAGTTAAAGCTATCGATAGACTCACTAAAATGACTAGAGTGAGACATAAAGTGGGTATCTTTTAACATAAAGTAGATTGTAGATCTTTGGACTTCTTTTTGTCTTATTTGTAGGTTGTAGGCACATATGCTTATGATTCAAGTTTGTTTTGAAAGATCTTCAAAAGCTAAATAAAGCATTTGAAGGAAAGCATCCTTATGTTTATATAGATGTGACTAATAACTCATTTGAAAGTAAAATCAAAGGATAAGATTGTAAAACGCCTTCAATTCCAAAAGCCACCTACTAAAATTTAAAAAACAATTTAAGTTTCTTGCTTTAGACAGATGTGAGACAATTGATGATATACTTGGGCTCTAAAAAAATGCTACAAAGGGTATTTAAAATTGAACTTTAAAATTGATAGTCAAAAAAAGAGAACAAAAAAGAGAATAATAGAGATGAGGTAGCATCATACCATCTAGAAATAAGAAACTCTAGCTTAAAACTATTAATTAAGGAGTAATAGTGCACTTGAAAGTAAATGATGATATATAAATTGATATTAAATTGCTAAAATAAAACTATAAGAAATTAAATTTAACATGAGTTGAGGATTTAAAGTTCTTATTATTGTAGATAGAGTAATTGAAGCTACAAGGAAGTTAGAGAGAAGGAAGTTAATAAGTGTTAAGCTAGAGAGTACAAATAAACTTGGATACTTTAACAAGTGTTCTCATAAGATAGTTGGAGGTAGTATAATATTGTATATTTATGTTGAGTGAGGGAAGAACTTAACTTCGCATGTAAGGTAGCTCTCACTCATCTTATCCCATAATATGATGAGGAACAGATCTTTTGTTTCCGTAACCTAATTTCATCTGTGTTCTATTGATTTTCATCCACACATTTATGTAGGACCTACACAAATGTGTGGATGAAAATTAATCTAACATGGTTGCAATTGGATTATGGAAACAAAATATTTGATCTGCATAATATGTGCTATAAAATGTGTTAGTTAATGACAACTTCCCTACATTGTTATCGAGACAACTAACAAAAACTTTATGAGTAAGCTCACTAAGAGATACCACTATTCTATACTAGATACAATACAAAAAATATAAAATATAAATTCCATAAGTAAAGAGTTGATAATTAAGAGTGTTAGCAGAAAGGTCAAAAATTTTTTTCACAATTTATATGTCCAAAATATATCTATCTTACAAATAAATTGTTAGGTTTAATTTAGTTTGTACATTTTGTTTTCAAATTACTGAAATAACATAAGTAGAAAAGCCTATTTGATTATTTATTGGTATAAGCATCCTATAAAAAGTAAAAAAAAATGTAAATAAACAAACTTTTGATTTAAGTCTTAAATTTGAATTTCTGTTAATTTAATTATTTACTTTATAATACCACATAAATTTCACGATAAAACTTGAGACTCAAACATCAAATAATTTACTTTGGTCGAGTAAACTATGACTACTGCTATACAATAAAAACTTTGATGATGAAATCGCACACTTTATGTTTTCAACAATAGAAAAGGGTAGATCATAACTCCATTCGTAAGAGTATTTGAAGACAAAGAAAAATTAACAATTAGTAAAACCATGTTTGGACAAAAGTCGCATGCTTTACTTTAAGTACTTAGGTGAGTCTTCTAAGATGAAATCAAAATAAATCCAGTTAATTATTGTCACAACAATGAATTTGGGAATCTATGATGCCAAACGAGATGAGAAAACCGGAGGTTGTCCACAACCTGTTGTAAACCTCCTCACTACAAAACCCGCCGTCGAACAACTTCTAAATGCTCAATCCCAGCTCATCAGATTTTCGCGAGCTTCTTTTACTCACACCGACTATCTTTAAAAAATTTCCAACACGGAAGCAAATTGTGAATCGATCGATGGATTAAATAACTAGTTGCTCGATGCATGTATAAAGAATATTATAACAAATCGAGTAGGAAAGATGACCGATTCTTGGTTATTCTGGTTGAAAGAGTAATCCAATCAAGTTTTTAGAACTTTGCTTATCGTACTGTTTATCTTTTAAGAAAAGCAATTACATTTAACTAAGCATATCCAGTTATCTGCATAACCCTCAAAAGTAAAGTCAGAAACTTTGTGTGTCACAGTTCCAACACTTTCTGTGGTTCCCTCAGAGTTGCACGTGCATGACACTGAGGAGAAAAGATGCATAGATCATCACAACAAACTGTCACCTAACACTTCCTAACTATTATGGCCTGATGTTGTTAGCCCCATGGAGTGGGAACTCAGCAAAATGGATATATAGTTTCTTAGGTATGCTAATATATGCGTGTTTGCATGCTGATGTGCAACATTATTTGCGTAGGGAAGGGTCATTTTACTAAGTACATACGATACCTTGAACCAAGCATATAAACGTAGTGTCATCACCTATATGAAAGAAAAAGTAGTAACAACAAACAGTTTCTGAACGTGTTCTTTGTGTATGTCCATGCATGCATGAACGTTGATTTTTATTGGTAAGCAATAAATTCAACCATTTCTATGGTCAAAAACAACGACTTAGTTTATTATTTTGCGCCGCCCCTCAACTTCTTCTTCTTCTTCTTCTCAATCTAGAATTTAAATTTAATTTTTCAAAAAAAGAATTCGATCGAAATTATTGGAGAAGGTAAGCAATGGGGCCGTTCAATAGTTTAGTTCTTCTTTTCTATAAGAACCATAAAAAATCCTTAAGATATTAATTAAGTGTTAGCAATTAATTATTACTAATGTCTTTTTTATTAGTAAATCCTAATGATACGACCCTTAGATCAATTTTCTTCTACTTCTACCACCTTTTTTTCTTCAGTTCCGAGGAATCTACCACTTAACAATTTTATTATAGAGCTTTTCCACACATCAAAGATGCTCTCCACTAGATAAACAAATTCTTAACCAAAATTATAAAACAAACCAATACTTTGGCTCCAACTAACGTGACTGTCAATCATTGATTTCATGCTTCCATATGCAATTCCATGTTTTGATCATTATTTTATTACATAAGTCCAAATTAGGAGGTAATCAATAATTTAATCGTCAATTAAGATCAAAAACATATATATTAGACTTTCATTATATTTAGTATATAAATTAAGACCTGTCAGAACTCAAAGAAAACTCTTCCAATCAACGCAGTAGTGAGATGATTTGTGGCGGTAGGGTTCATGCTTAGTGGGCGATTGTTTTTATTTTCTGCTTTGAAATCTCGATTCCTCTTTATTATGAGTAGGTTGTATAGTAGACTGTTCACCGTCTATTAAATTTGTTGCTCGGCCACCTTTTTCTTAAGCAATTTGATTTGAATTTGAACCCTGAATCACTAGAGATCTATTTTTTTCTTCATGCAGTTTATAACTTAAATATTGAATAGGTGACGTGAGAATTATCATTATAGAAGCTTTTTTTTTTCACTTCTATTTTTATTATGATTTTTATTTCTAATTTCCTGTTTTTATTTATATTTTTAAAATAAAAATAAAATATTTTAGTTGTCAATGTCTAATAATTAAATATTATATAAAATTTAAAAATAATATATCTTTTATAAATAAATAAATAAATTATATTTTAATCTCTTCTATTAGTAAAAATTATTATATTTTATTAAAATAAATAATTAAAATAATTAAATTTTTTATTTATAAATTAATTTTTAATTGTATTATTAAATCAAAATCTATTTAAAATTTATATATTTTGAATTTGAATTATATTTATTAATAATTTTTAGATTTAAATTATTTTTTAAAATTTAAAATAATTATAAAAATTGATTTAAGTTATTAAATTAAATTATTCATAATTCTTATCAATAATTAATATTATATAATTAAATAATATATATTTAGTAGATATTAAATCATATTATAAAAATAGAAATAGAAAATAAGAACTATCTTTAATGATTTTATAATTTATGAAAACATGAGAAACTAAAATCAAAAACAAAAATTATAAACTCAAATAAATAAAATTTTTATTAAATTTGAAATAAAAAAAATATAAATATAAATAAAAGCATACAGGTTCAAGTATGAAAATTGAAAAGTATAGAGTTGTCATATTTTTTATTACGATGAAGTAGAAAATAACTTATAATATGGAAAACTGCGCTTCACCAATATTGGTACAAAAATGCGCAAACACTTAACAATTGCACATATTTCTTCTTTTTAATCATCTAGTAAGATCATAATTACCCTTTTGTTCTAACTCATTGATTGTTGCCATCTGGTGGTGGCTTTTTGTTCCTTCTTTTTCTTATCTAACTTTTGTTTTCTTCGGCGTGCATCCTTTTGCCCCAAGAACATCAACCCTTTTTATCTTTCGACATCTTTACGTAAGTTAACAGCTAAATATATAATAGGAACAAACATGATTGTGTAACTCTGTAACTCTCAATTAAGATAACTACAACTTTGTACAGAAGTCATGACATGAAAGGTCCTTTTGCATGAGAACAATACTCTGTGGAGGTTAAAAGGACAAATCGATGATGAGATTATATATGTATATAGTTATTTCAGTTGCAAGCACATAGGTGGCAGCCCCACCTGGCTTCAAGGCTTCCCTTGTTGTATATACCCATTGAACAGCTAACTTCAACTGGCTTTTGCCTCTTAAGTCAACATTACTTAATCCCACACGTTAATTTTTCAGAGGGATGACCACAAATTCAGTCTCAACCTCTAAATATTCTTTTAGTTCAGAATAAAAACTCTGTTCTAAAAACTAAAACTTTGCAATTCTTTTATGCAATTTTATGAAAGAGTTGGATTTAAGTCTTAAGGAATAGGTATGAGGATGACATGACTGTTGGAAACCAATTGTGATCGAATCACGGGCACAACAAAAAATAAAATTTTTACAAAAACAACAATACAAATTGTAAGAAAGTATACCTTGTATGTATTCCTGTTGAAAATCTTTAAAATCTATTCGATTTGTCAACCACAAGTTGTTCACTTGTCTAACCTTTGATAGTATCCACAGAACAACTTTTCAACACCTTTAAAAGGAAGAATGTAAGAGTGCTAGCTTTTTGATATTTTCTTCCTATTAATAGAAAAATCATTGAGATGATTTTGTAGTTTTATTAATATTAAATTCCTTAATTATAATTAAAGTCATACTCTAATTATAATTAACTTAATTTTAATAAAATCAAATATGTTATATTTGATCTCTAAAGTTTCTCAAACTTTTTAATTAAGTTCAACTTAATTAAAATTGATTTTTCTTTACAAGTTGCTCTTTATTATATGACCCATTAAGTTCCTAATATATCGGCGATGAATTATAATTCTAATACATAATTAGAATTAGATAAATTAAAACTCCTTTTAATTTATCATTAATTCTTTGATTAAACAATTTATAATCATAAATCAAAATTGATGTTTATTAATATGTCATGACCACTCAAATATTAGGAATATCCAATTGGTTGAGTTAACCTACCTATGCATGGTTATGATATATAATTTAATTCTTTCGTCATCCAATGTTCTAATTGAACAGAACATGGGGATATCGTGTTTACTTTTTCATTCAATCATTTTCGTTATTGCTAATTAATAATTGATATTTGAAAACGCTATTTCAAATGTCAATTTACTCTGGCCAGATAATTCCATAAATCTATATTAATCAAGAACGATAGAACATTCTCTCTAATTACTTTAGAGTGATGAATCCTTTATTGACTTACTCAACTACTTTCATACGCTTCATATTGCATCGAATTACTACCGACTGAATTATTCTAGGATGATTTATAAGTAGTATCAAAACACAGTAATTCCTATATGAGATACGTTGGTAATCTTAAGTCTAAGGATCAATTATACAACCATCATGATAAGAAAATCCACAGATACGTAAGGAATATTCCATTTGGGATTCTCATAGTCGAGTCAGTTTAGTAACTTATTCTCTAATAATCACCCACACATTGGCTAAAGTATCTTTATATTTTAATTTATGAGATCAATTACTTTCTTCATAAAAAAGAAACATAATGTGTGCTAGTTTTACGGTTTCAACAACATCTCATCTTGATGAAATTACAACTAGGAACATTTAGGAATAATACATAAATGTAAATTGAATCCCACAACTATGATCTCATCATAATTTCAATTACATAGTAATTATTCCAGGGATTTTACCTTCATTATTAAAACATCCAATGTATTTAAATTAATTCACAAAGATAAAGAATGTCTTTTTATTAATTAAATAATAATTTCATACATTAAATTACATCTAATTGATTGGCTGTAAGGGCATAAACTAACAATCTCCCACTTGCACTGAAGCCAATCGCCTATATATCTAATACTATATCCATCTATATGTCAATCATGTCTCTTCTAAGACAATGGCTTAGTGAGAGGATCTGCAAGATTCTCTTCCATAAGAACTCGCTCCAATAATATGTCTTTCTGCTCCACTATATCCCTGACCAAGTAAAGCTTCATGAGTACAATTTTGGACCATTGATGAGACATTGGTTGCTTGTCTTCACAATAGTACCATTGTTGTCACATTACAATAATATAGGCTGAACAATGCTAAGAATCACTCCAAGTTTAGTGATGAACTTCTTGATTCAAACCATTTCCTTTGTCGCCTCTGACACTAAAATATACTCTGCCTCGGTCATTGAATCTGTAATGGTTGTTTTTTTGGAACTCTTCCAACTTACCATACCACCATTAATTGTGAATATGTACCTTGACTGTGATCAACTATCATCGAGATCTGACTAGAAACTAGCATCTGAATATCCTTAAACTCTTAGTTCAGCTCCTCCATAGACTAAGAGAACATCTTTAGTTCTTCTTAAGTACTTTAAGATGTTTTTCATAGCCATCCAGTGACCCTCATCTAGATTTGCTTGAAACCTACTCGTTATACTCAAAGCATAAGAAACATCTAGTCTGCTACATAGCATCACATACATGATTGATCCAATTGTTGAAGCATATGGAATACAATCCATTTTATCTCTCTCCTCTTACATCTTTGGAGATATACTTTGTGAGAGAGAAATCCTATGCAAATGAGTAAGAATTCTCTTTTGGAATTCTCCATGCTAAACCTCTTTAGCACATTGTCTACATATTTGGATTGGGATAACCTAGGCAACCTTTTTGATCTATCTCTATAGATCTTTATTCCTAGAATATAAGTTGC
Source organism: Erythroxylum alaternifolium (assembly GCA_027478495.1). Classification (NCBI taxonomy): domain Eukaryota; kingdom Viridiplantae; phylum Streptophyta; class Magnoliopsida; order Malpighiales; family Erythroxylaceae; genus Erythroxylum; species Erythroxylum alaternifolium. Next base: position 28,656,798 of record JANIIA010000001.1, read on the forward strand.
TTCTCCTATATCGTTCATGGAGAAATTCTTAGATAACCAAATTTTTATGGACTGAAACATAGGTATGTCGTTTCCAATTAGCAGTATGTCATTCACATATAACATTAAGCAAACAATTGCATTCTCACTAGACTTCTTATAAGCACATGGTTCATCTACATTTTTTTTATAAAATCAAATTCTTTGATTGTCTCATCAAAATGGATGTTCCAACTCTGTGACGCTTGCTTAAGTCTATAAATGAACTTTTACAACTTGCATACTTGATTGAGATATTTCTTAGATTAAAAACCTCTAGGTTGTGTTATATACACATTTTCTTGCAAATTCCCATTGAGAAATGCTGTTTTGACATCCATATGCCATATTTCATAATTATGATATGTGGCTATAGCTAACAAGATCTTTATGGATTTTAGCATAGCTACTGATGAAAAGATTTCATCAAAATCAACTCTTTGTTTTTATTTGTAACCTTTAGCCACCAACGCAGCTTTGTAAGTATGTACATTACCATCCATATTAGTTTTTCTCTTAAAAGCCCAATTGCATCCAATAGGTATAATACCATCAGGTGCATCCACCGAAGTCTATACTTGGTTAGTGTACAACGATTCCATTTCAGATCTCATGGCTTCTTCTCATACATTATGAGCTTATTACTTTTAAAGAATCAAGGTCAGACATTGCTTCTTTAAAAGTACTAGGCTCATCATGTATGAGCGATATATTACCATTCCCTTGCTTAATATGGATATCTAATTTAGTTGGGGGGTGGGGGGAGGACGACGACGTATCCTACTAGTGCGTCGCGGACTATGTGTCTCTTAAACTCTGGGTTGTACATCATATATATCAACTTGAGATTCTTGTTTCATCTCGATGTGAATTTGTGGCTCTTAAACTTCTATAAGTTTCACTCCCACTACTTTTTTTGAGAATAAACTCTCTTTCTAAGAATATAACATGTCTTGAGACAAACATCTTTTGCTCAACAAGATAGAAAAATTAATATCCAAAACTCTTTTTAAGATACCCCACAAATTTACATTGATCAGATGTAGCTTAAAGCTTATTAGATACAGTATGCTTCACATAAACATCACATCCCCAAATCTTTAAGTGTGACAATCTGAGTCTTCTACCAATCTGTATCTCATATGGTGTTTTGTCAACCTATTTGGATGGAACTATGTTTAGAAGGTAAGTGAGGGTTTCAATGGCGAATCCCCAAAAGGAGATAAGAAGGACTGTATGACTTATCATGGAACGTACTATATCTAATAATCTATAATTTCTCCTCGTATAAACTCCATTACGCTGTGGAGTTGTAGGAGGAGCTCATTGTGAGAGAATCCCATTCTCTTTTTAAGTAACTAAGAAACTCGCGGTTTAAATATTCACCACCTTGATGTGATCTAAATGTCTTAATACTTTTTCCTGTTTGTTTCTTAACCTCAGGTCTAAATTCCTTGAACTTTTCAAAAGATTCAAAATTTTGTTTCATTAAGTGTATATAACCATATCTAGAATGATTATCTGTGAACGTAATGAAATACAAGTATCTACCCCGAGCACTAGTAGAAATAGGCCCACATATATCTGAATGTATTAACTCTAGTAACTCACTAGCAAGTTGTCCCTTTCCACTAAAAGGTAGTTTGTTCATCTTTCCCAATAAACAAGATTTACAAGTTCTATATGATTCATAATGAAAAGGATCCCAATATCCTTATTTATGTAATTTTGTGATTATAATTTCATTGATATGACCTAACCTACAATGCCATAGATAAGATGGATTTTGCTTACTTAACTTTTATTTCTTGCTATTTATATTAAGAATCGACCTTTCAAGATCTAACTTATACAAACCATTTGTAAGCAATCCATATCTATAATAAGCAACATCTTTATAAAAAGAACCACATATAATATTAAAATAAAGACAAATCCATTAAAATCCAAATAAGAAATAGAAATAATGTTTCTTGTAATAACTGGAACATAATAACAATTATCAAGTTCTAACACAAGGCCAAAAGGTAAACCCAAACTACAAGTTCTTACAGCTAATATAGCAACTCTTACTCCATTGCTAACTCACAGGTCCACTTCACCTTTCTTCAACGATCTACTCTATGTTAATATCTGCATGTTATTCCAAATATGAGAACCACACCCAGTATCTAATACCTAAGTATGTGGAATAGAAGTAGAAAGATTGATCTCAATCATAAATATACCTGAAGAGACAGCTTCCTTAAGCTTCTTATCTTTTGAGCTAGCAACACAAGATGGGCAATTCCTCTTCCATTGTCCTTTGACTCCGTAGTGAAAGCATGTCTCTTTATCATTGCTCTTCTTTTTGACACCTCCTTCGGGCTTTACTACACTAGTAAAAGCCTTTTGTTTTTTGTTTTTATTCTTCTTAGAGCCCTTTTTCTTACTCTTAGAAGAATTCACAAAAAGTACAGAACTGAGTTCCTTCTTAAGGCACCATTTCGCATTCTTAAGCATGTTCAACAGTTCGAGCAATGTCATGTCCTTTTGGTTCATATTGAAGTTCATGATGAATCGTGAAAAGCTTGAACTTAGAGATTGTAACACTAGATCAACTCTTAACTCGTGGTCTATGACAAAACCTAATTGGGCTAATTTTTCAATACACCTAATCATCTTTAGCAGATGCAGGTTCAATAAAGATCCTTTTGTCATCTTGCATTGAAACAACGCCTTGGAGATTTGATATCTTTCCACCTACTTTGTACATCAAACAACTTATTGAGATGCAAAATCATAGTAGGTGCATCCATGTTCTCATACTGCCTATGAAGCTCAGGAGATATGCTAGCCAACATCATATATATGGCTTGCTCAACATAATCAATATAACATTGATACCTCTTATAAACTTCATCAACTACATCTGAACTAGGTTCTGATAGAGTTGGAGTGTCTAGAACATACAACTTCTTTTCTTGCCTGAGAAGTATTCTTAATTTTCAAAACCAATCAGAAAAGTTAGGTCCAGTAAGCTTATTAGCATGCATGATGCTCCTCAACGTCAATTTGGTACTCATTTTTTGATTTTTTGACCGAAAGACATAAAAGAACAAGTATTAGTTAATACTTTAAAATCAAATAAAATAAGGACTTTAAAATATTTGATTACTCCCACTATTTTTTCAAAATAATAGCCCTCACTGTTGAATAAGGAAATTATCAAATAATTATCTAGCGGGCAAGGATTCAATTTAAAATTAATTGATCATGAGTTTACCTAACAAACAAACTAAATTTAAA
>JANIIA010000001.1:28790959-28805531 GCA_027478495.1 Erythroxylum alaternifolium
AAAACCTATCTAAATGACATGAAAAAATATATGAACAAGTGAGTTTGTCATTGTGCCGCTAATTAATAATTTTAACTGAATGAGTTATAAATCATGCGAAATCAATGTAAAATCATGGTTAAAATATTGTTATATTTGACTCGCATCACGAGCCTATGAACTGCTGTAAATCAACTAACTCCTATACCTTACTATACTTCATGGCTTTCATCTCATCAGTCATTGCATCCCACCATTAATCCACATTAGGTCCAGAAACAACTTCTGTATAAGTAACTGGATTCATAACATGTCTAAGATGGTCTTATTCACCTAATAGACTATAAAATCAGATGGGATAGCAATTTGTCTCACTTTGGTGGATCTATATAACTGCATTAGATCTTGTACCCCTAGGAATCACTATGTGTACATGTATAGATTCCTGTTCCTGTACAGGCACGTTACAAAGAGCTAAATCCACCCGATCTAATTGTATAAGTGGCGGGTACATAATAACTGTAGTATCCACCCTACTATCATCTGAAGGGTCAAAGGGCCCACATCATCATAGACATCGTATTCCAAAAACTTAGCTGTTTGTGATTCCACCATTCTGGTCCTTCCTTCTCTATGGTAAAATTTGTAGCTTTAAAGTGGTTAGGATATCTTACTAAATAGAAATGAACAGAACAAGCATGCAAATTTTCTTTATAAGGATTATACTACCTCGGTGGGGCAGCCTCATACATTAATGTGTGCAAGGTTGAGTTTTCACACTTCTAGATAATCAGGTAGATTAGTCATGTTCTGCATTGACTTCTTCAAGTCCTTTAGGGTGTGATTATGCCTTTCGGCAACACACCATTTTGCTCAAGACTACCCGGCATAGTAAACTAAGTCATTATTCCAACTGATTCTATATATCTAGCAAACGGACCTTTTCAAGTCCTGAAACACCATGTTTGCCATGATATTCTCCTCCACGGTCAGATCTGACACTCTGAATGGATTTTTCCAATTGGTTCTCAACCTTCAATTTTTAAACAAGAACACATAACTATAATGGGAATAATCATCAACAAATGTCAGAATACATATGGAGTTGCACAATGCAACTGTATAAGGTCTTCTGATATCCGTATGTATCAGACTCAACAAGTCAGAAACATGAGTTGACCCTTCTTCCTTATTAGTCAACCTACCCCTATAATAGTCAACACATGTTCCCTGATCATCATAATCTAGTTGAGAGAATGCTTTCCTTAATCAATCTCTCAACCTTAACTTTGGAAATATAGCTTAAACTTTTATGACACACCAAGTATGACTTTTCATTAATCAGGCTCTTTCATTTTATGACTTGTTTAGCAAGATACGAAGAAGCATATATCTAATTTGGGGTAAGACACATTCTATATAATCCATATGACAAGAAAGTTGTACCATTATGTTTTGCATTAAACACCAACTATATAACAGAAACATTAAATACAAAACATCAATATTCTTTGTCTGAAATTTATTCAAAGATCACATATAAAATGTGTTGTGTAAAAAATCGAAATGAACCTTGCAGCAAGGTTTAGCTCATATATTCCCCTATAGATATTTCATCCAGTTCTTCATTGCTGTCAACCATTAGTTTCTCCTTCCTTCTATTTGGCTTTATCCTGGATATAAAACACTACATTGTGGAAGAATCAGATGTTCCACTATATATCCACCAAACTTAATGCGACTATCATAAATCAGATTCATAAATTGATAAGCCAAAGAGTTATTTGATGGTCATAGTCCTTCTTTCTAGGCCTCATACTTTTGGCTTCTTTATGTCATGGGAACCTTTACCAGCATTGGATTAACCAGCATCAGTATGTGGAGAAGATTTAGTCTTTCTACCTTTGATCTTAGTGGGTTTCATCTTTGCCTTCCCTTTATTTGCTTCGAGGATTGTAGGAGTAGCTAGCTTGAGTTTTTCCTCCTCAGCTACGCAATGGGCAATCAAAGCATTGAAGTCCCATTCCTCATCTAGCGAATAATATGTCATCACCATATTACTAAACTCTGGAGGGAGTGTATTCAGAGTTTGGTTAATTTTAAAGACATCAAGAAGAGAAATATTCAGCATTTTCATTCTACTATGAAGATGAATTATTCTTGATATGTACTCTATTGCTCCCCTTCTCTTATATACCTCATGGAGAATAATTCTTTCATCAAGGCATTTGTCTCAACATTAGGTGAGATTGTGTATATCTGGGAGACATTACCAAGAAACTCCTTCATTATGTTTGTGTCCGGAAGTCCACTAAGCAGATGGTTAGGTATGAATCTCTTAATGGTAATAAGATATAATTTGTTTGACCGATCCTAGGATTCATAGGCTACTTTATGAGCTCTCGAGCTCATAGATGTAGGTAGAGATGGCCTATCCATCCGTATGGCCATATCAACCTCAGTTATCTCCATAGCATTCAATACATCCTCTATCCACTTCTTCATATTGAAACTAGTTAGAGTTTCAATGGTGACATTGATTTTATTGACTGAAAAGGTGACTATAAAATAATAATGTTTAAATCAACACAAATGTAGGATAACAATGATACTCAAGCCACTAAACAATATCTTTACTAAAAATCCAGTCACGTATATTATGAAACACCTATGGCCTAAATACATAATAAATGTAACTAGACCTCCACATAAAAGCAATCAAATTACAAACCATCAACTCTCATGACACTACCGCATATGGGCGAATAAATCATTCAAGCAATAACTTTCCTCTATCCAATTCCTTTATACACATCTCAAAATTTCACGTAAGGCCAACACGTGTGGGCAGAATAACCAAACATAAGAATAGAGACATCCCCTAATGTGTAAGCAGAACAATTTAAAATACTAACTCGAAAGGCCACTGTGGTGACTACATCCTCATCAGCATTCAAAAAGTCCACAAATACAAGGGATAAATTTTTATGTCATCCTCACATTCTTGATGGGCATATGGTATATGACAATATAACATCAATAAATGCAAAAACCTGAATGCACAGTCTCATTGTCACACACTCGTGTTGAAGACATTCTCTGAAAACTTCATTTGAGATTTTTGTAAAAGAAAAATCTCATTAGAGCGATTATCATGCATTACTGGATACTAAACTGACCACCCGAGACACGAAAATCTCACGTATCTCCTTTATAGCATGTTCGTTGCATGCAAATTCACTCAACAATGGCTTCAGAATGTCTTAATTCCTTTTTTGAGAAATTATTATGCAATCCCGAACACTAAACATGAGACCCGAAACACAAAAACTTGAAGTATCTCCCTCATGTCATGTTTGAAGCATGAAAATTCACGTGAAATCAGATTCAGAATGCCTTAATTCCTTTTCTGGAGTTAAACTTTAATATATTACTAATGTAATAAATTTAAAAAAATGGAAAATTTCACTTTATGAAATTTTTGGACCCAAAAATTGACCCAAAATACCATGGGGCATCTTTATCGAAAATATGAAAATTTTGTGTCTGTGTTTTATTTTAAACTGTAGCACACTAATGTTAGTAGATGTCAGCACAACGTTAGCGCACTATAGCGCTGATGTCGGTAGCGCGTGTGTGCACACGTGATATAGAGTGACACGTCTTCAACTTGTATGGTGCGTGCGAGGCTCGTTCCTACCCACCCACATGTCGATCGCATATCTAGCGCGTACGCCACCCTACAGGGGTACTGTTCATCCATCGGGCATTTGTGGGTCACCCAGCTTGAAAATGGCAATTTTTGGTATGTTTCGAGCTAATTTTTTGTGCTCTTGGGCTAGGTTTTCAACCCGTTTCTCAAGGCTAAACACACGTATACTACTTTCATTCACTAAAAAGTAAGAAAAAATTGAGAAACAAAAGTTAACTCTTCAAAAACCTTACGGAGAAAAAACTAAAAAATCTTCGTTTTTAACCACTCAATCACGTCGCCGCTCTGATAGCATGTGTAACACGTAATGATACCTTAGTTATGTATCCTGGATCGAATATGAAAGGGCAATAAATGAAGAAATGAGAAAAATACCTGATTTTAAATCCATAACTTTAAACAAACTTTTCGAAGCTGAAACGAGTGTGAATCCACCGTCGTCTTCACGAGAACTATTCACCTAAACACAGTCAATGTCTTTCTATAGTTTTCTCAAAACGTAAGCTCTCTTAATAGGTCGGAGAATCCTTATGCTTACGAATAATATAAGCAACTCTAGGAGACCTTAACCTTTATATATAGCTTTCATATTGGGCTTTCCTACCACAGGCTCGATATGTGTCTGATCCATACTGATCAGGATCTATTTTTCACCCGACTTTGACCCATTAATTTAGATTATTTATTGGGCCACTTTATTATCTTTGTCCGAATCAAATTATGTAACTTAACCGATAAGTTATTTAAAAAATCAAAAAGTGCAATTAAACATTATCCAACTTTATAGGAAAAGTCAAAAATGTCCAACGATATAGACAGAAAAAGAGATGTCAAATGAAAAAGTAGGAGAAGAAAATGTGCTTCATGATTACAAAGAGATGTTAAGTTGTGGTTTATATTTTAATAAAGTTGCTTTAAGATTCCTACTCCCTGCAACTGGAGGGCTTTTCATAATTCCCTTCAAATGCTCATTAGAAAAGTTTCAAGATTATGCAAAAGGAAAATCATGCAGTACCATAGTATCAATTGCAACATGACCATGATTTCATGTTTGCATGAAAATCTATTAACATCAATATATGGGTTCTTCTCCATTTTCTCTTTATACCAATGCTTTAATTTAGTGATTTGTCTTCGATTATTCCTAACAGGTTTTGAATATTTTTAATATTTTCTATAGAGTTGCACAACGATTAATTGCATTTTATCAGTTTTTAATAACTTATCGATCAAGTTACATAATTTGATCTAGATAAAGATAATAAAATGGCCTAATAAATGATCTAAGTCACTAGGCTGAAGTCCAAGAGAAAAATAGATCCCGATTAGTGTGGACTAGATTTATATCGAGCCTATGATGAGGAAATCCGATATAAATAGTATGATAAAGGTTTTTCTTCAAGCACGAACTTGTCCCATAATATATGCCAACCCCTTTGCACGATAATCTCACTTAGCTCTGTCAAAGCAAGATTCAACCTTATCTTATGATCGTTGACCAATGTATTTGTTCTCGAGCACCTCATGACCCTCGCAGTATTTCACTCGTACATCTTTGCAAGAAAACTAAGTAAGAACTAAATAACCATGGCAACAAAAGAGCTCGAGAAAGAGATACTGCTAAAGAGTCATCCTTCATTACTTACCTCAAAGTATATAAAGGAATACTCTCTCAATCTCTAAGTGTCTCCCACACTCACTTTCAGAGTGTCTCTCTCACATCCTCTTCTCTAAGAAGAGTAAGACTCAAATGAGCTATTTATAGGCACCTCTATATGAAAAAATTAGAACACTAATAGAACTCTACTAGCTAATATCACAATCTTATCCTTATCAGATTACATCGAACTAACAAATAGATGACACTCCCATCCAATTAGGACTCTATATAATAGGATTAAGCTATGTCACAATAACAAGATAAAAGATTACATCTACCTAGGAATGATCTATCCATATCCACGAAGATCTCCTATTACTTCGGATGATCCTTCCACATGATCTTTATCTCTTAGAGCTGATATTCGTCCACTGTAATCTTATTTGCCATATTATCTAAGATCCCCTCATCTTTATCTGTTAATGATGAGTCATCTAAGCCAATAGCATACTGGTCCATCCAATGCTTAGCCATGCCAATTCCATAAGCCATAGTCCGTCCACTTAAGCACACATTAAGTCCTTAGTCCATTAAGAACTTAGCCTTAGCCAAGTCAGCTCGTACAAGGTTTGAAACTCTCCCAAAACTCACACCATGCTTAATCTAATTGCTCAGTCACCTTAGAACTCTCGCATATTCCCGTCATGTGTGTGAGCCAGCTAACCTTCCACTTCATGTTTGTCTCAAGCCTTCTTTTGGTCTCACATCTGAGTCTTGCATCTTGTCGAAGATTTCTGCCAATGTTCACCAATGCGTGCCAATGCTTGACATTGCCCTTTTTGCTCCTTGCCTCCTCTCAAATGTTTGCCTTGTTCCATTATTCCGTGTGTCGAACACTGGTCAAAGCTTGTCAATACCCTCATAATTCCGCTATCTCAGACTTAGGGGTCTAACAAGCTACCCCTACCAAAAGAAATCAACACTCTCGTCGAAATAATCTATAGACAATCCTTTGTGTGTGGTTTCCTCGAAGACTTCTTAGTCATTGACACATCTCCCACGTACCATATTCCCTCTCCACTGGGCGTCTCCTTACTTTTGTTCGATCGTTCCTTCATAAAGCCTATTATGCCCAACATAACATAATTATTGAGGTAAACTTCTTCCGTCGAGTCCTCCTCTCCCTCTCCTTGATCCATCTTAGGCATTCTCGAGTAAAATGTGCCCCTTCATAAATGAAATAGGTAATATCTTGTTTTGATTGTTTCTTACCTTGAGGAGATTCACCTACCTTCTTTTTGCCTTTCTCCGAGCCATTCCATATCCCACCATTCTTCTTGCCATCATAGCTAGTTCAAATCAGGTGGTGGCATTTGGAGATCCACCAAGGCATCTGCAGCCGCTATCGCACTTGGGAGGTCCTTCATGTTCTGCCTCCAAAGCTCCATTTATGCCTAACTTTGGAAGTCGTTTCTGAAGTTGAACAACTTGTCCTCCTCCGACATGTTCCACACGTCCAACATCAAAGATGTGAATTTTCTCACATACTCCCACACTAAGTTGTCTTGCTTCAACCTCTTCAAAGCTTCCCTCATGAGCTATGAAGAGTTGTTGGGGAGAAACTGATCCGTTAGCTCCTTCTCCATCTTCTCCCATATGTTGATGGAAAGTCTACCAGCACTAATGTCATTGGAGGTCCTCGTTCTCCACCATAGCTTTGCAGCCTCCACTAGGTACATTATTGTAATCAACACCTTCTTAGAGTCAGCCACCTTTGCTGCTACAAAGTATTGCTCCATATCTCACAAGAAATTTTGAGCTCCTTGGCACTTTGCTCGTTGTAAAAAACTTATGGTTCTAGCACCTTCATCAAAGTGCATTCTGCTAGTCCAACGTCTTGTGTCGCAATGGTACACCTTAAGATCGCCATCTCGAACCTAGACTCCTTTTGTTCCTTTAGCAACTCTACTATTTGATGTTGCAACTGTTGAATTTACACCTCCAACATCTCGTCAAGATGTTGGAGGTGCAAATCTAACAATTGCAACATCACGAGATGTTGGAGGTGCAAATCCAACAGTTGCAACATCAAATAGCAGAGTTGATAAAGGCACAATTGAGATGAGTAGGATTTCACCTCTTCCTCCCCTGAGGAATTGGTCCAATGAGTGCCTTCACTTAGATAACATGTTTTGTCAAATTGTTACTTCCCGTTATTTCAAAGTTTGACTCTGATACCAATTGTTGCAAAGGTTTTCCTTCAAGCACAAACTTATCCCACAAAATGCACCAACCCCTTTGTATGACAATCTCATTTAACTCTATCAAAGTAAGATTCAGCCTTGTCTCATGATCATTGACCAACCAACTTATTCTCAATTGCCTCACGACCCTCACAGTGTTTCACTTTCACACCCTTGCAAGAAAACTACAAAACAACTAAATAATCATAGAAACAATGGAACACGAGAAAGAGATACAGCTAAAACGTCAACCTTTATTACTTCCCTTAAAGTATATAAAGGAAAACTCTCTCAATCTCTAAGTGTCTCCCTCACTCACTGTTCAGAGTGTCTCAATCACACTCCCTTCTCTGAGAATAGCAAGGCTCAAATGAGCTATTTATAAGCACCTCTAAATGACTAAGTTAGAATCCTAATAGAACTCTACTAGTTAAGATCACAATCTTATCCTATCTTATCCCTATCAAACTACATCAAACTAACAAATAGATGACATTCCCATCCAATTAGGACTCTATCGAATAAGATTAAGCTACATCACAATAACAAGATAAAAGATTACATCTATCTAGGAATGATCTATTTATATCCACAAAGATCTCCTATTATTTCAGATGATCCTTCCACTTGATCTTTATCTCTTAAAGCTAATGTTCATCCACTATAATCTTATCTGCCACATTATCTAAGATCTCCTCATCTTTATCTGTTGATGATGAGTCATCCAAGCCAATAGCACACTGGTCCATCTAATTATTAGCCATGCCAACTCCATTAGTCATGATCTGTCCCCTTGAGCAAACACTATGTCTTTAGTCTATCAATAACTTAGCATTAGCCAAGTCAGCTTGTACAAAGTCCGAAACTTTTTCAAAACTTGCACAAGGCTTGATCTAATTGCTAAGTCACCTTGGAACTTTTGCATATTCCCGTCATGTGTGTGATCCAGTTAACCTTCCACCTGATGTTCGTCTTAAGCCTTCTTTTGGTCTCACACTTGAATCTTGCATCTCGTTGAAGATTTCCATGAATATTCACCAATGCATTGCAACACTTAACATTGCCCTTTTTCCTCCTTGCCTCCTCGCAAGTGTTTGCCTTGTTCCATTGTTCCGTATATCGAACACTAGTCAAGACTCGCCAATGCCTGCATGACTCCACTATCTCAGACTTAGGGGTCTAACAGATGCTATATAAAGAGGTTGAGGTCTCCTGCAGTTGCTCATGTCATTCGTCAACGTAAAGTTACTCTGACCCATTTAGAGGTTAACGTTTTGAGAAAACTATAGAAAGGCTTTAACTCCTCTTGATGAGCAGTTCTTATGAAGGTGATGGTAGATTTGCGGTCGTTTCGGCCTAAGAAACTCATTTGAAGTTATGGAACCGAAATTAGATATTTTATACATTTCTTCATTTATTTCCCTTTCATGTTCTATTTGGGATACATAACTAAGGTCTTGTTACGTGCTACATGTGGTATCAAAGCGGTGATGTGATCGAGTGGTTAAAAACAAAGATTTTTTTGCTTTATTCCATAAGATTCTCGAAGAATTAACTTTCGTTTTTTAGTTTTTTCTTACTAATTGTTGCATGAAAGTAGTATACACGTGTTTAGCCATAAAAAATGAGCCAAAAATTGCCTGGATCATTATAGTTGATCGAGACAGACGAGCTTATGGCACACGCACCTAACGTGTGCATAGTGCACAAGGACGATCGAAATGCAAGCATTACCCCGATGTGTAACGTGAACTGCTGTGGGATAGCGGACGCATGTGGCGCGTCCCCCACACGAGCCATCCCGTCTATAGTGACAGATAGAGGCAGTTGCATGTGCCATATAGATGCTCGACACTTGGCTTGTCGGGGTGAGGACATTTTTCGTGCGTGTGATGCACACGTCAGCATCGGTAGGTGCGTGGCGCACGTTTGGCCCATGCACAGCATGCATCGTACAGCAACGAGCATGTGTCATACGCAGTGATGTCAGCAATATAGTGCTTTGTTGACATCATCACTACAGTGCACTGACGTAGTGCTAACATCAACACACTAGAAAATGAAAAGCCAAAAAATTTTAGAATGTCGTAAGGTGCCCCGAGTCCTTTTAGGTCCAGGAAATTCATAAAGTGAGTTTTTTTTCCATTTTCTAGATTAATTATGTTGGCAATTTTACTCCAAAAAAGGAATTAAGACATTCTAACGCCCTTTTTGAGTGAATTTTTATGCAATGAACTTACCGTTAGGGAGCTAATGAGGTTCTCGTATTTCAGGTGGTCAGTTTTGTGTACAGTGATACACGATAGTCGCTCTAATTAGATTTTTCACTACTAAAGTCTCAACTAAAGATTTTAGAGAATGTATTCAACACTAATGTGTTACAATGAGACTACGCATTCAATTTTAGCATTTATTGATGTTCATTTTCACACACAATATGCCCATAAAGAATGTAAGGATAAAATAAAGATGTCTCTCTTGTGTTTGTGGACCTTTTAGGTGTTGATGAGATTGCTATCATCATAGTGGCCTTTCGAGTCAGTATTTTGAATTATTTTGCTTGCAAGTTGAAGAATGTCTCTGGTCTCATGTTTGGTTATTTTGCTCACAGGTGTCAGCCTTACATGGAAATTTGAGATGTGCATAAAGGCATTAGATGAAGGAAAGTTGTTGTTTAAATGATCTATTCGCTTACTGGTGGTAGAGTTATGAGAGTTGGTGGTTTGTACTCTGATCGCTTTTATATGGAGGTCTAGTTGTATATATTATGTATTCAGCCTATAAGTGTTTCATACTATATGTGACCAGATTCTCGATACAGAAACTATTTAATGGCTCTGAGTATTGTTATTATCCTGCATTTGTGCTGATCTTTGCATTGTTATTTTGCAGTTACCTTTTCAGTCAACAATCACAATGTCACTATTGAAACCCTAATTGGCTTCAATATGCAGAGGTGGATAAAGGATGTATTGAATGCTATGGAGATGGTTGAAATTAATATGGCTATATGTATGTATAGGCTATCTCCACCTACATCTATTAGCTCGAGAGCTTATAAAGCAACTTATGTAGCCTGGGATTGGTCTAACAAATTATGTTTGATGATCATTAAGAGATCCATACCTGACCATCTACTTAGTGGACTTCTAGATACAGACATATGAAAGGAGTTTCTTATTAGTGTTTCCTAGAGGTACACGGTCCCTAATGATGAGACAAGTACCTTGATGAAAGAATTGTTCTCCATAAGGTATACTGGATAAGGGGGAATAATGGAGTATATCCAAAATGATCCATCTTCACAGTAGACTAAAGATGTTAAATATTCCTCTTCCTGATGTCTTCATAGTTCACCAAACTTTGAGCACACTCCCTCCAAAGTTTAGTAATCTGGTGACGACATATTATGCATTAGATGAGGAATGGATCTTTAATGTTTTGATTGCCCATTGTGTTGCTGAGGAGGAGAAACTCAAGAGTGCTACTCCTACAGCCCTCGAAGCAACTAAAGGGAAGGCAATGGTAAAGCCCGCTAAGTTCAAAGGTAAGAAGTCTAAATCTTCTCTACATGCTGATGCTATAGTCAATCCAATACTAGTAAAGGTCCTGTGGATATAAAGAAGCCAGCAATATAAGGCCTAGAATGAAAGACTGAGAACATCAGGTAACTCCTTGGCTTATTAATTTATGAATCTAATTTTGCGATAGTCACATTAAGTTCTTAGTGGCTCTAAAGTGGAACTTCTAATCATATTGCTTCGGCGATACAGGGGTTCATATCTAGGATAGAGCTAAATAGAGGGAAGGAGAAATTAACAGTTAGCAATAATGAAGAAGATAATATAATAGCTATAGGGGATGTATATACTGAACCTTGCTACGAGGTTCATTTTAGTTTTACGTGACACATTTTATATGTGATCATTATATCAATTTTAGACAAACAAGGTTAACATTTTGTAATTAATGGTTATGATGTACAACTTTTGTTTAATGCAAAACATAATGGTACAACTTTCTTGTCATATGGTTTGTATAGAATGTGTCTTATCCTGAATTAGATATATGCTTCTTCGTATCTTGTCAAACAAGTCAAGAAAGATGGCCTTGATAAAGGATAAGTCATACATGTTGTGACATAAAGGTTCAGCCACATTTCTAGAGCTAGGGTTGAGGGATTGGTTAAGGAAATCATTCTCACAACTCTGGATTTTATGATCTAGAAACATGTGCTTACTATTGCATGGGTAAGTTGACTAAAATAATAACTCGCGTTTTTGACTTATTGGGTTTGATATATATGGATATAAGTAGACTTTATATAGTTGCATTATGCTATTTTAAATATATTCTGATATTTGTTGATGATAATTCCCATTACAGTTTATGTGTTCTTGCTTAAAGACTGAAGGCTGAGAATCGATTACGAAAATCTATCAAGAAAGTTAGATCTAACTGTAGAGGAGAGTATCATAACAAATAAAGTGTTTTAGGACATAAAAAGGTTCATTTTTAAGATATACAGAATCAATTGGAATAGTGACTCAGTTCACTATGCCAATTAGTCCTGAGTAAAATGGTGTGTTGCTAAATGGCATAATCGCACCCTAAAAGACATGAAGTAAGTCAATGCAAAACAGGACTAATCTACCTGATTATCTAGAAAGGATGAAAACCTAACCTTACACACATTCATTTATGGGATTGCCCTACTAAGATGTGTTGGTATAATCCTTATAAAGACATATTGCATGCTCGTTTGGCTCATTGCTATTTAGTAGGATATCTTGACTACTTTAAAGGCTACAGATTTTACTATAAAGAAGGAAGGCCAGAATAATGAACTCACAAACAGTTAAGTTTCTAGAATAACACGTCTAAGATAATGGTGGGCCTTTTGACCCTTCGGATTATAGCAGGAAGGATACTGCAATTACTACGCATCTGCCACTCATAGAGTCAAGTTTAGTGGATCAAGGTCTAAGTACAATGCTTGTGCAGGAATAGGAACCCATACATATACACACAGAGGTTCCTCAGGGTACAAGATCTGATGTAGTTGTGTAGATCCACTAGAGTGAGATGACCTACTATCCTATTTGATTATATAGTTTATTTGGTGAACAAGACTATGGTGTTAGACATGTGCGGATCTAGTTATCTGATTACATAGTTTATTTGGTGAACAGGACTATAGTGTCAGACATGTGTAGATCTAGTTACTTTTACAAAATCTATTTTTAGACCCAATGCAAATTTTTGGTGGGATGTAATAACTGATGAGATGCAAGCCATGAAGCATAGTAAGGTCTGGGAGCTAGTTGATTTGAAGCAGAACTGCAAACCTGTCAGTTGTAAATGAGTTTAAAGACAAATAGGATTTCGGATAAAGTTCAGCAGTTTATAGGCTCACTCAGTTGCCTGATGGTTCACTCAGGGAGAAAGGTTTGACTTTAAGTTACCTTCTCTCTTGTATCACTGAAGGGTATATTTTGAGTGATTAAGGTGATGGTAGCTTATGCTGATATAGAGTTACATTAGATAGCCATCAAAACCGCTCTCCTAAATAAAGACCTTTTCTATATGGAACAACCTGAAGGATTTCAAGATTCAGATGGAACTGACATGGTTTATATGTTAAGCAAATCAATATATGGTTTACATCAAACCTCTCGAAAGTGGTACCTTACATTTGATAAAGTTTTGACCTCTTTTTCCTTCATGAAAAATAAAGTTAAAAGACGCTTGTATTATAAGGTCAACGGGAGCAAAGTTATCTTCCTATTATTGCATGTGGATGATATATTGCTCATATTAAATAACTTGACCATATTGCATGAGGTTAAGCAACTTTTGGCTAAGAATTTTGATATGAAGGACCTTGGTGAAACATCTTTTATCCTCGGTATGCAGAATTATTGGGAAAAATCTCAACACTCAATGAGCCTCCTACGAAGAGCATACAGTGAGAAAATGTTACGAAGGTTTAATATGGCTAACAGTGAACCTATTATAGCACCAATCTTTTATAGCGAGAGATTGATTTTGGCATAATGTCTAAAGAATAAAGTAGACAAAGAGGTTATGAGGAATGTTCCTGAAACTAGTACAGTTGAAAGCCCGATGTATGCTCAAATAAGTACTAGGTGGGACATTGCGTTTACTGTTAGATTGATTGGTCAATATCTAGTTAACCTAGGTAAAGACACTTGGAATGCAATCAAGCTAGTGTTAAGATACTTAAAGAAAACCAAAGATTATATGTTGACATATAGAAAAGTCAACAGTCTAAACCTCGTAGGGAATCCAGATTCAAATTTAAGCTATGTGTCCAAAGGATAGGAAGTCCATATCAAAATAAGGTTTTAAGTTTACAGATGGTACAATGTCGTGGAAGAGTGTCATATAGACACGGGTAACTTCCTCGACCTTGCATGCAGAATTCATGCTATGGGGCTGCTTCATAGGCGGTTTGGCTCAGAAATTTTACTTTCAAGTTGTCTGTGGTTAATTCAACGATTAGAATCATTTGGTTATACTTTGATAATCTTACTGTTGTGTTGTTTAGTAACAACAATAAGAATGTCACAGGGTCTTAGTATTTTAAGGTTAAATATTTGACCATAAAGAAGTAGATACGAAAAGGTGACATTAAGGTTTGGAGCATTTAAGGACTGAGGAAATGTTAACTGATCCTTTAATTAAAGGACTTCACCCACTTGTGTTTAGAAGACAAGTATATAGTATGGGTGTATTGAAGTCTTTAAATACTATCAGTAGGCATGTCAACGGGCCGGGTCGATCCTGTTGAAAAAAATCATGAGTAGGCCGTGGTGGGCCGAGACCCCCAACCCTTGGTCAGGCCCCCCTCCCGGGCCACGAGCTACCCGTCGGGCCTGAGTCGGACCGGACGTTTACTATATTTATAAAATTTTTAAGACAATTTTAAAAATTGTAATTGTATTTTTTAAAATTCATAAATTATAAATTATAACATAATCATTTATAGTATTTTGTAAAATTATACAAAAATAT
>JANIIA010000001.1:28824051-28851142 GCA_027478495.1 Erythroxylum alaternifolium
GGAAAGCTTTATGTGTGTTTTTAGGGAACCGGGAATATAGACGCCAAGAGCGAGAAGAAGAACAAGCTTGACTTTCGGAAATTTCAAGCTAAATAGGTGGGTAATATATTTATAGTTGTGATGATGAACTATATTGTTTATGTGCATGTAGGTTGTTTTGTTCATGGTGAGTGTGAGTAATATATTATGGTTTAGTGATGATGAGTTGAAATAATTGGGTGTATGTGTGTTGAAAATGTATGTTTTGAACCATTGTGGATGTGGGAAAAATATTTTGTGAATGTGTATTGTGTTGCTTTGTGATAATTTTAATGACCTTGTGTGAATGGAAAAGAAAAGAACTATGAATCATGAAAGCATGAACACAATGTAGAATGTATGATTATGAAAAACCTGTTATATGGGTGAGAGAGAAATTCGTTTCGTTTGTCACGTGCAGGTTGACCTATAGCCTTCTTCCGGCTGCCCGCTTTTGGTCACGAGATCCTGAGAAATCAGACTCGTTTCATCTCACGGTGTAAACTTCAATTTCGTCGTTTCGTTCCACAGAACTCTCGAGCCATTTTGTGTGCATTGCATATTTGAACATGTTAGGTATGGATGAATTTTAAATGTTATGATTGACTATAATTTTCAGCTCATTTGTTTTGTGATGATATGTTGTGTTATGGATGATTATTGTGTAGGGAATGGTTCATTAGCATCGACTATGAATTTATTACCCATTGAGCTGTTCAGCTCAGCCCAAAATTTTCTACTCCTCAGGTGAAGAACCAGCAGATCAAAAGTGAGCTTTGCAAAGTTTTGGCATAACTCCAAAGATTTCAAATTTTGTAATTAAGTTAGTGTCAAACACTTTTATATGATCTTAGTAGCATGTCATCATGAACATTATAGTATGTATTTTGCGACCATGATACTGTATGTATTTTGCAATTGAGATGTTGCTATGACATTATGAAACAAATTATGAAATATGTAACTCTTTGTTGTTGTGAATTGGTACTTATATATGTATGCTGAATTTTCACCTTATGAAATTAGTTGTGTGCTGAATGTTAAGAGATATTACGACGAAGTGTTGTGGTAAATTATGTAGCAAAGGAGTCAGGTATGCAAGGAAATTTATGTTGGTTCGGGTCCTTTGAGTTTGGTATGAGAATTGTTTGTGAATGGATGAGGAAAAACAGGAAATTTGGTAAAGATGTGAACTGAAACTCCAATGGATAAACTGCATCTACCTAGTCAGAATTGGGCTTAGTGGTCTACATAAAAGTTGTAGAATATCCTTTTAGCCTTCTATCGCTATAAAGATCGAAATTTTTGGACGTCAGGTGTAGAAGTTATGACCTTTTTAAGGTAGTTGTATTTGGGTGCAATTTTGCATAATTGGTGTTTAATTTAGATTAAATGGTAACCTTCTCTTAATTGATTAAATTGCAGCGATACATGCGAAATCAGTCAAAGTTGTCTTCATGAAGGTTGTAGGTCTTGATCTTAGCTTTCTAACAACATATAGTTTGTAATTTTTGAATTTCTGGATTGAAAGATATGTTGATTAGACGTAAGGATGTTGAATATGGGAAAAGTCGCGATCGTGAGGGGTGCGATCGCAACTGTGCGATTTATTCGTCGATTAGCGATCGCAACGAAGGTGTGATCGTGACGAAGGTCCCAATTCCCGATCGCGACAAAGGCCCAAAATTCGCGATCGCGACCGGCCTAATTGGCCAGACTCGCGACCGCGAGTCTCCCCATTATGCATGGTCGCGATCGTACCGTAGTACGTTCGCGACCTATTACATTTTTTTTAATGTTGCAATCGTACTACGGTACGATCACGACTTATTTAATTTTTCAAACTCTCTCATGCCATGCCTTTGGCATTTTTGAAATCCCTAATTCTTTCAATATTAACTTAAGTTGTAAATTTTTCTTAATCACCTAAATTAAATATTCTTGGTTCATTTTTGGGTATGGAAAATTTTTATAAATTGTGGAAAAATATTTTTACCTTTTCTATGAATTTTCTTTATTTAAAAATCATTATTACCTATTTCTTTAATTTGATATCCCTTATTACATTGTGTATTAATTATTTTCTTAAATTATTTGTTTTTGAATAATTTAATTTTTTGTCTATAATTAGTTTACGATCCCACCACGAATTTTCTTTGCCTAGTCTTGAATTAAATATAAGTTTTATAATGTATTTTATTTTCTCACAATGTTTCCAAAATATATATTGATAATAAAGTTAAATTCACTCCCAATGGTGACACGTAATCGCCATAAAATCCGTATGGGGGACCTGGGGCCAACAGGAAAGAACTTCTTTAGGAATAATTTTTTCATCTCATTCCATATTGTCACTGAGCTAAAGGGAAGATAATATAGACAATCATTTGCCTTATTTTTCAATGATAATAGAAAGGCTCTAAGATTAATTTGTTCTTCTATCACCCCATGCGAATTTATTCCAGAGCAGACAACATGAAATTCCTTTAGGAGTTTATGTAAATCTTCACCTGCAAGACTGAAAAATAGTGAATAAGTGAATCAAAATAGATTTCAATTCAAAATTTATCTCACTGTCTGGAAATCATATGCATAAGGGTTGTTCATTCAAATTTAGTGTCACTAACTCCATCAATGTTCTAGTGTTAGGATTTGACATCTTTTCTTTAACTTTTTGGAAATTAGAATCTTCACCAATTGTTATATCTATCTCAACTTTCATTTATGGAGGTGAATGATTGCTTCCTTGATACATGACAGTTTCCTTGCTTAGTCTCTTTCCTTAAAGACACATTGTCTTCTCAATTTTAGGATTATATTGCAATTAACTTGTCTAAGAAGAACAAGTTATACAAGATAAGAGATTAACTATAAACTGTAAATACCACAAAAAAAACTAAGAAACTAAAATAGTTCCTTAATAATGGAATCAAAATTTTGATATGGTTGTCGAAGCTCTAAAAATTAATTCTGATTCTTTAAACTCTTGTGGTAGTCATGGAACTATGTTGAATCCCAAGATAACTAAAAACTAGTTTCTTAATTTTAATTAAAAAACAAAATAAGGGTTTATGATTAATTAACTAATTTACTAAAATTAACAAGAAAATAAAATAAATCAATTGAATATAAAAGTGAGAAATTCAAGAGTACTTAACTCTAACTCAAGGAAAATATCTAATCTATTTGTAACATTGATTATTGTCTTAAAAAATAATTTTCACAATTCAAGTAGTTAGTCTGAAACATATTAGGATAGCCATAAAAAGTCTCAAAATTTTCTAAATTTATTGATTCAAACCTAGTATAAAAACTAAAACTTACCATTAATTGATTTGGTATGATAACATTCTATGTCAATTAAATGATAGCAATAGGTTTCTTAAAAAAAGACTAGACCGTAAACCAAATAATTGAGATAGCTACAACTATGCAACTTAGTTTTCTTGTTTCTCATAAGTTAAAGATACAAATTCATAAATAACAATCAATATCAAATTAATTTGTTAGAGTAATCAATATTAATTATTTATGAAATAAAAGAACACAAAATAAGAAATAATTGAAGTAAAATAGGAATATAAGTTTAAAGCAGAACCTCACAAGGTTACAACTAGAGTTTTGAATTCCCTCAAATCATAATATTTGGATTTAGTCATAAAAGACTTTAGTTCCAACACCAAAAAATAGAAGAAAAGAAGAAAGATTAAGAGAAACTAATAAGCAACAAAAGAGATTGTTAGAGAAGGTGGTAGATGTGTTTTTCTCTTAGTTCCTACTCAAGCATAGTCTACTTCTATTTTGTAAAGATTCATACCTAAAACAAATCTAAATACTTATATAATAGGGATGGAAAGAAGTTTCCTAATTGAATTCCAACTCTTGAAGTGAATCTGATGTTAGACGTGATCTCGCCTTATACACTATAGTAATATATCAACTTTTTCCAAAATTCATGGTTTTGACCAATAATATCCTAATTTGATGCAATCTCCACTTGTCATCTCCTAAAATAAAACAAATATTAATTTTCCTATTTAAGCACCAAAATATAGCCAAAACAAAAGATATATTTTTAATTAATATAACCAAAAAATATCTTATCACTCAAAATGGTATCTGAGGAACAACCTTGGTTGGAACTTGGTTTAATATGTACACAGTCATTTTAAGAGCTTCAATCTATAAGAACTTAAGAAGCTTGGAGCTAGCCAACATGCTTTGCACCATCTCCAATAATGTTTAGTTTCTTCTTTGAACTACAATATTACGGTCGAGAGAACTAGGCATGGTGAGCAATAATAACTTCCTCTGCTATAAACTTAGCAAAAATACCTAATGCTTATCTATCTTTTCTATACTTTGACCTTGAAAACCTTAAAAGCATTTAGTGATTCAATCCTATGTTCAAGGGAACAAAGATACATATGTCGTGAGTAGTCATCAATGAAGGTGATGAAGCGCCTTTGATGATATGAGTCCTTATTCGAACAACAAGTGTAACTCTTTTTAACACCTCTCTTTTTACTCCATACAAGTGTTTGTAAAATCTAGAGCACCAAATAGTCCATTATTTACTAATCAATCCTTTTTATGGAGATATCTCCAAATCTCAAATGCTACAAAATAGAGGAATCCTTATTCATAACAAATCTTTTAATGCCAACATTATCATTAAGATGCAATGTATAAAGTGCTTCAACCTGTAAATTTATATAGTAAAGACCAATAGATGATGTATCATTCCTAATAAGATTAGTATTAAGAAAGAAGTTAATACAATCGCCAAAGTTTAAGTAATATCCAAAAGGTAAAAGTCTTGAAATAGATATCAAAATTTTAGAGAAATATGAAATATAAAAAGTCTTTTCTAATACTAAAACAAAGTCACCACTAAGACCTAATCCGCATGTCCCAACAACTTTCACACGTGAACTAATCTTGTTGCTTGAATAGATATACCAATTACTTCCTACTAACTTTCTTATATTTTCCAAATCCTACAAGGAGTTTGTAATTTGGATTGTAAATCCATAATCAATCTACTAAGTATTATGAAAAATATCAACCATATTGGACTTATAATAAATAAGAGAAAGTTGATTACCCTTCTTTTTAAGACAAGCCTAAAATTTGGGATAGTCCTTTTTCTTGTGTCCCCTCTTCTTGCAAAAGAAACACTTGGACTCCTTTTCTTTTTTATCATGGAGAAGTATCTTTATCTTTCCCTTTCCTTTGGATTGATCCTTATTCTTTATTTGAGGAGCCAGACGCACACATTCCTCAGCCACCATAGACAACCTTCCTTCCTTTTAAACACACATACTCATCAACTCATTGATTGATGACTTATCCTTATATATGTTGTAAGAGAATTTGAAGGGTCCATATTGAGGTGACAAGGTATTCAAAATGTAATGCACAAAGAAAAACTCAAACATATCAACTTCAATTTCCTTCAATTAGCCACAATATCCTTTATTTGTATAATGTACTCATGCATACCTCTAATACATGTGAGCTTCTGAGATAAGAATCTTATAGTCAGGGTATTAGCAAGTGCCTTTCCTAAAGACAAGAATTGCTCATCTATAGCCTTTAACAAAGCATAGACATTATCATGTCGATCAACTGATCCCTGAATACCAACCAAGATCTTAGTCTTTATAAACATTACAATAAAGCAATTAGATCGTTCCACTTTTCATAAAGATCAAACTTATCTAAAAGGCTAATTTCAGTAATAAAAGCTAGGTCATCCTTCCTAATAACATGATTAATGTCCATCCACCCTAAGTGAAGAAGAATTTTCTCCTTCCAAACCTTATAGTTATCACCTTTTAACTCAAGAACATCATATTTCATATTAGAAAAATTCAGATGTTGAATGATTGCAAAATAATTATAAACACACTTATGTCACAAAATCAAGACAAACAAACATAATCATGCTTTACCAATATAAATCATGTGATAAAATGAATCAACAACAATAATTGCTTATGGGCTAAATTTCTAACTCAAATGATTCATATGCATTTATGTTCAAACAATCAAATTACATTCCATTTCTTAATCACTGAAAGTAAATTAAGAAATATAACATGATATTTCATATCAATAGCCATACAAATGCAATGAAATTCACATGGGATGATCTTATTGCACTAGATATGATCAATTATAAACTAATGCCTTTTTACTATATGTGATCTTAAAGTTCTCAATGAATAAGATTAATAATGCAGATCAATAGGCATTAAACTTCATAAATCAATTGATTCGAATACATATAACAACTCCATGATGTATACACACAAAAGCATTTATTATAATTGAAGAACAATTTTAAAACATGCTTCAAATATCAGTTTGTAAATCATTAATGATTGGTCGAGCATTAAAATCAAAATTTCCCAAGAAGACCAAACATCGAATTATACCTAGGTAAAGGCAAAAATCATGATTTGATACAAAATGTTAGGATAAATTAATCACTGATTCCAATAAAATTGAAAACAAACTTAATTTAAATATAATATATGTAAGAAACTTAATATACATGCATGTTAGACTTAGTGCGGAAGTGAAAATTGAAGGAGATTAACCTCCGACCGTTGATATAGTTATCAAATTGCAATATGAGCCTTATATTTTGTAGAAAAACCACAAAAGTCTGATTTTGAATGATGTAAAAGCAAGCTTAATGATTGGATTCCTCTAAACTCGTAGCAAACTAACTTGATAGAATATTATCCTTACGAATGAGTAAAACAATGAAAATTTTGGTTGGAATAACATTCTTCAATGCCTTTATTAAAATGACAGTTGTCGAGCGAGTTTATTGTGACAAAATATTAGACCACTTACTGAAAAACTGGCCCCAGGATTTGCATTGAATGTCATATTTCTGTGTATCAATTTGTTCCATTTATCTACAACATTATTCCGCTTATTTCAGGTTTGACAAGAAGTGGAAGAATACATACCATCATTTACTTTTTAGCAGGTACTTACTGCTCCTCTATCTCACATCATTCTAGATATTAATAATTTTTCCTTATGCTACCCATTTCGCTTTCCAAAAATGTTATTCTCCATTGATCAGTTATTTATAACTGGTAATAGTTTTCATTAATCTTCTAAGCATGTTTACTGTCGAGGATAGACTTGTAGATCCACTTGTACTTTCCTGTTTGATTTGTTTCTTTCAGCTTTTCTTTTTGGGGTGGAACTTTAGTTGCTTCAGAACTGAAAATATGATAGCTCCAATGGCACCAAATCTGTGGTAGTTATGAACATAGAATGAAACTTACCATTTTGTTTTGATTATTTTAAAGTTATTCTCACTTGTGAATTACTTTGTAACAATGCAATGCAGACTAACGAGTAGTGATCAAAGGGTTGGATTATACAGAATGACCAAGAGCTAAGATAAAGAGTTTTATCAGTTAATTGAGTCTGGTTTTGTCTAACTAGACCATGAACTCGGTACATGCCTGTATGCCACTGTCTCAACAATTTCCTTTAACAGATTTGATCAGAAAAAGAGTTAAAATGTAACGTGAGAATAACGCAAGCACACACATATATGTAAGAATGTCTTCCCCGAAAAAGGTACGAACTTGCATGTCCCTAAGAAAGATCAAAGAAAACCTACCTCGTCTTCCTAAATCAATCGCTTAAAGAACAATAATAAGATTAAGACCATATCTTTATTCGTCAGAACTGGACCAAGTTCTTCCTGCCTTCTTGGAAAACTCCCCTGTAAATCTCTGCAATCCAGCCATTGCCGTCCTTCATGTGAAATGGTGAGCCAACTTCACTGCCTCGCTTTAATGGCAAGCAAAAATCTTTCTTTTTAGGTTCAAGGAAAATCCATCTTTTAATGTTGAATCTTCCACTCTCCATACACCACCATGTTCTAGTTGCTGATAGCTCGGGAAATGCATATCTGCGTAGATGACTATAAATATGGAAGTGCACCAACCAGGGACCAGTAGGTGTGGCTCCTTAATACTGAGCTTTCTTCGTTTTTTCTCTTATTTTTTCTGGGTTCTTTTTACAGTTCAATTTTTATAGTCAAACAATAAAATGGCAGAGATGTACGTAAACCACAAGAGATTCAATAAATTCCAAGCAAAGAATAATAAGAAGGGTCTTACAAGAAAGTGTGCTTCTTTAATTCAAGAGCAACGTGCGAGGATCTACGTTCTTCGTCGCTGCGCAACCATGCTCCTTTGCTGGTATATCCATGGAGATGACTAGGCACTAGCTATCTGGGCAGTACTTATTTCATGTCCTTGTTTCTTTAGTTCATTCTTGCGTTTCTTCTTTTAATACAGGGAGCTTTCCGGGCTAGGCCAATCTGGTTTTAACTGTGGGGTCCGGTCTGTGCATGGTGTGCCTTGGTATCTCATCATCTCCTCATAATGCCGTTAATTTCTCTTTTTTGACCTAGTGGTATCATCCAATGGGTTTTGTGGGGCTATGGAGAGCTTGGATGAATATAGATCATGCACTTACTTTTTAACCTAACTGGGACCAACTGCGAGCAAAATTGCAGTATGGTTATCTTACAGAATCGCATGGGCGGCGAAATGTGGTGCTGTAAAAGTATATTTTCTTTCTCTTGTTTTTGTTTGGTTTCTGTTCTTACAGGAATTGGTGGAAGATTACCTGGGGCAATTCACGTACAAGAAAAGGGATATGATGTACTATGAATAATACTTTGTTGTATGATATTACTAGTTAATTAAGTACATTCTACCAGGTGTTTTCTAATTACCATTGTCAACTCTCCCTCGTTCCATCAAGTCAAATTCAACCTTATAATATTTTTGATGATAACTAAATTCATTATTTCTTGGTAACTCTATTATAATGAATTTGAAGAATATATAAATGATTACGTATTAGTTAGAGGTAAAGTCATGTAAATTTTTGAATCTCTTCAAATCTCATATTTCAGCAAGACTCGTGAGATTCTTATTGAGATGTTGTATTATTCATTAAAAATAAAAATGATAAAAACTAATCAAATTAGTTGAACACTCAAAAATAAATAAAATAAGTAAAATTAACACATGTAATTCAAAAGAATTTCAAAATAATACAAGTTTAATAGATCAAAAACAAGAAGGATGAAACTATATTTGAAATGTTTTATATGATTATAATATTTCTTACAACTTTATTTTAATCATTTTAATTAATCATTGGATGATCATTTATATGTGGGGTATAATCCATAAATATTTTTTATAATCTAAGAAGAATTTTTAAAAAAATAAAGAAAACATTTAATCTTCAAACCAACTTTTAAAAAATTTTAAATAATTGTGGATCAAACTTTTATTAAAATTAGATTTTTAATGCTTTAAAATTAATCAGTTAAAGTATTTTTGAAAGCCAATTTTTGAAGGAGTTCAACTAATCTAAGATTACCCAAAAAAAAAAAGAAACACAATGGGTGATTTGATACCAAATAGATCATCGGCTAGCCAATATACTAATTGGTGATCCATTAGACAGTCAATGGTGTTTTACAAAAGTTACAAAATGAGTGTTTTGCTATAGTATTTTATTGCTTTCTAACTATTATGTAATTAAGACAGTTTATTAGGAGTTCAACGAATGACGGTTACCTATAGTGTTTTGCTGCTTTCTAACTATATGCAATTAAGTCAGTTTATTAGGATTTCCAAAAATTATGAGCTTAGCTACAGCCTTTTGCTGCTTTGTACTAGTGTAATTAAGACATCTTATTAGGATTTCCACAAATGATGGATATAGTAGAGTGTTTAACTACTTTGTACGATATATATTAATGTACCGCTAATACTTAATTCCTCCCCTCAAGTTGGCAAGTTGTGAAAAGATAGAAGAAAGAAGAAGAAGATAGAAGGTTATGGAGGAATGAAGACTACACTCATCTTATTCCAGGAGATATGAAAAAGTATAAATACATAAACAGAGCACAAAAAATAAGTGTGCTTTATGACAACTGGCAAAACTAAAAAACTAACAAAACAAATTAAATAACTAATTTGTAAACTAATTATATCTTAACATCCCCTCCTCAAGATGGAACTTGGTGAAAATCACAAAGAGCCAACTTGGAATGAAGTCTACAAAAAACTAGAAGAGGTAGAGCTTTAGTAAACACATCTGCTATCTGAGCGTGGAAAGAAACATGAGCTGGAGAAATAAATCTTGCCTTGAGTTAATTGCGAACAAGGTGACAATCAATATCTAAGTGCTTAAAAAAACAGGATTAGATGCAATATGAATTGCAACTTTACTGTCACACCAAAGAGGAATAGGCTTAGGCACCTGCGCTTGTAAGTCGGCAAGCAGGAAAGGTAACCATTGCAACTCACAAACCGTAGCTGCCATCGCCTTATACTCTGCTTAAGCTGAAGACTTGGAAACTGTCACCTGTTTCTTAGTTTTCTAGGAAATAGGACAAGAAACCAAATAAATGATGTACCCAGTTAAGCTCCTTCTAGTATCTGCACACGAAGCCCAATCTGCATCACAATAAGCAGTGAGCTGAAGAGAATTTTTAGCTGGAAAATGCAATCCCAAGGAAGGAGTGCCTTTGAGGTATTTAAGAAGATAAAAAACCAGCTTAAGATGAGAATCCCTTGGTTGATGAACAAATTGACTTAGTTGTTGAACTAAGTGATATCGGGTCTTGTGAACCCCTAAGTACAATAATCTACCCACAATCCTTCTATACTCTTAAGGATCAGATAACAAAGTCCCTGTATCAACGGTAAGCTTCACACCAGAACGAAAAGGGGTAGACTTAGGTTTTGCTCCAAGGAGACCAACATCGGAAAGAAGATCCAGGACATATTTTCTTTAGTTAACAAACAAACCAAAAGAAGAAGATCTCTAAGCCAAGGAAATATTGAGCAAACCTAAATCTTTTATGGTAAACTTAACATCCAAAGATTTTTTAAAGTGATCAATGGAAATTGTAGAATTCCCACTGATTAATAAATCATCAACATACACCAATAACATCAAGAAAATATCATCCTTGGCAAAAGTAAATAGGCAATGATCATGAGATGACTGCAAGAACCCATAACCAACTAAAAAAATAGTAAGCTCACAATTCCATTGCCTAGATGCCTGCTTAAGACCATAAAGAGGCCGCTAAAGTTTGCATACCAATCAAAAAGTAGCTTTTGCATAGCCAGGAGGTGGTGTCATATAAATTTCCTCATCCAAGAAACCATGCAAAAATGCATTGTTGACATCTAGCTATCGCAAAGGCCAACCTTTAGAAGCATCAATAGTGAAAAATAACCTGACAGTGACCACCTTAGCAACTGGTGAAAAACTGTCTGTATAATCCTCTCCAACAACCTGAGTAAATCCCTTTGCTACCAAACAAGCCTTGTGTCTATCAATAGACCCATCAAGCTTAAGTTTCAATTTGTACACCTAATTACAACCTATGGGCTTCTTATTAGGTGGTAAAGAAGTCAAAGTCCACGTTTTATTCTTCTCCAAAGCTTCAAGTTCAACCTGCATAGCCTAGACCCAATCTACATTTCCTTTGGCTACATTATATGAATAAGGTTCTTGAATTTAGGCAATGTTAGCCAAGAAGTGAGATGTTATTATAGACAAACCGGGAGATTTGAGAAAAGGATAAGTAGGAGGTGTATGTGGTGAAGATACAGGAACTACATTGTGAGCAATAAAATCCTGCAACCAGTTAGGATTTTTGCGAACCCTAATACTTCTTCGAACAACATTCTATTCAGGAATTGCAGATACATCAATAACATCAGTAACAGGATCTATAGAAGAGGACAAATCTACAGAAACATCAGTTGGTGGTAAAACATCAGGTAAATTAGAAAGAACCACAATATTAGGAATAGAAATATCATCTGAAGGTAACAATGAAGCTGTACTATGAAAAGGAAAACAATCCTTATGAAAGACAACATCTCTAAAGACCATCAAAAACTGAAAATCCAAGTCAAACACCTTAAATCCTTTTCTGCCAGGTACAAAACCAATAAAAATGGATTTACAAGCTCTAAGAGCAAATTTATCGTTGGAAGGCTTGGTATTGGTAGCATAACACAAGCAGCCAAAAATTTTAATGGCCTCATAATCAGGTGAAACTCCAAACAACAACTCATATGGTATTTTCCAACCAGTAACAGCAGAAGGAACTCTGTTAATCAAGAAAGTTGCCTGTAAAATAGCTTCTCCCCAAAAACTAGTAGGCAATGAAGCTTGAAAAGGCAAAGTTCGAGCCACCTGCAGAATGTGTCTATGTTTCCTCTCGATAGTACCATTTTGTTGAGGACTATAAATACAAAATTGTTGGTGAAAGATACTATGAGAATCCAGAACATCTTGACAATACTAACTCATAAATTCACTGCCATTATC
This sequence comes from Erythroxylum alaternifolium, assembly GCA_027478495.1. Taxonomy (NCBI): domain Eukaryota; kingdom Viridiplantae; phylum Streptophyta; class Magnoliopsida; order Malpighiales; family Erythroxylaceae; genus Erythroxylum; species Erythroxylum alaternifolium. Next base: position 28,836,499 of record JANIIA010000001.1, read on the forward strand.
TGTTCGAATAAGCTTAAGCTTGGCCCCAAACTGAGTCACATTCTACTTAATGAATCTATCCAACAACTTAGGTACCTGAGACTTAAACTACATCAAAAAAGTCCATGTACTCCAGGTCCTATCTTTAACAAGAGTTAAAAAAATATCTAGCTCCTGTCAAAGAATGCTGCTTATAGGGTCCCCATACATCTAAGTGAACAACCTCAAAAAGAATAATGTTGTGACTAGTAACAATAGGAGAAGGTAATCTAGTTTATTTAGATTTAGCGCAAACATCACAAAGATGAGAAGAATCAGAAGAAAAAGGAATTTTATTGATGGAAAACAAATGTTTCATTACATTTAAGGAAGGATGGCCTAATCTTTGATGCCACAGTGACCAAGAAACAGATGTCACAATATTTATAGAACAAGACATTACAGGGAAAGAAGATGGAAGAACAACATGAGACTTGATTAAAGGAAGATATTTTTGTATAGTTATAGAAGAAAAAGAATCATGATCAAGTACGTATAGATTGTCTTTAACTTTTCCAATAGCAAGAATGTGATTAGTCCTCTAGTCCTGTAAGACACAGCAAGTAGGAAAGAATATAAATATGACAAAATTATATCTTGTAACTTTACTAATAGAAAGCAAATTGTGTTTAAAGGATGGAATGAACAAAGTATTTTTAAGTAAAAGTTTACAAGGAAGAAACACATCACCAACTAAAGTAACAGGTTGAGTAGAGTCATCAGGTAAAAGAACAGAATTAAGTTTGGAAGTAGGAAAAAAATTATGAAAGACATGTTTGGAAGCACCGATGTTGCTACTAGCACGAGTATCAATAATCCAACAATCATTCTCGCCAATTTTAGCATAAATGACATAAGAGACTTTACCAATAAAGTCTTATGCAAAGTTGATACTTTCTGTGTGATCCACTTGATTCCCTTTAAACAACCGAGAAATTTCTTACTGAATCAATTCCTTCATTTCTTGCTGAGTGAAAATTGCATTAAGGCCTATAGCAACATCTTCATCACACGGAGTTTCTGCCATATTAACCCTGTGTGCTCCAGGTTTAGGCAAAATACCTTTCTGCTTCTACCTTAGTTCTTGGTACCACTCAGGATAACCAATCAGTTTAAAACACGACTCCTTTGTATGACCTTCAGTCTTACAGTGTGAACAATATCTATCCCCTTCCTTCAGATTATCCTTCTTCTTAGATTGCTGATACTTATTAACCCCTGCATTCTTGGTAGAAGCATAGAATGCACTATTGTCTAAAGGCTCATTAATAGACATATTAATCTGTAACTGTTTCTCCACATTAGAAATCATCGAGTAAACCTTGTCAAGATTGGGTAGAGGATCAAGAAGCATGATCTGGTTAGCAATATTGCTATAACTATCATTTAATCCAAGCAAAAAATGAAGAATCATGTCAGATTCTTGAAACTATTGTAATTCCTTGAAGGCACCACGTTTACAACCACATGAACATTGTGGTAAAGGTAAAAAACACTTCAGCTCATCCCAAAGTTTGGATAACTTTGTGAAATACACAGAAACAGAACTATTTCCTTGAGTAATAGCATTAAGTTCTCTTTTGATCTGATAGCACATAGGACCATTGGATCACCAAATCTCCTTTCTAATCAATCCCATAGATCTTTGGCCGATGTCGCATAAACGAAGGAATCATAGAGATCCTTTGAAAGAGAACTCAAAATCCATGAAATCACCAACGTATTGTTGCTACACCAGTCCTCAAATCCATCAGAATCCTCAGCAGGTTGAGGAATTTTTCTAGTTATAAACCCTAACTTCTGTTTAGCAGCTAGGGCAAGCTTCATATATTTACACCATGTACGATAGTTCGTTCTAGTCAACAGCACAGACACTAAAGAAGTGCCCAAATTATCAGATGTAGCAGTTGCCATAAAAGACAAAGCTTGATTAGATTTATCATTCATCATCGAAAATAGATCAAAAATGCAGAAGAATCACAAATACAAAGAAAATCAAGAATCAAAGATGAAGAAAAGAAAGAGAACCAGCAATTGAACCGAGATGAGATCAATTAACAATGGATCACTATGAACGAGCTTGTTTTTGTGCTCTGATACCATGTAAAAAGATAGAAGAAGATAGAAGATGGTTATGGAGGAATGAAGACTACTCTCATCTTATTCCAGAAGATACGAAAAAGTATATATACATAAACAGAGCATAAAAAATAAATGTTCTTTATGACAGCTGGCAAAACTAAAAAACTAACAAAACAAATTAAATAACTAATTTGTAAACTATTTATATCTTAACACAAGTGTGTGCGATCGACCAACTTGCAAAGGAAATTTTCAAATTATTGTTGACCAAGAGCTTTCATCAGGATGTGAACTAATTGGTGGTAACTGCGTACATGTCTGGTAACCAAATTTTTTAACTAAATTTTATTATGAATAAAGTGACAATCCATTTCAATATTTTTAATTTTCTCGTGAAAAAAATGAATTTGTTGCAGTATGTAAAGCAACTTGGTTGTCATGGTACAATCTCATTACTTATGGATGGGAAACTCTGAGATCATGTAAAATCATCTTTAACCATTTCATTTCACATGTTGTTGTAGCCACAAACCTATACTCCTCTTCAGCACAAGCAAGATTTATTGGCATGTTTCTTTGTGATCTTCCATGAAATCAATGACCCTCTAAGCATCACAAAATATCTAGTTAATGAGTGGCAAGTCAAGGGACAACTAGCTCAATCAAAATCCCAAAGGTATGAAGAAAGATTCCTTAACTGGGGTTCTTTTTACATACCCCACAACCTGCATTGTTGCCTCCGAATGGTCTAACTTCGGACTTCTAATAAACTGAAGAAGAACATTTCCTGCATAACTAAGCTCAGGTCGTGTAATAGTCAAGTAAATCAACCTTTTACAATTTTTTGGATTTTCAAATTTCACCCCCTCTACTAAGGCTAGCTTGCAATTTGTTTCAATAAAAAAGACTATTAGTTTCGAACCAAGAAGGCCTGCTTCATAAAAAATAATAAAAGCATACTTCCTATAACAAAGAAATATATCGTTTCATCTATGAGCTATTTTTATTCCCAGGAGGTATTTTAGAGCATTAAGATCTTTCATATACTCCATATAAGCTAGAGTAGATCTCAAGGATAGATCAATTGTATTAAATATCTATCTTATAGGCATAGAATTTACAACAAACTAAAAAGAACGGAAGCTACTTTCGTATACAAACTTATAAAAATTCCTAAGTATTTGAGAATTCATATTTCGAGGCCATTAAGTTCGGTTTTGCTATTTTAACATTGATAAAAAGAAGTTTCTTCTTTGCTCTGAGCAAATTTCTCATGGCCTTTTCCCATTCTTCATAATTGTCCCTGTTCAAGATTACTAGATAAATCATTGTTTTGGGATTGTCTACAGAAGCCAAGTAGTATGGAGATGTCGAATCTGTTAGCAGTGTTTTGGACATATTAGAATTCTTGCCCTTTTCTTCATCATCTCCACTAGTCATGGTATTCAATCAGCTGTTTGTTTTTTTTCCCTGGGTTTTACTTAACCTGACTTTGATACCGTATCAAATTTTTATATAATCTCATTACGTTTCTCTCCTGAAAAAATATTTACATGTATTCAAGTCCCTTCACTTTCAAAAACTGTTACAACTCTAACTTTAAACAATATTGTGAAGATGACAAGTGGTGAGGATATGTATACTAGAGACCAGACGATGTGAGCACGACCATAGCACTTTGTAAAAAAAATGGAACTAAAGATGAGCTAGTAATGTTGGAGCGATCAATAATAAGATCAAGAGCTAAGTAGTTCAAAGAAGCGCTTTAATCCTACATGGGCTGAATTATAGATGCCATGGAATTTCAAGAGATGATGAGGGCCAATATCATCATAACTAATCAAGTTGGGTAGCCCATTGTTTGTGTTTTGAGCTTGTTTTTATTTAAACCTTTTTAGGTTTAATGGGCTATTTTTTAGAAATATTAGTTTAGATTTTAGTTATTTTAGTGGAAGCCCATGTTTAAAGGCCTTTTTCATAGTTAGGTTCTATCTTTCAAGGGGTATAAATACATTATAATAAACAATTTGTAGGGTTAGAATAGATGAAAAACAAATTCTATACAGAGGATTTCTTGTCTTCTTCTATTGTATCAAGAATATAATTCTTATCAAGGTAAACATTTGTGGCAAATTTCTATTCTTGTTTTCAAATCAACCTTATTATATGTGTTTCCTTTCATATAATTGATTGACGGTTCATTAAGGTTGGAGATTTTATCTTGTTCATGTTCTACCCAAAGCGTGTGTTTAAGGGGTTCCAGGTTTTTTAGCCTTGGGGTTTCGCATCATTTGGTATCAGAGCTTGAATTGGGATAAATTTATATTTATCTTGTGTTTATGTGTTGTTATTACTGTTATTTTCATTAGAATTCGAAATTAGAGCTCATCTTGTTATTGTGTAGAAAAAAAGTCAAAAAATGAAAAAAAAATGAAAATTCTAGTGTTAAAGAGACGACAGTTGCTTCTGATTAAAAAATTAGTTGAAAAAAATGAAATTTATCTCTGAGGTTGACATGATTATAAGATTTTCTTTTGTTGGCTTCCTATTTTATTTAGTGTCTTTCCTTCATTCTAAGTTTCTATGTTTTTTCTTCTTATTATTATTTTTATGCATTCACAACATAATTAACAAATTGATTCTTGTTAATTTAAATTCTGTTTTTTTGGCATCATATACCATTCGTCTTGTGTGCTCATTTTGCCTTCATTCATTTCAATATTCTTGCTTCTAGTTTTATAACCATCTTCTTTCTTAGCTATTTTCATTGCATTCCTAAATCTTAATTTGTTGTTTGTGCATTACCTTAACTGGAAATTAAATTATGAAGTACGATTGAGGACAAAAAGTTTGAGTGGAAAAAAACTTGAGTGTGTAAGCTTAAAAGAGGAAAAAAGCCAATTTTGAGTGAAACGTGAGTGGAGTGTCATCTTTTAAATGAAACACATAAGGGGGTGACTTGTAAGGTTATGTTTAATTTTATTGCTAACCATTTTTCATGCAACTTTTTTTCATAAGAATGGCCAGTAGAAGGGATGGAAAGGAAACATTACATGAGGAGGATGAAAATGTGCCTGATTTGAAAGTGATGTATAAGGCATTCATGAATGAGTTCAAGAAGTTATCTACTATGATGGATGGGATGAATGAGAGAATTAATGAAATCAGTAGAATCTAAAACTGTAGTAGATCAATTGGTAGTCATAAGAATCGGGAGGAAGAAGTGAAAAGAATTTATGATGAGTATAAAGATGAAGTACAATCCGTGAGGGGTAGAGTAAGGACGGAAGAATAAGTGGAGAGAAAAGATAGCAACATTAATGCCATCAAGATGAAAATTTCATCCTTCAAAAGAAGGAATGATGATGAAGTGTACTTGGAATGGGAAAGAAAGGTGGACATGATTTTTTCTTGTCATAACTATTATGAAGATAAGAAAGTGAGATTGGCAGTAGTGGAATTCTCTTATTATGCATTAGTTTGGTGGAATGAATTGGTAAAGAATAGGAGGAGGAATAGGGAACGACCTATATCCCCTTGAGAAGAGATGAAAAGAGTGATGAAGAAGAGGTTTGTGCCACTTTATTAATATAGAGAGTTGCACTAATGATTACATAGACTCAAACAAGGAACTAGATCAGTAGAAGATTATCACAAGGAGATGAAAATACTATTAATTAAAGCTAACATATAAGAGGAGGAAGAAGTGACAATGGCTCAGTTCATGGGTGGATTGAATAGGGAAATTGCTAATGTGGTTGAGTTGCAACATTATGTAGAGATGGAGGACTTAGTGAATATTGCCATAAATGTGGAAAGATAACAAAAACAAAGAAGGGCAACCAAGCCTTTCTTAAATTCCAGCAATAAATGAAATCTAAAATGGAGCAAAAATGAAGATAAGAAGGACCACTATTCGGATTTCAAGGAGAAAGACAATGAGTCAAACAAAGGCAAGGAGAACAGTTCTTCAATTTAAAAAGGTACTGTTGATCCATCCTCTAAACCTTCTAAACTTAGGGATATTAAGTGCTTTAAATGTCAAGGAAGTGGTCATTATGCATTCGATTGTCCTAAGAGGAAGACTATGTTTATTAAGGTGGTGAAATTATTTCTGAGTTTGATGACGGTAATGAGTCTGATCGTAGTGATTTGAGTATGCCACCTTTAGAAGATTATTCTGATGTTGATGAGAATGTTGACTATGTTATGAAGGGTGAATCTTTAGTTGCTAGATTTGCAATAAACTTAAATGTGAAGGAAGATAGCCTAGAACAAAAGGAGAACATATTTCATACTAGATGCTTAGTTAGTAGGAAAGCTTGTAGCATGATTATAGATGGGAGTAGTTGCACTAATGTGACTTTTACTACTTTGGTAGAAAAGTTAGGGTTGAAATGTGATAAACACCCTAATCCATATGGACTACAATGATTAAATGAAAGTGGTGAAGTCAAAGTTACTAAGAAAGTAGTTGTTGCATTATTTATTAGTAGATATGCAGATGAAGTTGAGTATGATATCTTGCCTATGTAAGCTGGTCATATATTATTGAGTAGGCCATGGAAATTTGATAGGCGTGTTATACATGATGGATATATAAATAGGTATTCTTTTATATATAATGGGTGGAAATTTACCCTTGCTCCTTTATCACCCAAAGAAGCATACCTTGAACAACTGAAAATTCAACAGTCATCAAGCAGGGATTGAGGTAGTAAGGTGAAAAAGAAAGAAGAGAGAAAAGAAGCCATGAGAGAAAAGAATAAAATTAAAGGCCCAATGGTGAGTGACTGTACAGTGAGGAAAAGAAAGTGGGATGCGCAGGAGAGAAGAAGTTAGTGAGTGAAAAGAAAGAAAAGAATGTGAAAGTTGAACAAAAAGAAATTGAGAGGATTGAAAAATTTAAGACACAACCATGATTCTATACAAAAGAGAGAGAATTAAAGAGTACATACTTAGGTAAGAGAGCTTTAATCTTGATTCAATTTAAGGAAACTTTGTTTACTAACACTGACTTTGATCCAAATTTGGCTAGTGTGTTTATGACTTTGTTGCAGGATTATGATGATGTTTTTCCTAAAGAAGTACTACATGGATTACCATCTTTGAGAGGGAGTGAGCACCATATTGCCTTGGTTAAAACAATACATAAGAAAGTGGATGAACATATTGAGAAAAAGAATCACATATATGTACAAAAAGCAAATAAAGGTAAAAAGCAAGTTCTCTTCGAGCCAGGTGATTGGGTTTGGGCACATATGTGAAAAGAAAGGTTTCCACAATAAAGGAAGTCAAAACTTGATGTCATGGGAGATGGACCATTCCAAGTGTTGGAACACATCAATAACAATGCATACAATGTTAGCTCAATGTTCATATTTAACGACTTTGATGATAACCTTATAATATTTCAAAATTCAAATTGGATTTATTTCTTTACATGTAAACAACGGTATAATTCTTAGAAGGAAATAAAATTATGGAATAATTGCTTTCCTTCTTGCAGGAACCTTCTTTATGAACTTACCTTATTAAAAAATTATTTAGAAAAGATCCTACTTATTATGAAGGTCATATATTAGCCGTGTGATTACTAGAATTTTTTTGGCAAAGATAATATCGAAGTTATTTAGAATTAAATCCATTCAGTTGACTAAGGATGCAAGTGAAGTAATGACTAGTTGAAAGAAAATCCTATTTAAGGAAGAGCAACTACTTTTGCGAACACAAATCAAAGTTGCGAACACAGATCAGACTTTCAAATACAATTATAGCATAAATTCATTTGAAAGTGATATCATTGAAAAATCTCTTGTTCTTTAGAAAGTGAAAATATTTTTTAGAGAGATCAACATAGTTCATATCGAGCAAACTTCATTTTCTATTGAGAGCTTGTAAAGGCCAGCTAAAAACTACTAGTTTAGAAGGTTAGAGAACCTTGGAAAACTTGCGAGCTTGGAGAGACTTATCAAATTACTACTTGGTTTTTCATAGTGAAACACTCAAGTTAGGAACTCGACGTAGGCTTATGTTATAAGCTGAACTAGTATAAATCGACTTCATCCTTCTCTCTCTTCTCTTAACTTTTATATTTCCGCATTATATTGTGTATGTGTTCATTTCAGTAAAAGGCTCCTTCAATTCTAAAATAGGTTCCTTCTATTTATAACTTGCTAAAGGTTCCTTTTATTTCAACAGGCACCTTTTGTTTTAAAATTGTTTTTAACTAGTCTTATTCTTTAGCAAGCTGCTGTCATTTAATAAGCTACTATCGTCTGACAGGTTTTTATTGTTTCTATTTTTAACAGGCACCTGTCTTTATCTGAATTGAAAGCAGTTTGCGAAAAACTTTTAAGTGACACACAGTTCACCCCCCTCTTTAGTGTGTTTGCTTTAATCATCTGGTATCAGAGCGAGGTTTCACATTTTTATGTTTTACAACACGTGATAGATCATGGCAAACACCTTTAGAAGCTTTGAAAGACAATCTGTCACAAAGCCTCCTTACTCCAATGGAAACAACTACTCACACTGGAAAGAGAGAATGACCATATATCTCCAATATGTAGATATCTAAGTATGGCAAGCGATTAAAGTTGGAGCTATAATTCCCACTTCTGATATCGTAGAAGTATGTACTGATGCTGACGAGAAAAATGTACAACTAAATGATAAGGAAAAACATCACTTGATATGTACGTTGTCTTTAGACTAATATGAAAAGAAATTATATTGTTCTACAGCAAAAGAAATGTGGAACAAACTATAAGTTACCTTTGAAGGGATGAATGAGGTAAATAAACATAGAATAATTCTTTTGATACATCAATATGAAACTATTAGCATGAAATAAGGAGAGACCATATACGAATTCTTCAGACGCTTTAACATCATCACCACCTTAAAGAATCTAGGAAAAATATATCCTAATGACAAGCTCGTAAAAAGATTCTAAGGTCACTACCAAAGGAATGGAGACCTAAGGTGATAGCTCTATAAATGGTAAAGGATCTAAACATTATCTCACTCGACTGGCTATGAGGAAATTTGATGATTCATGAAACCGAGCTTAGGCGAGATAAAGGATCCTCCTACAAAAAATGAATAGCACTAAAAGCAAGTGACAAGTCAAATGGTGATGAAAGTGACACAAAGTTACAAATAGATAGAGATGATGAATTCAACTTCATGTTTAAAAAATATACATGCTTCTCTAAAAAAAAGTTAAAAAAAAAAGAAAAGGAAATAAAAAGGCTGGAAATAGTAAGCCCCTATCAAAAGGCAGCAACAGCAGTAGCAATGCACAAATCATATGCTAACACTGCAAGAAGCCTGGGCAAACTAAAGCTAAATGTCCTCTCCTTTAAAAGGATAAAACAAAGAACAGGAAACCTAGAAAGCAAGCTATGACTCCAGCTTGGTCTAACGAGGATTTTGACAGCTTTGAAGAAGATGAACCTGAGGAAGTTAGCAATGTTTGCTTCATGGCTGAATCAGGAGATAATGAGGTATACTATTCTGACTCTAATATTGAAGTTGATGAATTGAAAAATGCATATCATGAATTGTATAATCAGTTCAAAAGATTGATAGTGAAATATTTCAAAGAAGTTGAGAAGTCCAAGAGTAATGATGCATCTCTAAATAGTAAGATTAAATCATTGGAATTAATGAATGAGAATCTGGCGACCAAGAATATGTCTCTAAATTAAGTATAAGCAAAAGATCTCTAAAAAGAAAGTACTAGAAGAAAGAATAGCCAAGTTGAAAAATACGTTGCTAAAAAATGGTTATGAAAAGGTGAGACAGTTGGAAGAAAAATTTGCCACCATAGAACTTAAGAAAGAGAAAAGTGTTGAAAAGATCTTATCTCTAGAAAAAAATCTGGAAAATTTCATTGATGGAAGGAACAACCTTGATGCATTACTTGGTAGCGGCAAATACGTGTTTGATAAGGCCAGAATAAGATACAATGAAAATAATAATATCAGGCTTTACAAGAATTTCTTTATCAAATCAAGCAGTAGTTATAGTCAAAATAGCAGAAACCTGATACATGGTAGAAATTATATCAATTCTCATTCATCTATTTTATGTTTCTACTATGGTAGACATGGTCACATTAGTTATTCTTACAACTTTCGTAAAATAGAGAAATTATCTCAAACGTATATTTGGAGACCGAAAGGTCAAGCTACTAACCTGAAAAGACCTAGAAAATTTAGGTACGTAAAATGAGATAATATTTTTTGTAGATATATTTCAAAGCAGAGACGATAAAATTAATGGATTGTTAATAACTGTTGTTCAAGATATATGACAGGTGAAATATCACAGTTCAACTATATTGAAAGAAAAGAATGAGGTAATGTTGTCTTTGTAGACAAAAATAAAGCAAAGTTCACCGGAGTTAGTAAAATTGAAAAATTCAGATCGAAAAAGGATACTGCATTACTTCAATTTGAAGCGATCATAGAGGAGAATTTGATAACATAAAGTTTTGTGACAATAATAGTATAACTCACAATTTCTCATATCCAAGAATGCCTTAGCAAGATGGAGATGTAGAGAGAAAGAATAGAACTTTGGTTGATATGGCTAGGACCATGTTGTGTGAAAGTGGACTATATCATGGATACTGAGCAGAAGCAGTATCCATAGCATGTATATACTTAACAGATGTTTCATAAGACCTATTCTGAAAAAGACTCCCTATGAGTTGTGGAAAGGAAGAAAACCAAATGTTACTTACTTTCAAACATTTTGCTGCAAGTGTTTCGTTCTAAACAATGGAAAAGACAATTTTGGAAATTTTGATGAAAGATCAGATGAAGCCATCTTTCTATGCTATAGTAGTGCGAGTAAGGGATTCAGATTCTATAATAAAAGAATAAGGAAAATAGAAGAATCAATGCATGTGGCATTTGATGAAGCACTACCTTCAACAATATCAACTTATTCAGATGATGAAGAGCACCCCTTTGTTCCTAAAAGTACACCGGAGAATTTAACTACAACACCTTCGGAATCACAAGATCAAAAAGGTCCCTCTGAAGCTAGAATAGAGCAACCTCCTCCCTCTCGACAGGAGCCTATGTAAAGAAAAACACCTAAAGAATGGAAAGGTCTTGATACACACCAATACATTATGGGAGATACCTCTAAAAGTCTAAGAACAAGATCATCATTTAAGAATAACTTTGTTGCTCTCACCTCATAAATAGAACCAAAGACTGTTGAAGAGGCCCTTACTAATGAAAAATGGGTTTCATCCATAAAAGAAGAACTGAATCAATTTGACAAAAACAAAGTCTGGAATCTGGCACCTCATCCTCAAAATAAGTCAATCATTAAGACTCGATGGGTTTTTCGAAACAAACTTAACGAAAATGGTAAGGTGGTAAAAAAAAGCTAGACTTGTAGCTCAAGGTTACAATCAATAGGAAGGTTTTAAAGATGAAAACCATCTGGATTACGTGATGGAGTTAACAAAATCTCTGTATAGCTTAAAGCAGGTTCCTAGAGCATGAATTCTTAGCATTAATATAGGGAGAATTTGAAATGAGCATGATGGAAGATTTATCATTGTTTCTCATATTACAAATCAAACAAACATAAAAAGAATCTTCATTATCCAAGACAAATACACAAAGGAACTCATCAAGAAATATCACTTTGAGAATGTCAAACCAATGAGTACCCCCATGTACACTGAAAATAAACTTGATAAAGATGAAGAAGGCAAAACTACGGATGAGACAAAGTATAGAAGAATGATTAGATTACTACTATATCTTTCAAGCTCAAGACTAGACATTATGCTTAGTGTGTGTCTTTGTACACGCTTTCAATCAAATCAAAAAGAAAGTCACCTTAAGAAGTGAAAAGAATCTTTTAATGTCTGTATTGAACTATAGATTTTAGACTATGGTATCCAAAAACTGATTCATTTGACATAATAGGCTATTATAATACAGATTATGCAGGTGATAAAGTCGATCAAAAAGCACAAGTAGTCACTGTCAATTTCTTGGAAGATGTTTAGTATCTTTGTCCTACAAGAAGAAAAATTGCACAGTGCTTTCGATGACTGAAGTGGAATACATAACAGTTACTAGCTATTATGCTCAAATCTTATGGATGAAGCATCAACTACAGGATTTTTCTCTAAACTTATCTCATATTCCCATATTATGTGATAATAATAGTGCTATAAATCTTTCTCAAAATCCTATGCATCACTTTAGGACTAAGCATACAGAAGTCAAATATCATTTTCCTAGAGATCATAATTTAGAAGAAACCATTGATCTTTTACATGCTAACACCGAAAATCAAGTAGCTGACATTTTCACCAAGCCACTCTTTGAAGATAGATTTCACATGTTGAGAAAAGAGCTTGATATGTGCAAACTCTCTGATATTATTTTTGCATAAATTTTCTCTGCAACTTGTCATTGCATTTCATAGGCTCCTTCTATTGTGTTTCCTTAGGAACTCTCTCTCATTTTAATAAGCTCTTTCTAATTTTAGAAGGCTCCTCTCACTTTAACAAAGCAGGATACACGTGTCCGAAAAGGAAATGATTCCTGGCATTATTTCAACTTTTAAAAGTGTGCACTGTTCTTACAACTATCCGTACGTGATTGACAAAAGAAACACAAATGATCACACTCCTCTTTTAGCATGTATGATTGCCTATTCTCATAATCATAATCGTTATCTTTCCAAAAAGCATCACTTTTCTTACACCCTGACTCTCTGCTTTCTCTCTATTACTCCTTTCTGCATCCAAAATTTCTACATTTTTTCAACTTTCTCTTCCCAACAATCTTCAATGGCAAGAACAAAATCAAAAGGACAGAAGAAATTTTTGGCTTCAACTCTTAGCCATGACAAAACTCCTCGTCATGAACAAACATTTGTTTTTGATTCCTTATCTTTATCTCCCATAGTAGATTATCTGGAAACTTCCATCGAACCTATTTATGTCTCCTCAAAGCTCCAAATGTTAGAAATACCCTATCAGGAGACCCCAGAAGATAGGAAAAGGAATATTGTTACTATGACGTCTCTATATTATTCTAATTCCTCTTCAGATGAAAAAGAAGAAACAATCAAAAAACTTTATGCCTCTGACTAAGAAGAAGAAACAATAAAAGAAAAAAAATAAAGTGAAGAAGAAGAAGAGACTTTCAGTAAGGGGGAGTTATTGAAAAATGTGAGATTCCAGTTACCAATTCTCTCCCTACCCATTCTTACTCCAAAAACTTCCATAATTCCTAAACCTAGCTTTAAAGAAAAGAAAGTGCCTGAAGTCAACTAGGTAATAAATGATGATGGTTTAGATGAAGAACCTTCTCGGTTGGAAAGAAGGCCACGGACTAGAGAAATTTTTACAAAACAAGCTCCACGAAAAGAAACTGTTGAAGCCAAAAAGAAGAATCAAGGAAAAGGAAAAAAGAAGAAATAAGAAAAGGGAAAGAGCTTATGGATGAAGCACCTATAGCTTAAGAAAATCTTGAGAACCCCTATTGCTGAAAGTGAGATTTTCTATGAAAAACCTTTCTTTGAAGAAGTTCTAAAAGGAAAAAGATTAAAGAAAATGAAAAATGTTGTTCAAAAGAAGGGAGAATCGTCAGCACCATTAAAGTTGTTCCATTCAATAGAAGGGGAAGCAAGGTACAAGATGCGCTATAAAAAGAAAAAGGTGGTAGCAGGACGCATCTTGCCTCCTAACCTATTCGATGATATAGGTATTCTTATTATCATACCCTTCTTTCATGTTGTTAGTTAGGAAAAATTTTTAAATTTGGACGAAACTGTGTGTAATGAATTGGTGAGGAGTTTTTACACATATATGAGAAGAAAGGAAATAGATGGGAAGCTTGCAATCATCTCGTGGGTACGTGAGTGCGAGATCTTGGTTACAGAAGAAATCTTTGGGAACATTTTAGGTGTCATTCCAGTTGGTAGAAATGACGTTCCATGTCACAATTAAGACATTGCTTACATTGATCTAGAAGAACCTATAGACTTTATATATCTGCATAATGAAAATGGCCATAAAGGGAGACTAATGTGTAGAAATTTGGATCTATTGCCTAGATGCCCTGCATCAAGATTGGTTATCTTAATTTTTCCAACAAGTAACTCAATAGAAAGATGCAGTCTCTTGGATACCTACGTGGTATACAATCTACTGAAGGGCAACAAAATGAATCTCCCAGCAGTGATCCTTAAATTCATGGTAGACAAGGGAAGCCACAAGAACACTACTAGAGGTCTATATTATAGAATGTTGTTGACCAAGATCTTTGCCTATTTTGGTGTTCCTTTTGACAATGTGACGTGGTATAAGGCTGGAAAGTTTCATTCCTTCATTCCATATCAGTTCAGGTATAAGTTGAAGGGAAATACCTGGGTAGAGAAGAAAACTGAAAGAGTAGCTGGCCTTTTGGGTCCTACCTTAGAGTAGAGGTCTGAAAGGATACCAGAAATTACAGATCCTACTCTAGAGCAACATGCTCCTGGGGGGGGG
>JANIIA010000001.1:28851242-28870492 GCA_027478495.1 Erythroxylum alaternifolium
TCTTCGATGTTAACACTAAAATACTAACAAACATATTAAGGTACCTAAAAAATATAATATTTAAGCTCAAAGACTTGTACTAACCCATAAAACACTCAAAACACAATTAATTAACAAACTAACACAATTCTAACCTAAATATATACTAAATGATTGAATTAATCTTTAACTACATATCAAACTAAACCTTAAAATATGATGCAATTTATGCTTATCATTCTTATTCTTTAGCAGGCTTTTGTCGTTTAACAAGCTGTTATGGTTTAACAGGCTCCTATTTTTTAATTTTTAACAGGAACTTGTCCTTATCCGAATTAAAAGCAATTTGCGAAAAATTTTTAAGTCACAAAATTCTCCCCCTCTTACATGTGTTTGCTTTTATCATACAAGATAGACTTACGAGGTGAGTATAATATTAGTGCTACTTTTAATGTTTCTGACTTATCTCCTTTTGTCTTTGATTCAGATTCGAGGATGAATCATTTTAAAGAGGGAATAGATAATATGAGTACAACCATGGCACTTTGTAAGAAAAATAGAACCAAAGATGAGCTAGTAATGCTAGAGGGATCAATAATAAGATCAAGAGTTAAGCAGTTCAAAGAAGCGCTTCAATCCTACATTGATCGAATTGTAAATGGCAAGGAATCTCAAGAGACAATGAGGGTAAATTGCATCATAATTAATCAAGTTAGGCAGCCCATTGTTTATGTTTTGCACTTGTTTTAATTTAAAACTTTTTAGGTTTAATAGGCCATATTTTAGAAATATTGGTTTGGGCTTTAGTTATTTTAGTAAGAGGTCCATGTTTAAAGGCCTTTTCATAGTTAGGGTTTCTTTCAAAGGGTATTAATACATTATAGTAAAAAATGTTTAGGGTTAGAATGGATGAATAACGAATTCTATACGAGAAGATTTCTTTTCTTCTTCTATTGCAACAAGAATATAATTCTTATCAAGGTAAACACTTGTGGAGAATTTCTATTATTGTTTTCAAATTAACCTTATTATATGTGTTTCCTTTCATATAATTGATTGGAGATTTATTAGGGGTTGAGGATTTCATCTTGTTCATGTTTTACCCAAAGTGTGTGTTTAAGGGGTTTCGGGTTCTTTAGCCTTGGAGTTCCACATCACCAGGAAATAAGGACCTGAAAAAGCTCTCTAAAATTTGTAGACCTTTTGCATTTGATTCGATCGTATAGTTTTCTTTATCTCTATGATACTTACTACTATGTTTTCTTATTCTATCATGAAAAACTTCCCATTTAATTGCAAATCGAAGGAAGTGAGTACAAGTAAAACTTCCCCATTTCTTGGATCTCTATTACAGACACAGGGGTTGACAAAGGATTGAACTCGGGAGATATAGCCAACTTAGGAATCCTTATACACGTAGTTGAAGTTAAAAACTAATTTCCATAAGTCAGGCAATTAGCAAAAGGCACAACACATGCAAAACAATAAAGACGGTTAAATATCAAGATTATGAGTTGTAATATAGTTATCCTAGGATAATTCTAGAAAAGGAATATTTATAATATTGTACGAAGATGAGTAATGTGCATATGTGTTACAACGGTATAAATTTCTATTATAAATAGAATGCAGAAAAGTTGATCAAACAACAAATTTACCCTAAGAATCTCTTCCCTCCCTCATATTTTCTCTCTCCTTCCTAAATTTATGTGCAATATTCTAACTCAAATCCTAGAACCCACCCTAGTCAATTGCACAAATATTTAGTGCTTTCATTAAGAGTGTAACATGATAACAAAAGGTATCGAAGGCCTTTTATGAACAACTATCTCGGCTTATTAACCAACTTGAATAGCATGACACGGTCCAAAAGCCCCCTATCACCTAACAAACTATTATGGTCAACATAATACAAAAGCTGGCCAAACCAATCACATAATCGCCCCTATTACCCTTACCCATCACAACTACCTTACCTACCTACAACCCATCTTCACCCATTATCTTACAAGCCCACACCATCCGCTCTTATTCAAGCCAACCTTCTTCAACACGACCAAACAAACTTACAACACGTTTCACCACCACTGAAAATGCCTTAATTCAACTCAAATCAAGACTCTTAAAACTTGAAATACCCTTGTTCTCAAGTGAAAATATTAATGGATGGCTTTTCTAGATCGAGCATTTCTTCTTGTATCACAGTACTACCAATAATCAGAAAATAATAATAACAAATTTTTACATGACAATATCTTCCTCGAGTGGTTCTAGTGGTTGTATATGACATCCCGATTAATTCCTTGTGATACTTTCATTTAGCAACTTAAAGTGTTATTTACGCCCTCTAAATTTACTAACCATGAAGTACAACTTTACAAATTATTCCAACACACTACAGTTTCTGCCAACCTAGATGAGTTTGAGGCAATTGTCACACAACCATATGGTTAAATCAAGCCAACCTACTAAAATGCTTCATCTATGAGTTTAGAGATGACATTCAAAGAGAACTTGCTTTGTTGAAATCGTAAAGCCTACATGATGCCATGGGAATGGCTCAACAAGTGTAATATCAACCACAATGTTACCAAATCCACCTTCCACAAGTTAAGCCACACAAATCCTATTCAGCTTCCTACCAAAGCCCAAAACATCCTTTCCCATCAAAAGGCGAACCCTAGTAGAAATGGTGATGAGGCAAGAAAAGGTGTTATGCTTCAGTTGTAACAAAAATTTTATCTCAAGTCACTATTGTAAGCCTCCACAATTCCTCTGTCTTATGGCTTCAACAAAAGAGGAAGTTGAGTATCCATTACCACCGAGATAGACAAGGAGGCAAGCAAGAAACCTTCGAACATTAAAGGGGATGTTAAGGTAGCACAGATCTCATTCCACACACTAACCAACCAATTAGTACCCTCTACACTAAAATTAGTGAGATCTATCAATAGCCACAAGGTCATCATTCTTGTTGATGACGAGTCTACCCATAATTTCATCAAAACTTGACTTACTACCCACCTTAACCTCTCTGTCCAACTCTCTCCCCACTTGCATGTCACACTTAATAATGGATATTTTTTTCGAATGCATAGGCACGTGCAAACAAACACCCCTTTGTGTGGATCAAACTAAATTCTCTATGGATCTTCTTCTCCTGCCCATATTATATGGGAAAAATTTATTCCCAAGTGTACAATGTCTTTTAAAGCTTAGGCCAATTTTGTTTGAATATAAGACCCTTTGTATAGAGTTTGAATGGGTCGAAAAAAAATTAAGACTTATGAGTCTTCAATAGCCCACATTATCTCATATTTCATTATGACCTCTTAAATATGCTTTCCAAACACAAGCAGTAGCTCAATATTTCCTTATTAAAATGGAAACTAATTTTCAACCTAATGAACCTATAATTGGCTCACAGGCTCCACCCTCTTTCAACTCCTCCTTACAAAACTTACTGTCACACTTCATTTTTGTTTTCCCCAACCCCTTTCACTTATCACCACCGAAACTAATGGACCACAAAATTCCACTCCTTCCAAATACAGCCCTAGTAAAGGTTTTTCCATATAGATGTCATATTTTTGAAAAAGTAAAATTGAGAAGTTAGTTGGTGAGATGATGGCTTTAGGCATAATCAGATCAAGTCCTAACACCTTTTTGTTTCTAATGTTACCAGTTAAAAACAAAGATGATTTGTAGAGATTCTTTGTCGATTAAAAGGCTCTCAATACCATCACAATTAAAGATCGATTTTCAATTCCTACAATTAATGAACTCAATGGAGTAAAGGTTTCTTGAAGCTGGACCTCAGGGGATGTTACCATCAGGTGCGCATCCATGCACTCGACATAGAGAAAATAACTTCTCGGACACATGAAGGCATTATAAGAAATTTGTAATGTCTTTCAATCTTTCCAACATACCCCCTTTCAATCTTTCCAACATTACCTTCGACATTCCAAGCTTTGATGAATGATGTGTTTCGAGACATGTTACGTTGATTTGTCTTGGTATTCTTTGATGATATTCTCATCTATAGCTCTTCTTTAGGAACATCTTGAACACCCATAAGCAGTATTTCTCACTCTCTAATCTTGTTATTTATTTGTTAAGTTATCCAAATGTGAATTTGGTTTCACAAAACTCAGATATTTGGGCCTTTGTGTCTCAGCAATAGGGATAGTTGTAGATCCTATCAAAGTATAAGTAATTCAATAATAACCCCTTCCAAATTTAGTAAAAAGCTTTTGTGGGTTTCTCAGCATCACCATATACTACTGTTGTTTCATGGCTAAATACTCGTCCACAAATGCCCCACTTATCCAACTTTTGTGGAAGGATGCTTTTGTATGGAATCCGAAGGCAACCGCAACATTTGAATCCTTAAAACAAGCACTTACCACCACCCTGATGTTGGCACTTCTAAATTTTGCATATCCATTCATCATATAAATTGATGCATTAGGGTTTGGCTTTAACGCAAATTCTTACCGAACAAAGGCATCCAATTGCCTACTTCATTAAGGAGTTACCTCCGAGACTCCAAACTGCATCTACCTATGTAAGAGATGTTTGGCATCACCGAATCAATTTGCAAATGGAGTTAACATTTGCTTGGACGCAAGTTTATCATACAAATATTGACTATCAACGTTTGAAATTCGTGATCAACCAAACCATACAAACCCCATAACAACAATGATGGCTTACAAAATTCATGGGATATGACTTCAAAATTATGAATTGACCAAGCACAAAATTTAGGCCAACCAATGCCCTATTACAGTTACCATCTACTACCCTCCAAGTAATGCAACCAGTCTCTAAGCTTGTAATACCTCTTTAGCAAGCCCTGCAGGAATTTCATAGGCAACATCCTCCCTCAGCACAAAACCTACAATTGGCTCAATAACATCCTACCGAATTCTTGATTACAAAGTCTAAGATGGACTCCTCTTTTATAAAAATTAAGTGGTAGTTTCTAAAGAGTCAGCATTCCAATTTTTAATTTTGACCTAGTTCACAAGATACCCACATGTGGATATACAAGAATTCAGAGAACCCTAGCTCACATATGCCCTGTCTTTTATTGGAACAACATGCGACAATTGATATAGGATTTTGAAAGCCATTGTGTCAGACAATTAAACCATTCAACACACCACCCTAAGGACTTCTTCAACCTCTTCCCATCCCTTGATATCTCTATGGATTTTATCACACATCTTCCCCCATGAGTTGGTAAGACTACCATCATGTTTGTTGTTGATTGACTCTCAAATATACTCATTTTTCTCCTCTTAGGCCACAATTAACTGCCTGTCAAATAGAAGAAGCTTTCGTGAAGGATATTGCCAAATTGCATGGCTTTCCCATTTATATTATGTTCGATCGTGATCCGATGATTATGAGCTCTTTTTGGCAAAACTTGTTTAAATTGCAAGGCACTATACTTACAAACAGCAACCCATATCACTCACAAAAGAGTGGAAAATCCAAGGTGTTCGATCAGTGTCTCAAGTATTACTAAAGATGCTTCACTTTTTCCGCCATTCGAATGACTCCCTTCAAAGCAATATATGGACACCCATTGCCTTCTCTCACAGAGTATGTTCAATGCAACATAATTGTGGCTACTGTCGAAGACTTGCTGACAGCACGCACATCCATTCTGGCCACTCTCCTCTAAAACGTATTGTGGGCACAAAGTCGAATGCACAATCAAGCTAATTCCAGGTGCATCGATATCACCTTCTTTATAGATGTTAGAGTTTATTTGAAACTCCAATCATCATATCACCAAATGTCAGTGGCTAATTGATGGACTAACAAATTATCAAACTGATTTTTTGGCCTTTTTCCCACCATAGAAAGCATCAGACCTGTTGCATATTGCCTTGAACTCCTTCCTTCCGCTAAAATACACATCTTTCAGGTCTCAAGCCTCAATAAATGCATTGGAGGAACTCCTCCCCAGCATGTCCCTTTGCCAGAAAAATTCGTAGACAATCATTCTGTTTTAACACCGCTGACAATCC
The DNA here is from genome assembly GCA_027478495.1 of Erythroxylum alaternifolium. Taxonomy (NCBI): domain Eukaryota; kingdom Viridiplantae; phylum Streptophyta; class Magnoliopsida; order Malpighiales; family Erythroxylaceae; genus Erythroxylum; species Erythroxylum alaternifolium. The sequence goes on from JANIIA010000001.1 coordinate 28,857,269, forward strand.
TAGGCTACTAAAAAATATTGGAACAAATAAGACTAATTCCAAAAGTTTGGTTCATTAGGCAAGCCGATCGCCATCCGATGCCACTTAGGAGCCTCTACACAAATTCCATCAAGACTTCCCCAACTTCAGCCTTAAGGACAAGGTTGCTTTACAAGAGGAGGGCAATGTTTCAAAAATGGGTATTGACAAGAGACCTGACGTAGGAGAAACAACCAGCTCAAGAATTCTTAGGCACCCAATTGACCCAAGAACCAATTTCTCCAAGTTAGCAGGACAATTGTACTACAACTTATAATCTTGATATTTGATTGTCTGTCTTTTAGCATATGTTATTACAACAATATGAATTTCAATTATAAATAGAATGAAGAAAAGTTGACAAAGCAGCATATTTATCCCAAAAATTTCTTCACTCCTCACTTTCTATGCAATATTCTAACCCAAATGCCAGAAACCGCCCTAGTCGATTGTACCAATCTCTCAGGTTTTATAAACATGTTCACATGCATTTCTTATATCATCACTCAAAGCACAGGAAGTTCTCATGGCAAGCCACCATGTCATTTCCTCTATATCACTCACCATGTAAAATAATGTTCTCTATTACAACAATTCATTCAAATGTGAAACCAAGAGAAATATAATATACAACTATGATTTCTAACATGGTGAGGAGTTCAAGTAAAAGATAATTATGCAGGCTTAATTCGTTCATAAAGAACCACCAATAACAGCTCCTCGTAGTGACACAAACAATGCGAACTGAAGAAGGATTGTGTCAACTCAAAATGTAGAACTAGCAGAACCCATCAAGAACAACATGAAAATCTGCCCTGAGTTTGCTTTGCTCCACCATTGTTTACAAGGCTTACCCTGTTGACAGTTAACTCAGCTTTATATGAATATGAATTAAGCACTTTCCTGCTAACATTGTTATATATTTCCCGGATGACAATCTCAAAAGCTGTTTTAACATTGGTGGAATCCAAAGCAGATGTCTCAATAAAGAATAATCCTTCTGACTCGGCAAGGTTTTTGCCTTCTTCCACACTTACTTCCCTGATGCTTTCCAGATCACATTTATTTCCCACAAGCATCCTTTCCATACTAGAATCTGAATGTGCTGCATTACATTTTGAACAAAGCTTATCATTTGATGTAATTGACCGAGCAGAGAAGAGAAAACAGATCAATAGATATCCATGACGCTGAGGAAAACAATAAAGATACAACTTTTCCTACTCTTTTAGAAGATTTTGGAGATTCAATTTTTAAGGAGGAGTTCCAAAAGCAGAGATTCTATGAAATTACAAGAGCAGAGTCAAACCAAAGCATGTTCTGCTTCCACCAGAGATTCTAGCGAATTAGTTGACTTTCATCTCAACCATCGCTGACCGCAACAAACTTTCAATGACAAAGAAATGTTCATGTATATAAAAGTGACTATGTATGCGTTCATACTAACACATATTTTATATATACATAACCGTCAGAAATTGCAACGATTAGGTGAATAATTTAGATTTTTTTAATCTAAATTGAAGAAGTTTCTCAACCACTCCAAAAGGAAGGTATCGCTGCTCCTGATATCCATATCCGAGTTTAAACACCAAAAGGATGATGGTTTTCAACAGAAGGATAATTCCCAATCATGTCTTATTCCAGGTATTGAATCTGCAAACTAACATTTGCGTCAATGGTTTGAAACAGTCCCCGCACAAAGATTAACTTTTATGTATCCTTTTTACACAAAATCTAGGACGTGTAAAAATCAGGCTTGACCTGCATAGCTCTTGCCAGATCTCCTTCATAAACGGGTGACTCATGTTTGAGTACAGCTAAGGCTAATATAATGTTGGGTTGATTGGAGACCATGAATTGTATAATTTTTACACTCCATTTCGATATGAGGAAAAACAAGAAGCCACTTGTAATAAGGTAGCAGCCTTATTACGCACTATCAACTAAGATTCCTCAAAGTTGCATGTTTAATAGGCTTCTGCAATAACAACCGTCAAATTTCATCACTTTCCCGATAACAGAACGAACATCTAAACATTCCCTTAACGTAAATCTGGGAACTCGATTTCCCACAAAACTATAGAAGAAAAAGGTAGGGAAGTGCATAAAGAACAAAACTTTTGACATTGGAAAATATCTTAGAAGTAGAAAAGACTTACTTTTGAGCTCATCAAGCCACCAAGTGACGCTCTCGAAAGTAGACCGGCGAGTAATATCATAAACAACAAGGGCACCAACGGCTCCTCTGTAGTAAGCGGAAGTGACTGCCCGGAAGCGCTCCTGACCGGCGGTATCCCAAATCTGAGCTTTAACTTCTTTGCCATCGATATCCATGATCTGGGTCTGAAACTCCACTCCAATGGTGGCCTTCGAGTGAGGATTAAACTCGTTTCGAGCAAAACGAGAGAGCAAGTTAGATTTGCCAACAGCAGAGTCACCGATTATCACAATCTTGAACAGGTACTCTTCTCCTCCTTCGTCCTCCGACGAAGACATTATCTCTTGTGAGATGGATAGCAGTAAAGATTGGCCTTTTCAGAGAAGGATGTAATGGTGGGCTTGGATTTGGTCCTCTAGCACAAGTGAAAGGTCTTAGGTCATGGCTTTAGAGAGAAATAGCTAACAGATAGGCGTTGAAACTTTAAAAACAAAAGTGGACCTGCGTCGACGTAACGAAATGGCATGCACGCCGCAATCTCTACTCGTCTTTTCCATACGCGCTCGCGGCAAGTTTGTTCTGCTTTTAAAAAAAATTGATGTCTAAAAAGTTACTAACTAGCATTATGTTTGAAAGTAACAATTGTCAAATCCCGTTTTATATCCCAATTTAAAATAGAAAATTATTTTTAAAACTATACAAATTTTAATTTTCTATTACTGTGAATTATCAATTTGAGCAAATTTACTTACTATCTTGTAAAAATCATGTGCAATTTTTATATAATATTAAATGGGAAATTATTAAAAACATTTCAAACCTTAATTTTATTGTACTAATTAAAATTATTAATAGATTATTCCAATTTTCAATTTATCATAAAAATAACTCGTTAATTCTATAGCTTGTAACGACAACAAACCTATTTATCATATGGTCAAACCTACTCTCTTCTCTGTACTCCTCAAACCATCTCCCACTTTGTTGCCACCAGACTAGAGATGACAAATATAGCTCGATTCGTTCGATTCGGCCTAGCTTGGTCCAACCTTAGCTCGAGTTGATTAGGTAGTGAGTTGCGACTGATTAACTCGATTGAACCACGGATCGAATTCAGGCTGGGATTATCCTGACTAAGCCTAGCCTGTGATATAACAGAAAGGCACAAAACGACTCGTTTTATTAAATTTCTTATAAAAATATATAAGGTCAGCCCAGCCTTGCTGTGATTCGATAGGCTGCTACCCAAACCATAGATCGGGTAGTACTATCTTTGATCCAACCTATTATCTTCCCTACACCAAATTACCATGCCGTCACTATTGCCCAGTATAGGCTCAAAATCAAAAACCGGTAAACGTCGATGTGCATTTGGTTTGAATAATCATGAATGTGTATCTTTAAAGCAATGATCAGTGAAAGTCAAGCATATAGGCCCCATTGATAATTGAACCATAGTCAATGAACTTTGAATAAACTTGAATTATGATACTTAATTTAAAAGTAATTTTTAGGGTTGTGTTTCATATGTCAATTTGTATATAAATGTCCATATGTTGTCTTGATTATTTAACAAATTAAATCCATGTTCAAGTGTCATCAAAATTCAATTTGTTTAGAATATTAGCAATGCATGAAAAAAGAAGAGATTGCTTCTGAATAAAATCAATATATTATGTGTGCTTATAGTAGTTATAAAGTGTAAATTTATGCTTTTGACTCGTAATTAAGTATAAGAAGTAAGGATGTAGACAATACTTGATGTAGTGAAGGGACCAAAGCAGACGATAATAGTTTACGAGCAAGGTATATGAATTTTACATTGTTAAGTTCCTTTGCCGGTTCACAAAATTTTAGGTACGTTAATATTTTCTTACTTAACAAGGATAAAAACGTTATTGCAAAATAACCAACATATGTTTTGAAATTTTCTCATAATTAATAAGGCAATATGATAATGATCTACGCGCAAAACTTGTCGATACTCCAGTAAGACTTGTTTTAAAAATCCTTTTACACTATAACCTATTGAACTATTTTTATTGATTATTTATTGGAAATATTTTCTATAAGGATACTGAGCTAGTATGTAATGGTCATTTTATAATGTTCTTATAATCATTGGCTTATTAATTTTAATTATCTCATATATGATGATATGCTAATAGAATTAAGAAAAATATGAGTCGAAAATAAAGTATTTGTGACTTCTATTGCTTGCACACCTGGTATATACTTTATATAAAAAGAGTATAAAGGTGTGGTTAATGGATTCAAGAATGATGATTATTATTGTTTGAATAATTTAGCATAAACTGAAAAAAAAATATTCTCAATTGCTAAGTCTAATATTGGTCAATATTTTTTTAATTTTTGCATTAGTACAAAAATGATTACTTCAATTATAATTTTAGTAATGTTATTATTATACAACTCATTAATAGGTATTTAGTTTTGGTAAATAACTTGAAGGCTTATTATTAAAAAAATTTGGTAAACTTCTTCCATAGGTTAGGATTAGAGTCTCATTCATAAGATTCATTGTTGCCTGCAAGAGGTGATGTTGTTTATTAATTCATGAAAATTTCAAAATATGACATAAGTTTAATATTTGTGTTTTTTGTTTTCATTTTATAGGCCCTATATGACTACATACTTAGGCATTTGATACATCTAATTTCAGTATTCTAAAGTTTAAGCATTTTATCATATACTCACGTTATTGAAAAAACATGTGTTACATTTGATGTTCAAGCATAACACAAACTCTCAGAACTAAAGTTTTATTAGCCTTAAATACTGTAGCAATAATTTTTAAGTCCCAAAAGACTTGCTAATAGGGTAACTAACATCCCATCCAGATTACAAAAAAATAAGATTTAAAATCCCATCCAGATTACAAAAAAATAAGATTCAAAGTCTCTTCTAAATTACACAATCACAATGTTAAAATTCTCAACCAAGTTATCACAAACATATGGTTTAATATGCAGTAGATTCACCATCAACAACTTAAGGCTATTTTGGATATGATTTATTCTCGTTTAACTTGATCCTCCTCCTATTTTAAGTGTTTGTTTTTATATTTATATTGGTAATTGTATTTTGAGAAGCTTGAATTGTATTTGTATCTAATTTATGCATATCTATAAAATATCATAAACATAAAGTACAATATAAACACTTAGGATTTAATTACATCTTATTATTATAAAATTATAAAATAAGTATTTCTACTAACTTCTCTAAATGTTACTTCATATCCTTAAGTTGTTTATAGAAACTTAAGTAGTTATAATGTCAAATGATAATTAGGAAATAAAGGTGAAAATTCAATAACAACCCTTTTTCTCCCTTCTTAAGATATATAGGTGAAGTGTGTTTGACCCTGTAAATCTTGATTATGTGGTCTTCTAATCTTATAGCTGCTAATATTATATATAGATACTTGATTTTTAAATGGCATTCCTTGTTTTAGCTATATTATACATTTAAAATCTATAATAAACAATTAGAAATCTTAAACAACATTTGAAATGAGTGCAAATAGAAACACGTATAGAATCACCTTGACAAATTTAGGCTTTCTTAAAGGTTAATCTTTATTTTTACATATTTCATAATAATTTTGGCATCTCGTATTTACCTTGCTCAAATTGTTTGGATTTTGTTGTTCTTCACTTTAATCTCTTTTTATTAAAATATAGAAATTCATATTTCATTAAATCAGTTTATATATTTTAATTATATTTTTCTTAAATATATGTCTAAATGTATTTATTTATAAGGTTTTTAAAATTTAAATGTTGATGTAAATAAGAATGAATTTATTCATACTCAATGCACCTAATTTAAAGTTATTTTATATTTATTATTAATGTGTATAATAACATTTGTTTTCATCTTAATAGGAGATCAATACCTATTATAAATAACATATTTACTACAAGAATTACCTTCTTAAATATCTTATATTGTAATTTATAAAATTTAAATTCTACATATAAATTAGAACAAAACATTATGCATGTACGCAAACAAAAGACATGATACATGCTAATAGTTATAAGATCAATTATATTTTGTTATTTTCATGTTCATTTTAATGAAAATATTTCTAATATCTTATAATTATCATATTTAAATTTAATAATTTTATATAAAAAAGGATATTTTTTTTATTCAAATTAAATTATTTAAAATATGTTATAAATAAAAATTGAATCTAAATATTAGAAAATATTATTATTTAAAATTTTGAAGATTTATATAATATTAATAAATATTAGTAATTTAAAATGCAATATCATATAGTAATTATAACAGTGGTAACAAATTAAGGAGTAAGGAAAAATTAAAAAAAAAAGCATAAGCTGAATAGAGGTTAAGAGCGTGGGAAGCGCGTGTGGGAATGGCGTTGGTCAGCCTGAGATAAATTAAAGAAGAAGACATGCGTAAACATGACAAAGGCCACACCACATGCATACGTTGGACTCGGTGTGAATGTGTGAGGCTCGATGGTCCGCACTACGAGCCAATTAATGCCCGTCACGACCTATTTACTTTATTCATTTTCTAAGTATCTATTTCCATATTTCTCAGCTATGATTATTTACAAGGTGTCATAGTGAATGCAAATCATGTAATGTTAACAGATTAAGTCACTAAACTTACTAACCAAATTAAGTTTACCTCCTCTCCCAAGTCCCGACTCACAACCCAAGACTGACAAACCCGCGATAAACCCTAATAACTTTTGTTAATATTTGTACTGTTTTTTTTTTTTTTTTTGTGTTTGTTTGTTTCTACAGCTTGCAATTGCGTATGAGTTTCAGTTATTTGTATCAGTGTTTTGTGAATGGATTATTAAATATGATCGGGGCTTGGAAATTTAGAATTGGATGCACTGAAGTATTGAAATGTTTTGTTGGTGGCTAAAACTTTTCAGAAATTTTATTTATTAGAATTGTCTTGTTTTGTAAAAGAAAATTAAGATAAATTTATGAGAAAATTAAGTTGAAATTATGGGAAATTTTGAAGTAGATTGTATTGTTGAATTTATATGTGTCTATTAATAATTAGACATTGTGAATTCATTAAGAAATGAAGTTTTATTTATTTGATTTTTCAGATTATTTGTTATTCTAATAATTATAAAAATTATATGAAAACTAACTCATTAAATCGCTAATTTGTCAACTGATTTATGTAAAACATATAATTTACTAATTATTGTTTGTATATCAAAAGTATTTAATGTATGAATAATCATTTAAACATAAGATTTAATATATAATTAACTCATTTAATACATGCAACTGAGTTAAGAATAAAAATATTTGCATTCTTGTATTGTTAGTTGCTATCATTAGAAAATAATATTACAAATACAAAAAATTAAATTTTGGAAAAGAATATTTCTAACATAATAACAAACTTACAAATAAAATTCATTATCCTATCTTATTGGTAGTTAAATACATAGTAGAAAATAGTTCGTGTGAATTTTTCTTATTTCCTAGGCCTTATTTTAAGATATGCCTTGATTTATGAGTATAAGTATACTCATTATGTTTAAACATAATATGAAATTGTAAATGTTTAAGTAAAAAATTTTGCTTTTTTACTTAGGATAATAAAGTCACTTTTACAATATGTGTAATCATAATGAAAGATGTAAGATAGGGATATGTTTATAATTGAATATTGAATTTTTATAACTGTGTAATGATTTTATATACATAAACTTTATTTTTAATATAAATTTATTAATTTAATGTTGACATAGCCTACATTTATTTTTATAGATAAATGGAGAGAATTTCAAGCACTCTTGATAATTCAGTCACTTCAAGAAGCTTTGATGATCCAGCTTGAGCTCATATTAGATTAGTTCCTGGAATGAAGAATCATATTATTTGCTTATATTATAACAAGCATTTGAAAGGTAAAGAAATCACCACATTAAAAAAACATTTAGATGAGATCAAAGGTGATGTAGAGCCTTGTAAAAAAGTTAGTTATAATGTGAAATGATGAATGAAGATTTTGTTTGAAAAGTATGATAGAAAACAAAGATTAAACTACAAAATTGGTAGTGGAAGTTTTTTTCCAATGATCAGGATGATTGCGGAGATATGGAAGGTGGTTTTCTTACCCAGTAAGAAAGGAATATTGCACATGATGTAAGAAAAGTATATAAATTTTTTGCACCATAAACGACTCCTAAAGCTCAACCTTCAACTCGTAGTGCCTTACAATCTAAAGAAACAACTCATATTATGGATATGACAATGACTAGATGGTGGTGTGATTCAGGTATACCATTCGATGTTGTTTAGTTTATTATTACCAACCTATGGTGGATGTTATTACCTTTTACAATATGAGATATGAAGCTCCTTCAATTGATGAATACAGAGAGAAACTTGTTAGCAACTCTATATATGAAATAAATAGTTATTTAGATGAAAGAAGAATAACTTGGGCAACTTATGAGCGTTTAATAATATGTAATGGTTAAACAAATGGAAGATAAAAGCATATTATCTTTTTTTTTACTCTGTCAAGTAGATAATGTTTTGAAGTCTATTGATGCATTTGGCCTTATTAGAAATGTTGATGCTCTGTTTTAAATATTTATAAAGTTGTGAATAAAGTTGGGCTAAAAAACATTTTTCAGGTCATTAATAATAATAATTTTGTGATACAGGTCGTTAGGCATATACAAATTAAATCCTTATTTTTAGTTTTCAATTTATTAATCAATTTAGTATACAACAAATTAAAGTTGATCCCACGAGAAAAGTTAATTTATTAATTTACTTTCTTAATTATAATAATTTTAATTAAAATGTTCCAACAAATCAATCTATTTCTTTCTTTAAAAAAAGAGACGATTACATCCTAATAATTTCGCTTATATGAAAGAAATTATGTTCTAAAGGAAGAAACATGATCAATGCACTAACACATAATATCTCCTTTGACCAAAATTAAATAAGATACAACAACTTAAGAAAATAAACTTCTAATATATTCTTAGAATCAAACAATCAATATTTAAAAACTTAAATTTTATTTTCTTTGTCAAAGAGTTGGAATTATTCAAAATATATAATGATGAAATCAAATTATACAAATCTGAAAATTTCAACCATAAGACATGTAGATATGAACATACAATTGATTATTAAATGCATAAATCCAAATCAAAATATAAAGCTAATAATCTTATTTTGTCTACATTAAGTATAAAACTTGCAATTTAGCTTTAAGAGAGAATTATCCAACTAATTTAAATTGTCCATATTCATACAACTAACCTTACGTAGAATATTAACTTTATCAATGACCTAAAATTAGGAAAAATCTAACCATAACAATAATAATGAAACCTATAAATTTAACTAAAGCAATACGTATATAAAAAAGGGGATTTGAGGTTCAAATCGAGTCAAGAAATCAAATAAATAAAACATAAATCTAATCTAATATTTACGAAAGAATAAGCATGTTCCAAATCTTAGTTTAGTCATACACTTTCGACATATTTGAGATAATCTAAGACATGTTACAAGTTGAATGTAGAAAACAACCAACTAGTTCCTACTTGTTCCTTTTCCTTTTAGAAATTGAACCAGCTTGATTCTAATATCAAAATACGTTAAGCACAAGGGAACTTAAGCAACAACCAAAATTTGTCGGACTATCTTCACTTCAGCCTATACAACGCCCAATGAATCATTATTCTACTTATCATATTAAAAAAATTAAGGAATTATCCGATAAATAAGAACATGAATAAACACGATAAAAAATTCAAGCAATTGACAGTACTAAATCATCTCAAAATAACTTTAACTAATCCAAAAAATAATATCACAAATACTCAAAACAACATTTCTAAACTTAAAATTTAACAATTAATCATAACTAAAGCTTGGAAAATTAGAAATAAGAGGAATAAAGGTTTAGAGAAACTCGGTAACATGCTCCATTTTTAGACCTCGGACCTGCCCTTTCTTGTTCTGAAAAATCTTTCCACCAAACTTGAATCGGCTTAAAATAAGTGGAAACTATTTCCCTATAACCCCCAATCAATCCTTTGAATGATTCCTTGCTTTAACCCACCTTGGAAAAGTTTTTAACTTCTCGAATGGCTCTCTTCTTCACATGGACGCTTGCTCATCTTTCGCCTTCCAAGTTGCTATTTTTATAGTCTCATAAACACACCCCAGTTGCCACACGTTACTAGATTTTTAGTGATTTCCCTCTTATCTCTTCCATTTTGAAGAGATTTGGTGCAATTATCATTGGGTTCTTTTGAGATTTATGTTTCTATTGCTTGTTTTGCTCTTGTTTTTTTACATTTTATTTTATCTAGCTGCTACGTATTGCTTCTTTTTTTGTGTTGTTGTTGTGTTGTTTTTGCTTCTTCTTATTTGCTTTGCTATTGCATCGTTTTATTCTGCTATCCTGCTGCATTTTATTCTATTGGGATTTTTCTCTGCATTTTTTGTTTCTTTTCCTTTGTGTTTTGCTCCTCTTTTTTTTCATTTTATGCTTCTCTATGTAAATAATTTAAAACAATATAAAATAGGAGTAAAATATGTTATAATTTCTACTTATTAAATTCCCCCATACTTAGTTTTTGATCGTCCTAGATCAAAATAACATTAGAATGTAAAATATGAATCTAGTTTACCACTATACCTCACATAGAAGAAATTAGACAATAAATCAGAAATATTATTTATAAAAATCACAATCTCTTAGCATATTTCCAATCAATTTAATCGTCAATATAAAATCTTTTAAAACATCTTCAAATTTTCAACTTTAACCTCACACTTTAGAGAAATTCACTCCTCATCGTAACAAAGTTAATCTATAAGCAATGTCGATATATTAATTCTACATACAAAGCATCTTGGTTTGACTTGATTTTTTTTTAATAAACTAGCTCCCAACACAATAGGCACATTACCCTTTATGCTTGGTTCACCTTCTCACTTTACTTATGATCTCAAAAGAGTATTTGGTTCCTTATCCTTAAGTACTTCCCTAGTAACCATTTTTTAGTCTCAAAGGGATACTTGATTATTAACATTAACATTTTCATAGGAAATTAAATTTTCAGGGTCACATCATATATTTCTCTGGTAATCAAAAGTAATCGAAAATCACCAAGGATACTGGACATTGTTAAGTTGATTAAAAGTCTGACCTTAATGACATGTATGGAGAATTAGGATAAGACTTCCAATTGCTTATAAGCTAAACTTGTTAAATGAGGGTTAGTTCTCTCACTTGTGAACCTAAAATTAAACAAAAGAGTTTTAACACTTGCTATGTTAAAGAAAATAACCTATGCAACTTGCTAATCCATCAACCATAACGTCAAAATTTGTTGTTCCTTTACTGTGGTAGTAAAAACTAGATGTGTGCATATAAACCAAAATAATGTCAAAACCATCTAGCCTAAAAAAGCAATCCATTTTCCAAGACAATATTTTTTATTTTTTCAATTTTCAGTTTTTGCACAAAACAACCTAGTTATGTCTTTATATTCTCCCCCACACTTAAACTTTACACTGTCCTCCTCTATTGTCAAGATTCCTCTAGCGAAATTTCTTCAAACATCATTACTTTAACATGATCATAATACAACTTTAGCCTATATACATTCACCTTAAAATTTTTGTTAGTTTGTAGGCTTTTCATTTCTGCTGCACCATGCTCAAAGACGTTAGTAACAACAAAAGGACCTAACCATCTAGATTGAAGATTTCCAGGGAACAAATTTAGCTTAGAATTAAATAAAAGAACATTTTGTCTAACGGTAAATGATTTCCTAGCTATCTTTATATCACGTAAAGATTTAGTCTTTCCCACTCCTAAGTAATATTATGCTAACATTTTCTTTAGTACTTGGGATGGGTTGAGCAGGCAATTTCCTAGATAATTTAGTTTCTACATTGCTTAGACTAGTGCAAATTTATCCTATCTAGGTCTCTAAGTGTCATAAATGTGCATGTCTTCTTTTGATATTCTACCCCCTGTCTGTGTACTTGGCCAATCTGGTTAGCTAATTGTTTCACCATATCTTCTAAGGATTGACCAATGGTTGGTTTTGAGGTAAGTTAGTTCTAAAAAAAGACCTTGGTTGTTTTGGTTACTAAAAAATTAGGTGGGTTTGTCCTTGGTCCATATCTAAAGTTTGGATGATCTTTGTAATCCTTATTATATATGTTTAAAAAATGGTCATATTTCCTTTGTGTTTTTCTAAGATAATTACCCATGACATTCACAACTTGAACCTGCAAAGAAGGACATGCATCAATAATGTGAGTAAAATCAATGCAAATTCCCCAAGCACGAGCTTGGTTAATACCACCAGCTACAAGTTTCGACACTAAAGTAGTCAAATGAGCTACTTATTAAGAATTTTCCTTTAGTTAATCCTCAATGGCATAGACATGTATTTTGTTAACTCTCATAACTTGATTAATCTCATTTTTAGTTCCAAATTGTTGTGAATTTTCACCAATGTTAAAGACTAATTATCTAGCTTATGTAGAGTTTTATCAACTAATGCCCCGCCATTAGCTACCTCTATCATGTGGTAAAAGTCCCTTATAGAAATATTGTACTAATAATTGGTCACTAGTATGATGATTGGGGCAACTAGCACACAATATTTTAAATATTTCCCAATATTCATATAATAACTCATTCATGTTTTGTCTACACAATATTTTAAATATTTCCCAATATTCATATAATAAATCATTCATGTTTTGTCTAACTCCATATCCATATATTTCTTTCCTAATAGATCATGTTTTACTAGTAGGAAATTATTTTTTAAGAAAAGCTCTATACAATTTGCCCATGTATTTATGGATCCAGGAGGAAAATAATATAACCAATCATTAACAAAATCATGCAATAAAAGTGAAAATGTGTAACATCCCGTTTCCATACAAAGGGTTGAACCATAGAAACTGGTACACGTGAGATCAATCGGAGAAATTAGGAAA
>JANIIA010000001.1:28872636-28886266 GCA_027478495.1 Erythroxylum alaternifolium
TCTTCTTCTTCTTCTTCTTCTTCTTCTTCTTCTTATTATTATTATTATTATTATTATTATTATTATTATTATTATTACTATCATCATCATCTTCTCTCTATTTGTGTATTGCCTTACCAATTTATCTTTATAGACGTTGCTATAGTTTCTCTCTATTTGTGTATTTATTTTAATTTTATTTACATAATCTTTTAGCATGTTAGTTTTACTTATTTACTCTTTAACTAGCATCACTCTTTTATTGTTACATCTGCATGTGGGTCTATCAGAAACAACATCTCTACTATATAGGGGTAAGGCTACGTACTATCAGATCTCCCCAGACACTACTTAATTGCAGAATTTCGAACTAGGTGATGATGATGATGATAAAATCCAAATCACAATACAAGGATAATATTCCTATTTTGTCTACATTAAGTATAAAACTTGTAGTTTAGCTTCAAGAGAGAATTATCTCAAGTAATTTAGGTTGTCCATATTTGTACAACTAACCTTACATAGAATATTAACTTTATCAATGACCTAAAAATAGGAAAATTTTGAAACCATAACAATAATAATAAAACCTATAAAGTTAACTAAACCAATTCGTATATAAAAAGAAAGCGGTTTGAGATTTAAATAAAGTCAAGAAATCAAAGAAATAAATCTTAAATCTAATATAATATTTACAAATGAACAAGTATGTTTCAAATTTTAGTTTAGTCATGCAATTTCAACATATTTGAGATTATACGAGACATTTAACAAGTTGAATGTAGAAAGCCAACTAGTTGCTTCCCACTTGTTCTTTTTCCTATTAGAAATTAAACCAGCTTAATTCTAATGTCAAAATACGTTAAACACAAGGGAACATAATCAACAACCAAACATTTGTTCGACGAATGTCAAAATTTCAGCCCATACAACCCCCAATGAATCACTAATTCAACTTATCATATTCAAATAATCAAGGACATATCCAATCAAATAAGAATAAGAATAAACACAATCAAAAGTTCAAACAATTGATAATATTAAATCATCTCAAAATAACTTTAATTAATCTAGAAAAATGATATCCCAAATACTCAAAACAACATGTCTAAATTGAAAATTTTAACAGTTAATCATAGTTAATGCTTGGAAAATCATAAACAAGGGGAATAAAGGTTTAGAGAAATTTCTTAAAGTGCTCCATTTTTAAAGCTTAAACCAACCCTTTCTCGGTCTGAAAATCCCTCCACTAACCTTGAACCAGCTCAAAATAGGTAGGAATTGGTTCCCTATCACCCCTAATCACTCCTTTGAACGATTTCTTGCTTCAACCCTCCTTGGAAGAGCGCTTAACCCCTCGAATGGCTCCCTTCTTTGCGTGGAGCATCGCTCATCTTTCTCCTTCCAAGCTGTTGTTTTTATAACCATATAAACACACCCCAGCTACCATGCGTTACTATATTTTTGGTGATTTCCCTCTTATCTCTTCCATTTTGAAGAGATTTGATGCAACTATCATCAAGTTATGTTGGAATTTTTGCTGCTATTGCGTGTTTTGCTCCTGTTATTTTTGCTGCATTTTCTTTTATCTAGCTGCTATGTATTTCTTCCTTTTATTGTGCTACTATTGTGTCGTTTTTTCTTCTTCTTGTTTGCTTTGCTGCTAAGTCATTTTATTCTGCTGGCGTGTTGCGTTTTATTTTAATGGGATTTTTCTTTCCATTTTTCTTTTCTTTTCCTCTTTTTTTCTCTTTTCTTTTCTACATTTTGTTGTTCTCTTTTTTGTGTTTTGTTTTGTTTTCTGTCTATTGGGCTGCTTTTTCTCCTTCTTTTTCTGTGTGTTTTGGATCTAAGCTAGGACATGGGTTAGAATTTTGGGCTACTATTTTTCTACTGGACCGTTTCTCTAGTGGGTTGCTACTTAATTTTAGGCTTTCTTTCTGGGCTGAATTTCATTTGAGCTAGATTTTCTAGATTCCTTTCTTTAAATCCACTAAGGCTATAAGAAAAAATTTAGTACAATTTAAACCCCTTTTAGAAATAAAATATGAAACAAAATGACTTAAGTTAATAATAGTAAAATGTAGCAATTTTTGTCTAAATGTGCTATGTAAATAATTTAAAACAATATAAAATATGCAGGTAAAATATGCTATAATTTCTACTTATCATTCTACTTACAAAATAGTTGGAAAAAGATTGCAAAGCTAGAATAATCCTTTTCCATTAGACTCTTTGTATTGCACATTACATTGACTTGATGTTGAAAAATAAAGGAGATGTATATACTTCCTTATCATTAATGAAACTATAAAGAAAGAAAAAAAGGTGACCAACTCTATTTATAATTGTCTAAGGTCCTAAATTTGATAAGGAAGGATTTCACCATTACTAAGAATTTGTGTCGTCTTACTATTACAAGAATTATAACTAATTTTTTATCACTTCAATGTTTTGTTCTAATGAAAAAGGAGTTGAGGCAAATATTTACAAGTGATAAGTAGTCACTTCTTAGTATACTGTGTCTAATGTTAGATTAAAGGTTTAGAGAATTATACTCGAAGATCAGAAATTTTGATCATAATGTCAATTTATAATTCGAGTTTATGAGCCTTTGGTAAGAGTACTTCATTTGACTGATAATGATAAGAAGGAAAAATAGGTTATTTTTATGATGTTTCAGAGAGAGTGAATGAAACAATCAAGGCCAATATGAAAAATAAGACTTTTTTGTGTACATATCTTATCTTGCCGTCTTTAATAAGAGATGAGAAAACCAACGCTACACTCTCTTGTTTGTGGCTGGGGCATTTTTGAATCCTAATGTCTATTTTAAACTAAGTTTTTCAAAGGATGTTGAAGTTAATATGAAAATGATATTAGCTACCCATGAGATGATGTAAGATGTCTTAAGCTCACAAATGAAGGTTTATAAGAATGCTTTTGGTGATTTGGGATGTCTATTAATATTTCTCAAAGAGATAAACTTAATGTAAGCATGCATTTTTCACTTTTGTTATTCGTTAAGAAT
This sequence comes from Erythroxylum alaternifolium, assembly GCA_027478495.1. Taxonomy (NCBI): domain Eukaryota; kingdom Viridiplantae; phylum Streptophyta; class Magnoliopsida; order Malpighiales; family Erythroxylaceae; genus Erythroxylum; species Erythroxylum alaternifolium. The sequence goes on from JANIIA010000001.1 coordinate 28,875,647, forward strand.
TAATCATCATTTTATTTTGTATATAAGGTTATTTTTATTGTGTTACAGTTGTTTGATAAGCCCAATCCAGAAGTAGTGTTCTTAAATTGCAAAAGTTTGCAATTCAAATTCTGAGTCAATGTATGAGTGTAGCAGGGTGTGAAAAAAATTGGAGCACATTTGAATTCATCTATTCCAAAAAAAGGAATAGATTGGAATATAAAAGATTAAACAATTTAGTCTTTATTTGATAAAATTTAAAGCTTTGAGAAATGTGTGTTATTATCATAAGTTGAAAACTATTTTTGTAAATTTTTAATAATTTAATTTTATTTGTATACTAGAAATCTTAATAAAACAAGTAGCTCTATAAATTTGATTTGCCTTGACAATATTTATCTTTTAGTGATTAGGCTTTTGAGAAATTGAGTTTAATAGATGGGAGTGACCTGGAAGATAATCTTGGATGGAAAAGCATTGACATATCATTTGGTGCAATGATTTGAATGATGGTAATGATAAGACTCCTCTCAACGATGTGGATTTTGTACCAAATAAGAATTAAGGTCAATGCAGTTATAGCGGGTATCCTGTATTTGATTGAATGAAGTTTTAGATTTTTGTTTTCCCCTCTTCTTTTAATTTTACTTATATTTGATGTATATGTTAAATTCTATACATGCAATGTAATTGTAAATATTTTTATTTCAGGTTTCACTTTTAGTTGATTTTTTAACACGAGCTCTTGTTGTAAATTGTCATTGTTAGAAAGTAACGGATATTTATTATTCTTTTTATTTAATGTAATTATTATTTATTATATAATGAAATTGTAATATTTTAAATGCTTTGTATTGTTATTAATTTTATATTTATATGATGATTAAATGATCTTTTTTATATTAATTGTAGTTATTATTTATATGTAAAATATGTGGAAATTAATGTTAATAAAAATAAATAAATTGTGATAATTTTAAAATTTTATTGTTATTATTTTTGAAGATAGGATTGATGTAATATTATAAAATATACAATACAAAATACTAATAGATTTTTTACAATTTTAAAAAAATTCAGAAGCTATCACATTTGACATCAATACAGGTACAATATTTATAACATTGTTGAGTACCATTGCTTCTGATAAAAAGTTGATGCATATTCACAGAGAATTATCGGGGAATTATTATTTACTAAAACATCGTTTCTTTCTTGAAGATACCTAACTCTTTCCTACCTTCCTATTCGATATCCAGTTTTATGTTAGAAGCTCAAACAAAATTAGGAATTTGAGCAATGGCAATGTTCCATATCAATACCACTGATTTAAAGCCAAAATTCACCAATTACAGACCAAAATTCACTCATATATCCAATCAAACAATACATTCATGGAAAAAAAAAGAAAGAAAGCTTTGTTATGCAAACCAATGCAAATAACCAACCCAATTAACATTTCTTTCACAAGAGCAATTCTTTCTCAAGCAACAAACTATCTATTACAAATACCAAAATTGTAAAAATTAGTGATGCATAAAAGACCATAATGAGCAGTAAGAAACTCAAAATTCTCAAAATCAACAGTTACATTTCCATGTGTACGCATTGTACGTGTATATATAAAGAGAGATACTAACGAATATGAAATGAATGGAAAGAGATCGACAACGTCGATGAAGTGTTGCCGACGACTTCTGCTATGACTTCAGACGAGAACAGGACAACTTTAGGGAGTTGAAAATAAAGAGAGGTATGCCCACTGAAAATATATGCAGGAAGGAAGGTAAGGCTTCACAATTGAGTTGCCGGGCGGAATTAGGGTTTATGTCTTAGGAAAGCGAGTTTTTTTTAGAAGAAAGAGTGTCATATTTCGTGAGTTACAGACATATGGATAAATGGAGTTTGGATCCTCCATATCATCCAACCCAGTCCAGCTCTATTTTTTGAAAAATTGTCGTCGTCTCATGTTATGTCGGGAAGAATTTACTTTAACAGCCGCTCATTCTTTGGCCAGGGTATCTCTATTACATGCAGATCGTTTTACTTGGCACTCGTTACCAAGTTTTCTTTCTTCTGTTGTTCTTTCCGAAGTTTCTTCCCTAATAATTAGTTCAGAAGAGGTCTAGGACTGGGTGTACGGGGTGAAGCCTGTTGGCTCAGGGCTTAGTTTTGCTTCCTCTTTATTGGTTTATTTTTCCTTGTGGTGTTGCTGTCAAAAAAAAGAAGTAAACAAAGAAGCCACTCACACCTTTTTAAATGAGACTACGACGTTATATTAATTAGATAGGGGTGATAAAAAACCAGAACGAGACAGAGGATCCTCGCTTGAATAAATGAGTCATTGATAAAATTTTTGTTTACGTTCCTATAATATTATCACGTGGACATAGGAAGTATTTTTATTAATTGCAATAATATAAAATAAATAGAATCAATATTTTAATTTAAATTATATAAATTAAATGTTTTTAACTTAAATTAATTAAACTTAAGCTAAATCAATAATTTATTGAACTTATTTTAAATTATTGATTTGAGTCATATATACTTAGTTGTTCTAATCGATTTTAAGAGATAAATTAGGTTGTTATTTAAACAATTTCTGATTGAATTTAAAAATTTTTAAAAATTAAAAAAAATTTAAATCATAAAAGATTCAGAAGTTATAATTTTTTTAAATTACTTGAAATATGTAGAAGCATCGAGAAGTTTGCTAACACGTACAATGAGAAGTTGGGAACGCTTCCAATGTTTAATAGTTTTGTTTTTCTCTGTGTGTTGGCCAAATAGCCATTGTGCATGAATCTTCCTTTCTACAAGAAAATTTCAAGGTTTCCAGCTTTTCTTGACCCTTTCTGGTTCCTAAAGGTGCATCGCAAGAATAACTTGGTTTTATTTCTTTCGTAATTTCTTCTCAAGTGCAATTGACTAATATTTTATGACACACTCTGTCTAATCTACTTCCACGAATGATCTACCTTGATTTAGACATTTGATACCACAACTTCAATACTGGATCCATCCAGGAAGACATCTTCTTCTCAAGTGCATTTGACTAACATTTTATGACACACTCTTTCTAATCCACTTAATGATCTACCTTGATTTAGACATTGGATACGACAACTTCAATACTTGGATCCAGGAAGCAAATGAAGTCCAATTCCCTGGTCTGGTACTGTGAATGTTCCCCTACGGAGCTGCGAGCAAAACATCAGAACGTTTTCGTTTCCAGGAGGGTCTCATCCATTTCACCGTCCTTGTGATTAAAAGTCAAGAGAAAGTGTCAAGACACATAGCAGCCACAAACATATTATATAATTCCACATAGAAGTGCATGAACACGTATGCAAAGTCAATTTCCTGAAACATTGGTTAAGAAAAATTCCCAGACGGGAGAGGTAACCTATTCTTTGATGATGTCTGACCAATTCAACTTTGGCAGCTATAATGTTTATTTTAATGGACAGATGTTGCGGATACTTTATTAGAACGCAATATCAAGCCGACCCAATGGCAGTACTTAAACGCAGGATCATGAACTTAGGTACTGCCTTTTCGAACACTTCTCTACAGTGTTTAAGTTGTGCAAGTCATTGCTCTGTACGAAGATACATATACTTTAGAAGCAAACGGAGTTACAAGAAATCAAATTTTGGGCTTCCAAACTAAAAGAGGGATCGGCAGTATGCGGTTCACATTCTTGATTCACGCCATCTTGGTACTATGGTTATCTCAAGTACTTGCAGTTTCTGCGCTTTTAGCAAAGCCTGGATGTTCAGAATATTGCGGGAATGTTGCAATTCCCTTTCCTTTTGGAGTTCGAGCCGGTTGTTATGTGAATGAGAATTTTGCTGTAACATGCAACAACTCTTTTGGCCATCGAAAACCATTCTTGACTAGAACCGGAATGGAGTTGCTGGGAGTATCGATGAAGCTTATAGTTCAAGTCAACAATCCAGTTATTTCTGCAACATGCAACGGTAGCAGCACCCCTCTTTCACCTACAGGAGCGGACTTGTCTGGCACCCCTTTTATCTATTCAAGCACCTATACTCGATTCACAGCCATTGGTTGTAACAATTATGCTACTTTCGGTACAAAAAATAAGGCCTTCGTCGGTGGATGTCTTTCGATTTGCAATGGAACTCAGAAAAGTGGCGGTTGTTATGGCCTTAATTGCTGTCAGACAACGATTCCACCCAACCTCAATTCTTTCGATGCAAGAATGACAAATATAACAGGCATAGATTCCTGCATAAGCAATAAAACTTCGTTCATGGTCGACCAGGGATGGTTGGATAATCGTATAGATGTCCTTGATCGAGTGGCACAAATGGATGTTGTTCCTTCTGTTTTGGAGTGGGGAACAATTCAAGCGTCTTGTGTTATATCTGAAACTTCAACCCTATTTTGTAGTAATAATGGCTTTTGCTGGACGCAGTTAAGCTCTCGTCATTTGTGTGTTTGCGAGACATCGGATTATGTCACTGATTCCGAGCCCATCAACTCTGGGTGTGAAGGTAAAGTATCTGTTATCTAAGACCGTGTTTCGATTCTGAAGCATCTCCATTGATCTTGTTAAACTTAAAATGACAGGTGGTAGCTGTATGGATCTGAAGAGAGCAAGATGCAATGTCGTCTGTATGTATGCACCAGGAAACTATAGTTGCCCCTGCCCTGCTGGATATCAATCTGTTAGCAACAGTAGCATCACATGCAACCCGAGATTTCTAATTACAGATCGAAAATCTCGAGTTAGCGCTGTAATCATAGGTATCAAACTTTAATTTCTCTCTCTCACTGCTAATCAAATATAATTTGTGTTGTGGTAGAAAGAACATGAAATACAGAAAAAGAATAGCTTTGCTTCTTTTCTTGTTTGATTCAATTCCTTCCATATATCCAGGAACTAATAGTTATGAGATAGATAAGTCAATTGTCTTGTTTTCTACAGTCAGAGACAAGAAAAACAGCAATTTAAATTTAACTGCGTTTTTTTCCTTAATTTTTCTTAAATACCTTCAAAATTGGCAGTGAGAAAAAGTTTTTAAGTAGAAACATGTCTTTTGTGGGTTATACAGGATGTGCATCAGGTTTTGGATTTCTGCTGTTGCTGGGTGGTGTATGGCGGTTGTACAAGTTAGTGAAAAGAAGAAAGATAGCTAAGCTGAAAGAGAAGTATTTCAAAAGCAATGGTGGTCTGTTGTTACAACAACAGTTGGATTCCAGAGACAGCAACCTTGAGCAAACAAAACTTTTCACTTCCAAGGAATTGGAAAAGGCTACTGACAACTACAATGAAAATCGAATTATCGGTCAAGGAGGCCAAGGAACGGTCTACAAAGGGATGACGACAGATGCGAAACTTGTGGCCATCAAAAAGTCCAAGATGGTGGACGAAGGAAAACTCAGAGAATTCATCAACGAAGTGGTCATCTTATCGAACATCAACCACAGAAACGTGGTTAAACTACTTGGTTGTTGTCTGGAGACAGAAGTACCTCTGCTAGTCTATGAGTTCGTCCCAAATGGAACTTTGTTCCAACACCTACGCGACCCTAGTGAGGAGTTCCCACTAACATGGGAGTTGCGTTTAAGGATTGCTACTGAAGTTGCAGGTGCAGTTTCATACTTGCACTCAGCAGCTTCCATGCCCATTTATCATAGGGACATAAAGTCCACAAACATACTTTTGGACGAGAAATTTAGAGCAAAAGTTTCAGACTTTGGCACATCAAAATCAGTTGCAGTGGATGAAACCCATGTAACTACTCGGGTGCAAGGAACATTTGGATACTTGGACCCGGAGTACTTCCAGTCGAGCCAATACACAGAGAAGAGTGACGTCTATAGTTTGGAGTGGTACTTATAGAGCTGCTGACAGGACAGAAGCCAATCCGCACAACTTCTGAGGAAGAGAAGAGTTTGGCAGCATATTTCCTGGTTTCCATGGAAGAGAATAGGCTGTTTGAAATACTTGATGCTCGTGTACTGAGGGAGGGTCGTAAAGAAGAGGTGATAGCAGTAGCCAAGCTTGCAAAACGATGCTTGCACTTGAATGGGAAGAAAAGGCCCACCATGAAAGCAGTGGCAATGGAGTTGGAAGCAATAAGAAGTTGTACACTGTCAGCTATTTCCCAACAAGAGTTTGCTGAGGTTCAGGTTGTCGATGAGTATGATTTAGGTGACACAATTGGGTCTTGGGAAATGACTTCGTCTTCCACCAAGTCACACTCGACCACTGTCGACGTTCAAGTCCAACCTTTGCTTTTCAAGACCACGTAATCATATAGAAGCTGACATTATACATATTAGGGCCCGCTTGATTCACTTTCAGTGATACACACCATTAAGCCCGATTTTTTAATATAAAGTATGTTAAGCATTAACTGCGATGTACATTTATGGTATTGAAATTGTTACATGCTTTTACCAGAAAATCTCATTAGTTAAGTGAATTGTTAAAGTCCTTCCTTAGAAAAGGTATTCTGATTTTTGAATATATGCATGTATATAGAAGGAGATGAAAATTTACTACAATATGTTCTTCTCCAAAGAGGCGCACCTAGTTTCCCACAAATATTAGTCCCCACATGGTTTGTAGCTAGCAAGCTTAGAAAGTGCCTCAAAGAAAACCATGAATTTGGAAAGGAGATGGCATACAATCAATGAAGGGGTTGGCTCTACATAGCCCTCCATGAGTCCAGTAGCGGAGTTTAAGAATTTTTGAAGGTAGGTATCCCAGGCATATATCTATCGCCATTTACATTATCTGCCGAAGCAATGGCTTCAAGTTCAGCCATTTCTTCTAATGTCAGTTTAACAAACAAAGTTCTCATGTTCTCATTGAATTTTTCAATCTTGGTGGTTATTATAGGGATGGGACATACATCATCTCCTTGTTGATGCAACCAGGCAGTGCTAGGATAGCACGCTTTTTTTTTAAAAAATGAAAAGAAATTTTTATTATAGTTAAAACTATATCTACATGACTCCTTCAAGACATTAAGTCTATCATCATATTGACAATATAACCAAACAACTCTCTTAGTAAGGCAGCATATCTATCTGCAAGATAGTAAACAAAAAGAAACACCTAAAGACACCGCTTATACTTCATCTCCATGGAAAGATTGGGCTAGACATTGCGTGCCAAAATACAAATTAGGAAATAAGATGAGTAGGGTCATTTAACCCCCTATTGTTGGTATTTGGGATTTTTCTTTCACTTCCTTGTTGATTTCTTTTTTGTAGTTTTTGACTGCACACAATGTCAAGGACTTGGGTAGCATCTGATGAAGAATCACTATCCTCTGCTGCCAAATCAAGACTAGTTTCTCAATGGGAAGTTATTTTTTTGTTCTACATTCTGAGAGATGATATCTCTAGTCTCTTGATTAGCCATACAGTTATTCCTAAAGTTTACCGTTGCTGTCCGTTCTTCATCCTCTAGCCTAACCTTAGAATTCTCAATTTGCTCAACGGTTACTAATGGAGTCAACATATTAGTCCAATCCATCTGACAATGCTCAAAATATTGTGAGGAGAAGTGATCCACTTCACTGTCCAGACTCTTCACATTGTCTGCAATAGAGTTATCCATAGCTGGTTGTGCTACATTTGCAAGTTGATCGGAAGATGCTTTAGTAGCAACATTTTTAGTTGTCTCAATATGTTCTAAAGGAGTCTTCATCTGAGCACAATCCATTTGATAATTTCCATGGAACTGGGAAGTACTTGCAACAACATTTTCAATCATCAAAACAACTAATTGTTTACCATTGCCTACAACATGTGTCATTTTTTCAATAGGAACTCATAGGCTGACTTCACCATCAATGTTTATAACTTCATCTCCATTTGAGATAGGTTCTGCAACACTTTCATGTGCCTTTAGAGGACCGAATTTAGTAGGATTAAGAAGATCATCGTGCCACCCCGATTGAAAGATTCTACCCGTATGAACCCATTTCCTAGTAGAGTTGCTAGGGTTCCATGGATAGTTGATTTGTATTTGAGCCCTCTCTAACTCTCCATTACCTCCTAGCCGAAGAACAGGAAGGCAATCTAGCAATAGAGCATTCTTCACTATTTCAATACAGAGTTTCTCATAACAAATTCTTTCTATAGAGGTAGTTTATGTGTCCAGACATATAGGCTTCCCCAATGAACTAACCAAGTAGCTTAAACCCTCCACCGTCCAAAACTCTAATGGTAAGTTGTGAAACTGAACCCCACATAGGGAGAACATCAAACTGCCCCTAATCTATCTCCATTCCCTGCCGCCACTTCTAGAGAAATAATTGTTGGTCTCCAAAATGCCATAGACCCTGTTCCACAATCTCATTCAAGTAAGACTCATCGAACAATTTGAATAATAACGTACCATCTTCATGCGGCATCACTTTTTGCCACCCTTTATTCCCCATCTAGCTATAGCCCAAGCATTCACCGCAGGAAAGGCTGGTCATTTGGGCCAGAAAAACCTAATTAAAGCTAACGACCAAACTTGTGCTCTGACCTTCAAGAGCTCAATCGGAGGTGTTAATACTCTATCCTTCAAAACATTTTGATAATATTTGAGAGTACCTTTATGATGTTGAGTGTGTAACTTGTTTCGCCAAGCACCCTTACTTCTAGAGTTAGTCGAGTTTGTCTCGATAGCACCTAATTTTTCAAGGTTCTTACCATCCGGTGAGCCAAGTAGCGCGGGAAAATAGTCTTTCACAAAAGGGGGGTGAACCTAGCTTCATGGACACTGCCATGAAGCTCTTGTGGGTCTTAACAAGTAGATCTGGGTCGTATCAAGTTTATTGAAGCTCGAGTGTGAACTAAGTCAGATATGGAACTAGAGCTGGGTCACCGTCATTGGGTCTAAAGTTGAAGCTAGGTCGCCATCATCGAATCTAGAGCTGGAGCTGGGTCATGAGAAAGAGAGGAATCTTCCTTGCCACCCCCTCGTTCTATTGTCGTATTGCTGTTGTTAGATTTGGAGCCTAGTGCTCTCACCGCTATCCCTCCTTATCGTTGTCTCTTGCTCTGTCTCTCTCTATTGATATTGCTTACTGCTATCACTATCCCTCACTATTGCTTAATATTTGTAAGAGTTATCAGAAGCAAGTTGTTCATGACCTTCCCTACATTGTTGTGTGTTTAGTGCAAGTAAACTGCAAACTTAAGGCTCTCATAGCAGTCCCACCTAGGTGCATGCTTTTTTAGCTACAATTTTGTCAGCTTGCTCAAACACTTCCTCGTTGTGCTCTAGATTTTTAGGCTGAAACCTAATAGAAGCTGAGACACTAAAAAAAACTTATGTTAGGGGAAAATAAAATTCATTGGCAATCTAAGTAAGTATATCATGGTTATCGATTAGAAACAGACTCAGAATAAAAACCAATGGCATGGAAATGTGAACACAACTTGTGTTTTATGTAAAATGAAAGTAGAAGATAGGACCTTCTCTTTTTCTTTGCAGATTCTTGAGTTTGAAGCAGGATTTTGCACTTGATACCTAATAATGACTATACTTATACTTAGGAACAATCTCTAAATTTAGCCATTAGAAACTGAAAGAATGATATGCCTAATGTTATTCTATTCAAAGTCGTATTTACCACTACCATCTACTTCCTTTGGAAGTAGTTAAACTCTCGTAGGTTTATAAACCTTGAAGAAGGGAAATACCAGTTAGTTGACAAGATTATTAATTGGATTAGAGCAGCATTAATTGCCAAAAATCTTCAATTTACTGTCTCTCTCTCTCGACATTAAACGTAGTTGGAATCTTTAAGGCGGTTCATTATGTTGTTATAATTAGCTAATTTTCTTAATTTATTTTACATGTATGTAAAGTCTTCATCTTGAAGCAATTGTAATGTTGTATTAGTTTTTTCTATAGTTAATGCAATATTCATTTCTTAAAGAAAAAGTATAACATCAGCTAAGTTTCCTAATTCTAGATTTAATGTTAATAAAGTACCATGGCCAACCTTTTGAAAGTCACCACCAACGAAGTTTTTGGCTATTTTAGTTCCTGATGATAACAACCCTCTTCTTAGAGGATTGTATGTAACAATCCCAATGCCAAGTTCGCTGAAAAGTTATGCAAGTAAATTCAAGTAAAGATCACAAGTATATATAGAGTATCCAACTTCATAAAGGAGGTTTGTACTATTGCCCCACCATAATTATCACTTCCTCCACATCTCTTGACCATAAAGACCACTCCAACTCTACAGTTACTATTGGATGAACAACATCGGCTCGTCTGATTGTTGATGTGGAGGTCTCAGATAGACCAATAAATTTTATTTCACTACAACTAGTTGAATCTCGCACTAATGCGGAGATTGAAGAGATCTAATAGTATGCAGTCTTACTCCTACAAAGTAGAAAGGTATTTTCCGGTAGACCCACAGATAAATGTGACATGAAGAGTTAAAAAATCTTCAAATATGTGATGTAAGTTTAGAAGACAAAATAATAATAATAAGAATAAGACAAATAGGAATACAAATATTAAAAAGATGATGATGATGATGATGATGATGATGATGATGATGATGATGCCGTGTGTGTTGAAGAGTGAGTGAGAGAATTGTGAAGAGATTGGAAGATTGCTATCTTGGAGGATTA
>JANIIA010000001.1:28918464-28942659 GCA_027478495.1 Erythroxylum alaternifolium
TATTTACTATGCATGTGCATATATGAATGCATGCATATGTCACTATACATTTATACACTCCAATTTACCAATATACCTTTCTTATTAGTGAGGGGATGTTACAATGTATCCTTAATCACAAGTCATGATCATTCAAACCATTATAACTTGTATATGTCTAGTTTTCACTTAGGTTTATACCTCAAAAATACTTGCCCATTCTAATATCATCAATTATTCATTCTCCAATGCTATTCTAGCATTATATGATCACATATTATCTAAATTCTCATTCATTATTACTTAATACACCTTACTGACTTTCTTTGGATCATATTTACTTTCCTAAGAGCACTTTCATTCTTATAACACTCATAAATTCCATATTTTGATATATTGTTATCAACCATCCATTTCTTAGTTATAACATCAATTATCAACCTAAACATATCAAACACTTTATCAACTTATTCAACGTCAAACTAGGTTCATTTCAATGCCTCAATTAAGTCTAAATGCATCATAGGATAGTAACTTATCATTAGTTGATTCAACAATCACTTAAAAGACAATATTTCACTTTCCATGCAATTCTTTAAAAGACAACATTTCACTTTCCATGCAATTCCCATGATCATGGAGGACTTCCTATGATCGTGGGATGATTCATCCGAAAGCTTTTCACCTTAAATTCACTTCCCACGATTATGGAGGCATTCCCATGATCATGGGATGTATAATCTGTGAATTTCCCAGTCTTTTCCTTCAATGTTTTTCTAGATTTTAACCCTTACTTTCTATATCAAACATATCTTCTTCATAGTTCATCATTTCTGCTTCATTTTCTCATCAAAATCACCTCTATTCTTAACTCAAAAATATCCATAAAACAAATAATAAATCATTGTTTATCAATCATACAAAATAGAACATCAAATGTATCCATACGTTCATCAACGTCCAATACACTCTCAACACCATTATCATGATCATTCTATCTCTAAATTATCATCATATATGTGTCTATTTAAAACAGCCATCAAGAACCATATCTTACTTACTTGTTTGGCTCTAAGCTCTTCAAATCATCAAATAAACCTAGCTCCTCCATGCTCACATGATCATCAATATTTCAAGGAGGAATAGGTTGGGTCTTTTAGTAACAAAAAGAAGATAAGAAGATATTTGAGTAGCAAAGTGCAAGATTGTAACAAAGCTTAATGTTAAGAGGATTAGGTGAGAGTTTTGTGAATGGAGTGAAGAAAGAAGAAGATGAAAGCATGTAATAAAATGAAATACAAATGAAAGATGATCTTTCATATGGGTGTGTCGTGGGTTAATTGGGTTTAAAAGCATGGTGAGTGTCATGACACTTATCATGACACTTATCATGACACTCACCACATAAAGATTAATGCTAATGTCTTCTCATAATGGTACCCAAAGTCATTTAATAACTAGTCCATTTGTCTCCCGATTTCTAAATCAGTTTTCACCTAATTTTTTATGCCAATTTTCAATAAATCCTAATGCCACTTGTCACTTATTTCTATTACTATGTGTCAATTATTTTTACTTCCATTTGTCAATTATCTTGCCACTTGACATTTTTTCTAGTCCAAAAATACACATTAATTCCAATTTATCAATTATAAACCATCAATTCTTCTCATTGGTAAACCAAAGTACAAGACGTTGGAAATGCACATTTATATCACATTCAATACGTTCAGTCATTTATCACATTCATCTTAGTTTCATACTCCAGAATACGTCAATTGAGTGCAATTTTTCTAATTCATAATTAATGTGTGTATACTCATATTATGCATTTGAATACAATTACAAAAGTATGTCATAAAGGTACCAATTTCATTTTATCTAATGCCACTCTTATGACTCAGTAATCTAATATTTTAAACCTTTCAGCAATTTGAGAGACGAAATGTCACAAATGGAATGCACACTTTTAGGCTTTGTAGGGACCAAATTTATAGATGTAATATATAGAAATTTTTTGGTTACCTATGTAAACATATTATAAGTTTATTCATCATATTAAGCAAAAGATTAAAGTATTTGTTGGCAGTTGCTACAAAAAAAGATAGATTTTCACATTTTGATCAATATATGTTGCAACTAGTAAGAGGAGACATATTATGGATACCTATGAATTATACACAAATTACCCCTACAAAGAGAGTGATGTCAGGAAAAGTCGAAAAAAATAAAGGATAGAAATGAACCAAATAAGATCAAAACCTAGATAAAATATTCTAAAAAGTGTCAAACACAAAATATAAAAAAAATGAAAACACTAATCACAACAACAAAAGATGACACAAAGCAATAACAGTTGTGGATATTCAAAAACCAATCAATATAAGTTTCAAAGTTAAGCAAAATTTAACAAAAGTATGTGTAACATTATGCATTATAAAATTTTAATTTCTTATTGCTATAAGTTCAATACTGAGGTGATAAAGTAGTTTCATCATCATCAAATAAGATACCCTCGTAGGTATTTAGATGGACTATTTATTATATCTCTTGAATACACTTAAATTGATAATGCATTGTTTATATGATACATCTAGGTTACTAAAATGGATAGAGGCTTAACATATTATAGCAAATCAGTTTAGTAGCTCTATAATACAAAAAAAAATGTGGAGATGTTGATATAAGGAAATTCAAGTTGGATTCCAACTAAAAGGCCTAAACTTTAAAAGCAACCTCCATATAAAATTTAACAATTATAGACTTAACTGAGTAAGAGAAGGGTAACCATAAGAGTTATTCAATCATCAGTAGAACAACTTTCTTAGTCAAACAGGCAACAATCAAGTATTTTGTGACTACCAATAAATATCAATGTTGTAATTTTAAGCATACAATATGATAAATAATTTGAATTGTACTTTAAGATTTTTGGTGGGATGTATCAATGTTGTAACTAAATACATATACTATTATCTCTAAGTTCAACGATGATTTAATTTTTTTGGTGAAATATATCAATTTTGTAAATGAATCAATATAACATGTTTATGTTATAAAATGAAATAAATCCATACGTTGATATTATGATTGATCCAGCAATAGTTTCAGTTTTGAAATGATCATATTATAGGACAATAAGGTCAAAACTTTGGCCATATGAACCATTATGTTAGATAGATTATTTTTTAGACTTTGGGAACATTACAATATTAAATTATTGACAATTTTATGTCATCTTCAATTGTTACACACAAAATATTATAAACAAATCAAAGTAACAAGAATAAAAATGAAAAAGGAGATGTCAAAATATGTTTATTAATATTTCATACAACACCATTAGAACAAGACAACTTACAATCTATAGCGATTTTCAAATAACATAATTCATAATTACTTTCATAACAACCATAGCAACTCTTATAATAATATTTACTAATACTTGGTCTTTAACATCTAATTATTTAGTTTCTTTCAATGACAAAGTAATGTCAACCTTCATATTCTTAACTTCATCTTCTATCTCATTAATTTTCTGTAAAACGATAGCTTCTAGACTATATTATACTCCACTGGATATTTTGTTTGATTTTATTTTACTCCCCTTTTTAAGAACCATCTATTTCTTTTCTTGATTTGCAAATTACGTTAACATTTTTTTAGGAAATTTCTCATCATAAGATATGAAGTATTCAAATTTTCTTAGTTGCAAGGACATAAACTCATACTCGTTAATGATATAAAGAACTTTTATCTGTATATAAAATTTTAGTTAATAAATAATTGGTCAACTAGGTAACTTAAAAATCTTCTACAAATGTTAGGATCACTCTAAACATTTAACCCATAATAATACATGACTTTTGCATTTTTCATTGATGTGTTTCTAGATACAAATTTTTCAACTCACAATATAATCCTAAACATTATAGAAATATAAACATCTTTTAACTAATAATGATATATTTCATTTATAATTGAAGCAACTGAATAATTTTGATAACATATCCTTGAAGATAAATTCGACCTTATGAAAGTATGGCAAGTGCCAAAAAAATAACAAAATCAAAGCATCTCTATGAAAATATATAAACCAACTATAACAAATAAGAAGTTCTTTTATTCTAACTTCTTAAGACGAGATTAAAATGTCAATACTACCTAATAAGACAATTTGTAGTTTTTTTAAACATTAACAAAGCAACAACATTTTTACCTAAGTATAGTATAGGGCAATTTAAGGGTGAGCCTTGTAATAGCTAGTAAAGTTGCTCCTTTATGACCATAAGATCACAAGTTCAAGTCACAGAAACAGACTCTTTGTAAAAATACAAAGAAAAGTTTGCATATATTATGACCCTCCCCAAACTCTCACAAAGCGGGGAGCCTTATGCACTGGGTATGTTGACTATAATATGGGGCAATTTATAATAATGTTTAATTGTCCAAAGAATAGGCACAACCATTATAGATCATATGGTGCAAATAATCAAAAAACTAAAAAACTCAAGTATACAAATAAAAAGAAATAATGTATGCTCCTAGATAGGTAAAAGAATAAAATCATAAATATACACATGAATTTCATAATATACCAACTTAGTGAAAGATAAGGCTCCTGAGAACGAATTCATGCGAAACTCTAAAAATTAATTTTGATTCACTAACTTCTTGAAATAATCATAAAACTAAGTTGAATTCCAAAAAATTGAAAACTAGTTTCTTAGTTTCAATTGACAAAACAAAATAGGGTTTGTGATTAATTGGCTAATGAACTAAAACTAACAAAGAACCAAAATAGATCAACTGACTATAAAGAGTGAGAAATTCAATTGTTCTTAACTTTAATTCAAGGGAAATATCTCATCTAATAGTAGCATTGATTGTTGATCTAAAAAGAATTATTTTTACAATTTAAGCAGTTAGTCCAAAACATATTAGGCTAGTTATAATACGTCTCAAAATTTTCTAAATTAAGTTATTCAAACCCAGCATTTAAACAAAACTTACCATCGGGTATAATAGCATTCTATATCAATTAAATGATAAAAATAAACTTAGTGAAATTTTTTAAAACTTAAATTAAATATGGAGATGGCTACAACTATTCAATTTAGTTTTTCTTTGTTTCTATTAGGTTAAATATGAAAATTTATAAATAATATATTTGCTACTTGTACCATTCATTCATGACAATTACGGATTACTAAATTCATGAATAGCTGTAGAATAATCAACATCAAATTGATTTATCAGATCAATCAATATTAGTTATTCATGAAATATAAGAACATAAAATAAGAAATACTTAAATTAAAATAAAAATCTAAGTTTAGAACAAATCCTCACAAAATTATAACTAGATTTTATTCTCATTGAATCATAATATTTTGATCTAGTCACACATAGACATTATTGAAACACCAAAAATAAATGAAAAGATGAAAGATTAAGAATATAAAGAAAAACAAAAAAGGGTAATATAAAGAAGTGAATGTTATGTTTTTTTTTTCCTTCCTTTTCCTACCCAAAAATTAAATTTTTTCAATATTCAAGAAATCATCTTCTAAACAAACTTTAGTCGTGATCTCGCCTTATCGTCTGTAGCAATATGTCATCATTTTTTCCGAAATTCATTACTTTGACAAATAGTGCTTCAATTTGAAGCAATCTCAACTTGTCACTTCCTAAAAAAGGGGTTGTCTTAGTATACAAGACTTTATGCTTTGTAAGGATTTGGAAAGGGTCATCAATTGTACGCAGACTTCTCTTTATATTTTACAAAGAGATGCTTATGTGACTTAAACTCGTGACATTCTAGTCACAAAGGAGTAACTTTACAAATCACTCCAAAGCTCACTCTCAAATTTTAATTTCATCAATTAAGCACGAAAATCAATCCAAAACAAAATAAATAAGTCCAATTAACATAACCAAATTATATCTTGTCAAACATCCTACAATAGTGAAAATCCTTCTATTTAAGTTCATAAAAAGTGACATGTGACTGAAAATAAATCCCAACAACTATAAAATACCTTATTGGAAATCTGGACGAGGAAGTCACGATCACTAAATAAGAGACGAGCACCAATAACTAAGGCCAAAATAGAAAGAATAGAAGTCATGACAGGGAATAAGAGCATCAAGAAAACTCTAAATTATGTTCCAAAACATAATTTAGAGTTTCATATAACTATTTATTTGATTAACATAGACGCTTACTCATTTAACAAAGCATAACTAATAAAAATTTAGGACTTTGTGCTAAAATCCTTTTTAACATTAAAAAAAAGTTATAATGTGCAAAGTTTAAGAATTGAAACTTACTTTCAGATTAACCTTAAACATTAGGTGGTTTAGGTTTAAGAAACTCCATCACTGGTAAAACTTCTAAGATGTAGGCATCATGGCAATTTGTGCAAGGTGGGATTGGAGTCTAGAAACAAATTATACGGGCAAAATATGCGAATGGTCTTTTCTGCACTACTCTTTCTCAAAGACAAGTTCCCTTTTATGAAAGAGAATCATAACACCAAGAGGTAAGCTTAACAAGTTCTAAACTACTCTCTAGTAATGCTGAAATTGTTCAGTAAACTTGAAGTCAAAGTCTAAGCATCCATTCTCCTTAACTAATCACAGTGCAGGACATGAGCCTTTTAGGATGACCGATTCAGTTATGCACAAAGCCCGAGTGCACAAATATCAAACCGATATACCTTGTAGAATGAGGAATATTTAGGCAACTGTGGACACTGTTCAAGCATTGCTTAACGGTGACTGGAATTTGAAAAATTGAGTTTAAGATTTGTCAGAATTGCAGTAAATATATCTGAATCATCCGTAATTCTTCAGAATTTGCACAATTATATGATGCATACATATTCTACTTTACAGTAGCTCCTTTGAGTTCGAGTCTCTGTCATCACTCACGACCTTAACTTTCCAAGGCCCATGCTCACATCAAAAACTTGTATCCGGGCTTTATGCTGTCTATTTGTATCAAAGCTCCTGTGCTAGGCTTGAAATCGCATTCACAAGTTGATCCACAACCACTACGCCATTCTCCACCAATCCCATCTCACCTTATGGTCTGCAAGAATCCAAAATCTGAAAGCCGTCACCGCTGAGCTCTCTCTACTGTTTACCTTGTGAAGAAACAGCATAATTTTGTTAAGCTAAGAAGCCGTGATACTTGAACAGTTAGAAACTGAAACGACTAGTGAGTAGTGACTAGTGACAGAGAAGCAGTAAGCGACAAGAGGAAGCGAGAAAGATGATCACAGCAAAGAGAGAGTGATAGAAAATTGTACGTAAGCTTACAGACAAAAATAAGGCCACGTTCTGAGGTGGGAAGATGTCAGGAGGCATGTTGGTCTAATCTTGTTTCTCATTTGTCTTTACTCGTCACGCATTCCGTTAACATTCTAATTCTTTCATTATTTCTTCCATGCCTTAACTTAAAAATCACCATTGTCACTGTGTCTCTGGTTAACTCAAGCCTCTCTCTCTCTTTCTCTTGCTCCCGTGAACACAGTTATGGTGCATTGTTTTTATGCAAGACCCACAACAACTAACATTTTATCTACAGTAGCTTTCTGTTTGAGCGCAACATCTCATAGCTTATCCTTTCTTGGTTTGAGGTGCTAAATAAATGGAGTTTGTGCATGGTTTGCCATTTTTGCTAATCTTGTTTGCTGCTCCTAAGCTCTGCTTTGGGAACTATGATGTATCTGTTCAGCTCAACGACGATGTTTTAGGCCTGATTGTTTTCAAGTCGGGCCTCGTGGACCCATCTTCCTCTCTTAGCTCCTGGAATGAAGATGATGACTCTCCTTGTTCATGGAAGTTCATACAGTGCAATCCAGTTACTGGTAGAGTCTCCGGAGTGTCGCTTGATGGGTTGGGGTTATCAGGAAAACTGGGTAAAGGGCTCCAAAAGTTACGGCATTTGAAGGTATTATCACTTTCACAGAACAACTTCAGTGGTACTATTAGTCCCGAGCTTGGTCTCAATTTCAATACTGGTCTTGAAAGGCTTAACCTGAGTCACAATAGCCTTTCAGGTCTGGTTCCATCTTCTCTTGTCAATGGCGGTTCGATTAAATTTCTTGATCTCTCTGAGAACTACCTATCAGGTGCACTCCCTAATGACTTTTTCCAAACCTGTACCTCGCTACGTTCCCTTTCTTTAGCTGGAAATGTGCTACAAGGACCCTTACCTAGTATGGCAAGTTGCTCTTCTTTGAACAGTCTTAATCTCTCAAACAACCAATTATCCGGTAACCCAGAATTTTCTTCTGGAATTTGGTTATTGAAACGACTTCGAACTTTGGATCTCTCGTATAATTCATTTTCCGGGTCTGTGCCATATGGGGTATCAGTAATTCACAACCTAAAAGATCTCAGGTTACAGAGTAACAAGTTTTCAGGAATAGTTCCTGTAGATATTGGTTTCTGTCCGCACTTAAGAATGTTGAATTTAAGTGACAATCTTTTCAGTGGATCCTTGCCTGAGTCCATGCAAAGGCTAAGTTCCCTCAGCTATTTTAGTTTATCAAATAACATGTTGACAGGTAATTTCCCTCAGTGGATCAGCAAACTTGAGAATCTTGAATTCTTAGATTTGTCAAGCAATGAACTGACTGGAAGCCTCCCACCATCAATTGGCAACCTGAATTCCCTTAAGTATGTGAGTTTATCCGGTAACAAGCTGACAGGTGACATTCCTCCAACTATAGTTCACTGTACCATGTTGTCGGTAATTCGAATGGGATGTAACAGCTTTACTAGTAGCATACCAGAAGGGTTGTTTGAGCTTGGCCTGGAAGACGTAGATTTCTCAAACAACAAACTGGCAGGTTCGATCCCACCTGGTTCAAGTAAGTTCTTCGCATCAATTCGCACATTGGACCTTTCAAGGAACAACCTTTCTGGACATGTTCCAGAAGCAATGGGTCTCTCCTCCAGTTTGAGATACCTAAACTTATCCTCGAACAACCTTAAATCAAGACTGCCACCGGAGCTTAGTTACTTACAAAACCTAAGAGTCGTGGACCTTCGGAACGGTGCATTGCTTGGCTCAATACCTGCAGATATATGCCGGTCGCGCAGTTTGAGAATTCTTCAGTTGGATGGCAATTCATTCACTGGCCCCATTCCTGAAGAGATAGGAAACTGTTCATCTCTCACCTTCTTGTAAGGCTCATACTAGTTTTGTTTTTCGCATACATCACATCTCTAGGGATAACATTGTTTTTTGAGGCCACAACAGATCTTAAGTCGAAAAAGATGGAGTGAAAGAAAAGAATTAACTAAAGCTTATCTATCCATTTAGAACTGCTATTATGGTGGTCTTTCTAAGTGATGTCCTATTTTGCTTATCTGATCACCCTACCTATCGTTGTTTCCTTATACTCTTTTCCTTCTTTCTTTTGTTACTTATAGGAATGCGTTAGTTCATTTATCTATTCAAATTTCTGCAGGAGTTTGTCCCATAACAATCTAAGTGGGTTTATCCCTGAGTCAATATCAAAGCTGCACAAACTTCAGATTCTGAACTTGGAATTCAATAAACTGAGCGGGGAAATACCACAAGAGCTTGGAGAATTGGATAATCTTCTTGCCATCAACATATCCTATAACATGCTAACAGGCAGGCTTCCTGTTGGGGGTATATTTCCAAGCTTGGATCGCAGTGCTTTGCAGGGTAATTTAGGACTTTGTTCACCCTTGTTGGAAGGACCATGTAAGATGAATGTACCCAAGCCTCTAGTCCTTGATCCACATGCCTATGGTAACCAAATGCAGGGTCATAGGCCAAGAGACGAGTCCTCCTACTCAAAAAGGCTCCATCACCAGAAGTTCCTCAGTATTTCTGCTATTACTGCGATTTCGGCAGCTTTGCTAATTTTTTTTGGAGTTATGGTCATAGCCCTGCTGAACCTATCAGCTAGGAGAAGGTCAACCTTTGTCGAAAGTGCATTGGAAAGCATGTGCTCCAGCTCTTCCAAGTCCGGAAGTCTAACCTCAGGAAAACTTGTTTTCTTTGACTCAAAATCATCACTTGATTGGGTTAACAATCCAGAATCACTCCTTAACAAGGCTGCTGAGATTGGTCAAGGGGTTTTTGGAACTGTTTACAAGGTTCCACTGGGTTCACAAGGAAGAGTGGTAGCAATCAAAAAGCTGATAACCTCGAACATAATCCAGTACCCGGAAGATTTTGATCGAGAAGTTCGAGTTCTGGGAAAAGCCAGGCACCCAAATCTTGTATCTCTGAACGGATACTACTGGACTCCTCAGTTGCAGCTGTTACTATCAGAGTATGTACCAAATGGCAGCCTGCAAACCAAACTCCATGAGAGGCTACCTTCTTCACCATCTCTTACTTGGACTAACAGGTTCAAGATCATTCTTGGAACCGCAAAAGGACTTGCTCACTTGCATCATTCCATCCATCCACCTATCATTCACTACAACATAAAACCATGTAACATTCTTCTCGACAAAAACTGCAACCCAAAAATATCAGATTTTGGACTTGCTAGGCTGTTAATAAGGCTTGACAGGCACGTTATGAGTAACAGGTTTCAGAGTGCTTTAGGATATGTAGCACCTGAACTAGCATGCCAAAGCTTGAGGGTCAATGAGAAATGTGACATTTATGGTTTCGGTATTCTAATCCTTGAGCTTGTAACAGGAAGAAGGCCAATTGAATATGGTGAGGACAATGTGATGATTCTCAATGACCATGTCAAGGTTTTGCTTGAACAAGGGAATGTTTGGGATTGTATTGATCCAAATATGGGAGAGTATCCAGAGGATGAAGTCCTGCCAGTTCTCAAGTTGGCTCTTGTGTGTACATCTCAAATACCTTCGAGTAGGCCTTCCATGGCAGAGGTGGAGCAAATATTGCAGGTTATCAAGACCCCAGCTCCAAAAGGAATGGATTTCTACTGAGCATTGCTTCATTCTAGCTTGAAACTTGAACAAATTCCTTGTCAGAATTTTCTTTTTATCCTGTTCTCAAAAAATATATCTCCTACCTATCTCAAACTGCATTGCTGTCATCTAATGGTTTCAATCTTTGCTACTATAGTGATCAAAGTTAGACGTTGCAGTATTTGTACTAATTCCACAAAAGGAGAAATGATGCTCTAGTCCTAATACAAAAAATAAATAAACAAGCATAATTGAAATTCTGCACTAAATTATGCTAAATTAGATATAATTTCTACTAAAATACTCACTTTTATCTAACTTTTGTCTCATTAAAGCAATAAGTTGATCATTCAAATGTCTCCCTATAACTTACCCAAAACATGATCCCCTGTGGGTACTAAAACAATGCGCCTTGTGCCACATAATTCAAACAAGAACTTATTTGAGGAAAAATAAAATGAAACAAATTAGTAAAAAGGGGCTTTAATTGAATTATTGGCCTTTGAGAAATTCACCGAATTAGTTTTGGTACCAAATAGTAAGACATTAGAAAGCTCTAACTTAGAATTTGGATGCGTATGAAATGATACAGATGTCTCTTCCTCGTAAAGAAATATCAATCAAAATTTTCAAGTCTTTAGCGCAATACAAGTCCAACAGATTGTATCCTAACTATTAGACCCCCAAGTTTAATGATGAATCGAGCAGGCATTAGCTAGCCTTGACTAATGTGTAACACTTAAGGTCACGAAACAAGACAAAGACTTGCAAGTAGGCAAGAAAAATGGATATTGTCGATGAGTTGACATGTATTGATACATATTGGTAGAAATCCTCAACAAGATGCAAGATTCGGATATGAGACTAAAGAATAGCTTGAGATAGACCTTAAGTTGAAGGTTAGCTAGATCACATGCACGAGTGACACATGTGGGAGCTCTAAGGACTTAATGTGTGCTCAAATAGATGGACCATGGCTGATAGACTTGATATAGGTAAGCATTGACAGGATCAGTGTGTTATGAAAGGCTTTAGAATTGAATGACTGATCATTAATTGATAAAGATCAAGGAAAGATTTTGGATGATGCGACGAATGAGATTACAGTAGATATACATAATTCTAAAAGATAAAGAATATATGAGAGGATCATCTGAAGATAGTAAAGTTCTTTATGATATGGATGTATCATTTCTAGTTAAATATAATATCTTATCTTGTTAGTTGTGATGTAGTTAAATCATATTAGATGGAGAAAAATTAGGATGATAGTGTCATCCAATTGGTTAGTTTGATATAATATAATAAGGATAGAGGTGATCTAGTTAGTTCAGTTCAATTAGGATTATAATTTGTAAAGCCAAAGTTGTTTATGAATAGCTTATTTGAGCCTTGCTCTTGGGGAGAACGGAGACAAAGAGGAAAGAAACACGTTGAGAGAGAAAATTCCTTTACATACTTTTCGAGAAGTAATAAAGGTTAATTTTTACTGTAGCTCATATGTGCTTATTGTTGCCTATGATTATTTAATACTTTTGTAATATTCTAACTCAAGAGTGAGAGTTAAACATTTTGAAGGTCATGAAGTGTTCGAGAATAAAGTTGTGTTAGTCAACGATCATGTGATAAGGCTGAGTCTTGCTTAAATGGACCTGAGTGAAATTGTCGTGCAAAAAAGTAGATGCAACTTTGGTGTAAGTTTGATGTCTAGAAAAACCTTTGTAACAATTTTTATCAGAGCCCAAATATCAATATGACGAAAGACAACAATTTGATAGAGCGTGTCAATATAGCAGAGGCACTCATAAGGCCAATCCATCGACTGGAGGAAGAGGTCATTTCCTACTCATCTCAGTTTATGTTTTGTTAGGCACAACGAGTCTTGTGAAGGAGTGTCGAACAAAGGCAAGGATAAACCTGACGAAAAGGGAATATGACATGTTGGAGATTGTCAATGATTGAGTCTTCAAGAGAACCACATTCGAAGTAGTGCCTACAATTATTTCGACGAGGGATCAAGTTGTTCTTATAGGGGTAGTTTGTTAGATTCCAAAGGCCTAATAACCGAATCGTAAAAGCATTAGCGAGCTTTGACCAATATTTGACACTTGAGGAGACGAATCAAAGCAAAGACTTGTGAGTAGCCAAGAAAAACAGACTTTGTCAATAAGTTGACATACATTGGTGCATATTAACAAAAATCTTTAATGAGATACAAGATTTATATTTGAGACCAAAAGATAACTTGAAATGAACCTTAGGTTGAAGGTTATTTGGATAAAATGCATAGGGTAGACATGTGAGAGCTTTAAGGACTTAATATGTGCTCAAATAGACGGATAATGACTAATGGACTTGACATGGGTAAGCATTAGACCGGACCAATGTGCTATGAAATGCTTTAGGATTAAATGACTCACATCAATGGATAGAGATTAAGGGAAGATATTGGATGATATAGTAGATAAGATCACAGTAGATATACATCAACTCTAAAAGATAAAGACCATATGGGAGGATCATCTGAAGATAATAGAGCTCTTCATAGATATGGATGTATCATTCCTAGTTAAATACAATCTCTTATCTTATTAGTTATGATGTAGCTAAATCCTATTAGATAGAGACATATTTGGATGAGAGTGTTATTCAATTCGTTAGTTTGATATAATCTGATAAGGATAAAGGTAATCCAATTAGTTCAGTTCAATTAAGATTATAAATGTAAAACCAGACATGCCTATAAATAGCTTATTTAAGCCTTACTCTTAGAGAGAATGGAGATAAAGAGGAAGGAAACGTATTAACAGAGCATTCCTTTGTATACTTTTGGGGAAATAATAAAGATTGATTTTTACCATTGCTCTTGTGTGTTTATTATTGCCTATGATTATTTAATATTTTTTTAGTATTTTTACTCGAGCTTAAGGGTTAAACACTTCAAGGGTCATGAGGTGTTTGAAAGTAAGGTTTTGTTAGTCAACAATCATGTGGGAAGGTTCAGTCTTACTTAAACAGACTTAAGTGAGATTACTTAAACAGACTTAAGTGAGATTGTCGTGCAAAGGAGTAGGTGTGACTTCAGTATAAGTTCGGTGTTTAGCAAAACCTGTGTAACACTTACAATGTTATGAATACTATACCGATACTAGCACTAGATTTAGTTATGGTATGATACTGTAACAATACCGTTCATTATTGAGTATCGTTTTGAGTATATTGTAAAATTATAAAATAGTCCCATAATGCTTTTTAAAAATACAAAATAGTCCCTCAATATATTGTAGTATAAAATTTATAATTTTACATCAATCTTATTTCCAAAATCATAATAATAGAAATTTGAAATAAATAAAAACAATTTATTTATTTTTATTAATATTACTTTTCAAATATTTCGCATATAAACAATAATCACAACTAATATAGAAAAAGATTATTTAATCATTATATAAATATAAAATAAAAGATAATACAAAGTAATTAAAATGTTGCAATTTTATCATATAATAAATAATAATTGCATCAAAACATTAAATAAAAAGAATAATAAAGATGCATGATTCTCTAAATATTACAACAAGAATTTGTGCCGAGAAAACAACAAACTAGAAGTGAAACTTGAAACAAAAATATTTCCAACTATACTTACATTGCGTATATAGAATTTAACATATATATCAAATATAGGTGAAATTAAAACAAGAGAAGAAATAAAAACTTGAAACCTGAAACTTTGATGTTAGTTAATTTGCTAATTAAAGGACTTCACCCAGTTAGTTTTTAGAGACATCAGACATGTATATAGTATAAGTTTATTGAGGTGTTTAGATATTATTAGTTAGGGATCTTTGCATTTGCTCTCGATATAGTTGTATAGATTTTATGTATTAAGACAATACATTTTTATATATGTTGATAATTATCATTTCGATCTCAGTCATACAGATTGTTGTACATTATCATAATACAAGTGAAAGTCTTAAGATTTATATTGATCTTAAACATTTTAATAGTCAATGTGCATATATACAAATTGACCTTGATACTATATTTTCAAGACACATGTAGATAGTTTCATAAATCCAAGGATTTATAAGACACAAGAGAATATAAGTGTATAATCTCATAAGGGTTTCTTCTAATGTGGTTTAGCATTAAGTAAGAGAAAATAATTTTCTCTATTGTAATTTAGCAAAAAGTTAAGAAAAATTGAGAGCTATAAACAAAATAATAATACATTTCATATTATAAATGTATCATTGTAATTTATCATATTTTATTTTCTCGTTCGTGTTAGTAAGATATTAAACATGTGCTATTGTATTAGATATTTGTCACATATGACATAAATTTAATATTTTTCGATATCAGAAAGTTAAAAAAACCAAATGATAGAATTTTATTATATTGGATCAAATATTCTAAATTGGTCATCCATTACATCAATTTTCTTAATTACTCTTACTGTTTTTATTTTCATTATAACATTTATAATTAATATTTGTCCAAATAGAAGAATGATAGAATTTTTAAAATTCTCATTGGATAATTATTAATTACGAGTTTTATAACATGAAGCTTAAGAAAATTGAATTTGATCCGAATTAAAAATAATAAAAAAACTCAATAAAAATCTTATTAAATGGACTAAAATCTAACAAAAAAAATATCCATAATCAATGTGGCTGATTATTTATTAGGCCTACAATGTGTAGCCCAATAATATTACTATAAATAACTTCTAAAATTTCTTGCCGCCAACTTAAGCAAACTCGTGGACATACAATTTCTATGACTCATTAAAAACCTTACACATTAAGAAAAGTGCAAAAAGACATTAACAACATAAAGTCATATAACTTTTATAAAAATTAATCGAAAGTTTCAACAACTTGTTCATTCATCGAAAAAGCCGTTCAAGCAATTCAATAGTTTGTTCATCGAACTATGGAAAGCAAAATATGTAATTTTTTCCATCCTCTTCTTTTTACAAGTTCATAATTAATTCTGGACTTAATAGTTAAAATCCATATTATGTCTTCGTTTATGTTTTACTTGTAACACTCTCCTTCCAGAATGTCCACAAGGAGATACGGCTCAGGTCAGGACTCAAGAACCTCATAACCACTGTACATTTATCGCTTATTAGAATGGTAAAGCCATATCTTGAACCATAACTGATTGGTGCCAGTACCAGTAGGGATGGCTATCCAGCCTGGGCCCAGCCTTATGTTAACCAAACCTTCCGTTGGGATTTCTTGGCCCGAGTGCCTAAGGCCCAACTGAGAGGCACAAAACTACATCGTCTTGCCTAAATGACGTCATTCTTTTATTTTTTTAAAATTTGATAAATCAGGCCAAGCCGGGCCAACCGAGACCCGTCAAGCTGAGGTTCAAGCCACTAACTAGTCAGCCCATGGGTCATGCTAGCCTCGCCCATTGCCAACCCTATACCACTAATCAAAGGCAGGAAGACATGCTTACATATATAAGCAATTAAATGCCTAAATCGAATATAGACCCTCCTGTAACTTTTCCTATCAGTACGCAATCTCCCAGTTTTTTTTACTCCACCCATCCTGCTGGCCCAGCCACTTGAAGAACAAAAATTATGTTCTTCAAAAACATGCAATTGAATAATTTTCCACTTTTAAAATTTATGGAACTTGGAACAAAAACTTCAAAGTCTTGAAGGCGATGTCTCAACCAGTTGACAACTACCTCCATTAATGCCATTTTAGATAATAGTTATTGGTGAACGGAAAGAATCCAGAATTTAATCAAGGAAACAAGAAAAGAACCAACACTATGGAACTACAGCTCTGGACGAGTGTTAAACAGTTATCACCCAAAAAGTTGCTGCTTTATTCACAATGCAATGCAGGGCATACCTTCATTCAACATTTTAAAGTCAAATATGTCTTCCCCAATGATGAGAGAAGCTGTCATGTATCAACTATCTTTGGCCCCCTAATTCACAAGAAGCATCAACAACAAAACTTGTGGCTGGATCCCCTCTTCATTTGTAGAGAACAGAGAAAAGGGCTCTGAAAGAAGTAACGAACTGTCCACAAAACCCTGACACTCCAGGCCAGGCATAAGTTGAAATGCTTCGTCCATGGTTGCAGAATCTTGAGAACATTCACTTATTTCAACCCAAACCAATTGAACACCGATTAGATTAAGAGGAGGGATAACTTAAAGATCAATAGACCCGCAATATTGATCTAAAGGGGGCTGCCAACCTCGCTAGATAGAAAAAGTAGGGGTGGAATCAAGGAAGAATAAATTTTAACCGTCCCGTGAGAGAAAAAAGCATCTCTATGATGCAGATACAGCTTGGACCCACGCCAAATAAATGCTATGATCTTTCACCCTGTCATGTAAATTAGGATATTCGCTAAGATAGAAGAAAATATCAATTAGGGGGGTTCAAAGACTAACCGGGAATAAATCAATAACAAGGACCATATAATCAGCAATTGTTATCCAGACAGAAATTGTAGATAAAAAATGAAAAAGATGACGAATAAAGCAGTTGGATATGTTGAAGAGCTTGGTACAGAACATCACAGTACGAAGTTCTTCAAAGAAAATGACAAAGGATCGCTGCATCTTGCTTGTGGATTAATAAAGTTAAACTTTCAGATGCTAAAGATCTCTACTCTTTAATAATATAAAAAAGCCAAAGAAGAACTGAGGTCACAAGCATAAAAGCCCATGGAGAGTCAACTTAATTTCACAATGCCAAAAACACCTCATAGAAAAAGAAAAGAAAGACGAACTTGAAATTCATACTTGGAATTCAAACCAAGAGCTCTAAGTATAAAAAAACTCCAGGCAAACTGAAAAAATTTGCCAATTATGAGGTAAAGCACTTTAATTGAAGTACCATCAACTTTTCATAACAGAAATGTCATCTAGATATAAAAAGAGTATACTTCCACCCAAAAATCACTCTCTCCAACATCTGAACAGAAGTTCCATGGTTATCACAGAGTTAAGGTCTAACTAAACAAAGAGCCATAGTTTAATAAGACACAATTACACCGTAGGAAGGGATGATTATGGTAAGTGGTTGGATTCCCCAGAGGAAGAAAGAATTCAATTCAAAACAATAAAATGACAAGAAGCACAAAGCACAAAGCACAAAGTTGTGTTGAATAATTTGACTTACAAGTACAAATTATTGGCATCAAACTCTGGAAAGATGTTGGCATAAAAACGAAAGCCATCAGGGCTGATATCCCTGCATAATAAACCTGTGAAGAATAATTTTAAAACAATGTCAGTTTTCACAAAAGTTGTCAAGTTTTTCAATGTAAATAGTGTATGACAGCACCTTTGATCTCAGCAGACAGAAGATGCTCCTTGGCCATTGCTGGAGCAATACCCAATGCTATTGCTGCATCACTAGCGGTTATGCCAGTTCTCAAGGCATCAGGCTTCGTTACAAGGGTTCTTATCCGAGCAAAAACCTAAATAATTAATGAAATAGACAGTATTAAAGCCTTGAGCTCATCCTAATACTTCCAATCAAATTGCAGAAGTTACAATTTGTATAAAAAGTAACCATAGAGCATTTTAGTTCAGGTAAAAAAAATCTGTTGTTTGACTTCTTCACTGCGAAGGAAAAAGAGATCACCTCCTCATCACTGTGGGCCTTACTCTGGATGACCATGACACCACTGTCAAATTTGCGAAGCATGACTGGTCTGGCAAACATATGAAAATTTACCATAACCCAGAAAAAGAAGACATTTTAATAAATAACTAGCAACATCCGAAGATGAGCTCCTAGATGACCACTATATGATTTATATCAAATTTGCAGATCTAAAAGAAACAGCTGTATCCAACACATACTCATCATACATACACATCAAACTTCTCCCAAAGAGAACACGCTCGCAGCAGATCCTCAGGAGAGATCAATTCTGTATAAATTACAAAGGATGGGCATCTTTCACAATCTATAAGAACTAGCAAGAAAAATAAGTGATGAACCAGAAATAAAGAGTCAGATAAAGAACCTGTGCCCCGTGCACGATTGAAAAGACAGTAGATATCTATAAGACTGATCATTCCTCCAGCCCTCTCCAACGGAATTCTAACAAAATCTGCCAACTAAATTTGACAAGAGAAACATTATATTCCCCAAACAAGGACCTATGTAACACAAGACATTATAGATAACTGATAACAACAACTAAAAGAATACATAAGTACTGCAAAACAGTCAATAAGCTCATGAATGCGGAGAATCTGCCAATGAAACCCCAATTAAGACCCAAAAATCAGATATTCAAATGCTATTGAACTGACACTAAAAGGATGTAAATATAAAAAGATGAAAGAGAAAGACCTGACGGGCCAGTTGTTGATGGTACAGAGCACCAGCAGACTCTTTTGTAACCGGAGATATGATACCAACACTCAACAACAAGTCTTGCATCTCTTCTCCTGAACCCGTCTCATCATCATTCCCTTCACTAGATTGGGAATTGGAGGAAGACAAAAGCTTTTGCCTCATTTTCTCAGCTAGCATCACCATTTCTTTCGCTTTACTCTGTACATTCAAAACTCTTTGAGAACATGAGCACATAAAACCAAGACTAGGACATTAAGAACCTATGTAACTAGTCCATGTACAAGTCATGACCCAAAAGATGCATGACATTCGGCATTGAACTAGAACCTGTTCTTACGATAAAATCGTGAAAATTATGAAACATGGGTTGCTTAATCTGATTATACCCTATTACAAAAAGACCTCTGCACTACCAAATCAATCAATCTAAACTTTCCTACATTTCTCTTTATTTTCATCATTTCCCTTTGACACAGAATTAGAAACAGCAAATTTATAGCACAAATACAGACTCAGAGAATCGTACCATAAGAGCATTCAAATCTTGAAAAGCATCCTGCAAGCTCTTATCCGTACTCTCCCAATTCTCCTGCTCCTTCCTCAATATTCCAGCCAATCCCGCCATCTTTACCGTCCCATCACTCGAATAAATACCACCTCCACCCGAACTGGAACCCGAACCCATACTCGAACCCGAAACAGAACCTGTAACGCACGTGTCAGCCTCCCAAGCCCTCCCTCTCCAACTCTCAAACAACTTGCCCAAAAACCCATCCAAGTCGCCCTTCCCTCTCACCACCAACGTAACCACCACACTCCTCGAGTGCATCGAAACCTGAATCCTAATACGCGGAGAGTGAAACATCGACTTTATCGATTTCTTTGGAGAGAAAATGTGCACGACGGAAGAGAGAGGAATCGCAGTAGAGCTGCTATTAAGAGAATTGGCGGGAAGCCATAAAAGGCGGTGCGTAGTGAGGATCAGGAGACCGGATTTTAACGCCGGGGACAAATCGGGGATGCCGGGAGGTGACCTCTCTTCGAATTCGAGGTCCACAGCGGAGAGAAGCTGGCACTCGACCTCGTTTGGGAGGAGCACCGGCCTGCCGCTGCCAGTCACAGCGGCCGTCGGAAAAAAGGTTTGATCTTTGGTGTTGCTAGCCATTAAACTAAAAGCAATACGAAGAGTGAAGGTGGAATTGTCAAAATGGCGGATCAAAGTAAATCATGGGATCAGTTCCGTGGTCGCATGAATTGGTCTAGGGCTTTAAGGCAATCCCGCGAAGGTATGCTTATATTAACATAAATCCATATTTCATCTAAACATAAGAATTATGTTAAAACTTAATGATATGAAGTTTTATTTCTAAGGGTTGTTAATTTATAACTCAAATTATATGTAGTTGTTTTTAATAATTTATAAGATCAAAAAGATATATTTTCATAAATATATATCTCAAATTATATGTAGTTCCTTCCGATCAAAATTGCTGTTAAATTGGAACCAATGCGAAATTGAATGTGGCATTGGCTATGTCTATGTGTAATTCAGTTTTAGAATACAAGTTATGGTTCAGCAGCAAATAAACATATACAGTACCGCGGATGCTTTTCCAATACAGTTCCTATTGGCAAAGAAAATAAATTGACTTGTTTATACACATCACAACATCAGACATACGACATGAAAAATTGGAAGGATTAAGATTTAAGAACAGAAAGCTCCATTTTCCTTAAAGAATTTGAAGGAAATGAAATGATTTCAGGAGGTCTAAGGGCTTCCCAGCCCTCGACATGGTTGGTCGTGGTAGTGCCATCCAAGCCTATGTGTGTCACATGCTTCACATCTGTTGGATATCCAATCTCCATCTCTACCTCCTCCTCCTCTTCTTCTTCTTCCTCTCGTTTGTAAACTAATGAGTTTCAAAAAAAATTGGATAAAAAAGGCTTAGAAAATTTGTGAAGAACCCAACTACTTTTGCCACTATAGTTAATTACATAGGACACATGTTTAGTTTTGCCTGGAGGGCTAGGAAGTTGTTGTGATGATCTAGTACTGATAAGAACATTTACGAAAGAGAAAATAGAAGAGGCCAAAGCTTCGTCACATGATTGTTTTGGTATACGATAAGGAAAGGCTTATCTTTTAAGGAAATGAGACGATTCCTCAGGGAGAACACAGAGAAATAATTGTGATCAGAAAAAGGAAATGAAATCAAACATCTATCTTTTTAATTACATGTATAATATAATAGCTGGTTAAAACTAAGATAAGACAGGTTCTGCTACTTACCAAATAGAACATGGGAGAGACTTCTGATGCTCCTCATCAATTTGTGTATTCCAACAGATATGTTTCGCTTTGGAAGAGCCATTAAACTCACTGTCTTTCTCACCTTATCCCTTCTCAATCTCCCCTTATTTTCTTGTTTCTCTTTACAATCTGATCAAAGCACATATATAAACAAGAACTCTAACAAAGAAGGAAATTAAAAAAAAAAAGGGAGAAAACAATTAATGATGTTGAGAAATGGAAGAGAGTTAAATACTTGTCGCAGATGGTTTTGTGTTGGATACAGATTTCTTAGTGGCCACCGCTACACTGGACTGAGAAGTACAGCCGATGGAAAATGGAAGAACTACTGATCTTTCTCTACGTTGTCTCATGTCTTAATTATCTCCACAGACCATAAGATTAACGAAACATAACCAAAAGGGTAGACAGTGTACCGGAAAGACACGTTCTACAAGACCAACCAAAAAGACAGCAGCATTTGCGGAAGTGTTCTGTTATGCTGGTTGTTGTTGTTGATGCTGCTGTTATTTTGTCTTGTTTTTGAAGCGAGAATGATAATTACATGCCGAAACGTTGAGATCTACCCAACACGGGCTGTTTCAATAGGTAGAGAGATGTGTTAGGGACTTCGGATTATTACGGAGTGGGTTGGAGTCGTTAGTAGGTTAAATTGAGACAACTTCGACCTAATTTATGGTGATTGGCGAAGATGCCTTATTCGTAGCGTTTATGTCATGTCAGCCCGTTAACCCCATGTTTTTGGCATCCATCTTATAGTAATCTTCCTTAAGCATATAGTTTTTTCATGCCTTATTCCTAGTGTTTATGTCATGTCAGCCCATTAACCCCATGTTTTTGGCATCATCTTATAGTAATGTTTATTTTCGCACGTAGGCTTAGTTTAGAGGGAGTAGCGGTGACTGTTGATAACCTGCTGAAATGATAAGTACTTATTCTCATATATTTGAGATTGTTGTTTTAATAACTGTTGAAATGTAAAAGTAAGTATTTAGCAAGTGTGATTACGGTTGCTGAAAAGAGATAAAATGACTAAAAAATTTATTGATTTAATAAACTATTAATTGTTGTATAAATAATTAAAAAATATATTATTAGTCATATAAATTTAAAATTATAAATAATAAAATATTAAATTAAATTAAAATATAAATAAAATAAAATATTTCATAAAAATATATTATTAATCATATTAATTAAGAGTATAATGGAAATTAATGCTTATAGTGAAGGTTATTAATGAAAAATAAAATTTCTACAGTAGAAACAGTTTCCTACCGCAACCTTCTTTCTGCTTATTAATTTCTACGATGGTACCGCACTTTTCTTCAATCTCTAGTTATTTACCGCAGATTTAAACATGTAATTACGTTTAAAAAGTGTAATGAATAAGTACTTATCCCTATCACACCGTAGATCTAAACACACCCATAATTTTTTGTAGACTGCTGCCTTGTCTTATGCTGGTTGGCCTCTCGTTTCTTCTCTTAGTCTACAACTTTCTGGTCTGCAATCTCTTATTTCCTTTCTTGCTTCCTTCAAGTTCGACTTTATTTTCTTTTTACTACATTAGCTTTTCAAATCTTTTTCTAATAATAATTGAAAATCACAATTATACTTTCTAACGAACACTAAATAAACATTCGAATGTGAACTATTTTGTTCCTTAAACATATATGTAATTGTAATAAAAAACAAGGCAATAATGATTTAAAAGCCTAGATCATATAACTTAGTGCTATTGTTCTAAGCTCAAGTTGGACTCTCTTAATTTAGAAATAAGAAACATGAAATCGTTACACGATGATTGTGGTTAATGTAGACCACTAATACAGTTGCATGGTATAGAAAACAAGCAAAATTTGAAGACAGAGTAGCCTTGTGTGAGGGGCACAGTCTGTTTTTAAAGTTAGATCAAAATGATTGGATGAATATGGCACACGATGGCTACAGAAGTGGAAGATCAAATCTAGGAGCATTATTTAATAATAAAGTTCAATAATATATAAACAAGTCGTGTTACATGAGCCCTCAAATACCAATGGGCAACCAATAAGGAAAAGAAAAAAGTTCAAGATCCCAGACAGATTGCATCAAGGAATCGTGCATGGCAACTCCTACCAGAATCCAGAAAACAAAAGCAAAAACCAGATTACGGCTACACAACCAATACTGTATTGTTTACAAGGATGACATCTAGAAGGGATTCATATCGATTTTCTCTTGATTCTAGGAAAGATTAATTAGGTCAATCGACTTTATATTATCCAATAATAACAACAACACCTTGTAGAAATCTCGCTAATACGCGGAGTATGGAGAAATTCGGTATTACGGAACCTTACTCCTAACTAATAGAGAGGCTTGTTAATATATATCTTATGATATCTTATAATATAATTTTAGGCATTATTTGTGTTAGAATCCAACCGTGATTGAATCACGGGCGCAGCGGAAATCAAAATTTTTTTACAGATTTCGAGCGAATCTTGATAATTGTATAGACTTGAATAAAACATTAAACGATTTAGAAATCGTACCTTATTCGCTTTCCAGTT
Organism: Erythroxylum alaternifolium; assembly: GCA_027478495.1. Classification (NCBI taxonomy): domain Eukaryota; kingdom Viridiplantae; phylum Streptophyta; class Magnoliopsida; order Malpighiales; family Erythroxylaceae; genus Erythroxylum; species Erythroxylum alaternifolium. The sequence continues at coordinate 28,942,637 of JANIIA010000001.1, forward strand.
GAAAAATCTTTGGAACTTTTCCA
>JANIIA010000001.1:28943282-28960169 GCA_027478495.1 Erythroxylum alaternifolium
AATTATACAACCATCATAATGAGATAATCCACAGACACACAAGTAATGTTCCATTCGGGATTCTCATAATTGGGTCAATTTAGTGAACTTATTCTCTAATAAGCACCTACATGTTTATTTAAGTGTCTCCACATTTTAATTTATGAGATCAATTACTTTCTTCATAAGAAAGAAACAAATATGTGCTAGTCTAACAATTTCATCAATACCCTGTCTTGATGAAACTATGACTAGGAATATTTTAGGAATAATATAAAACCATGTAATTCGAATCTCATAATTATAATCACATTATAATTTCTAATTGCATAATAATTATTCCATGGATTTTATCGTTATGATTAATAATTAAATAATTAACAAATACACAAAGATAAAGAACGCCTTTTATTGAATAATAATAATGTCATACAAATAAATTACAACCAAAATATATTGACTGCAAGGGCATAAACTAACAATTTGAAATTGGACTTTTTTGGACTTATGTGGGACTCTTTCAATATAAGGTTGATTAGGTTTAAAATTCTAATCAAGATGGAATCTAATGTATAGACTGTTTTGGGGATAATGGCTATCTAAGGTAGCAATATGTTTGGAGATTTGTTTTGATCATTACAGCTGTCTTTGGCTGTGTTTTACGTGAAGTGTGGGCAGAATAATGTCATTTTTATGTGGAGGAATGATGGGTACATGGTGTCTTGACAGCTGGGATTTTTGTGCTATCTTAGATGATATTTTGCAGCTGATTTTGTAGGGATGTTATCCTTATGTGTTGCCAAATTTTCTATCAAGGATAATGTGATTTTGGGCGTGAAAAATTGTTGATTGCGTATGACTTTGTGTTGTGTTCTCTGTTGCTTTTTTGAGCGACCATTGAGAGCTTCTTTGGTATCTAATGTGTGGATTTTGGCAGCTGATTTTTCTATAGTGTTTGCATGATTTTGTTGGGTTGTTCATTGCTGATAGAGTGTTGATTTTGTGGCTGTTGTTTGTGATCTATGATATGCGAAAACTTCAAAAGCTTTCTTGATGTTTGTAGCTGCGTTTCTTTGTCAAGTGTGTGATTTTCTATAGTTGGAATAGGGTGCTATGTTTTCTGTCTATCGTGAGGGAATTTTTGGGCTATTGATGATTGTGGTTTTTGGGTGAAAAACTTTTAGCAACCTTGGTGTTTTTGCAGCTCTTCGTGTATGACATGTCAGTGATGAAATGTTTGTTGATTTGAGACGTTTTGTGGCTAATGTGTGTAGGATGTTATAGTGAAGATATTGAAGCTTCACAACAAATCTTTTGGTGGACAACTTCCCATTCTTTCGTTGACGAAGCTATATTGTTAGAAAAGTTATTTTCTTTCTCAAGTGTCTTTATTTGTGTTTTTTATTATTTCAATTACTTAAGTTGTTTTATTATCATTTTTATTATGGAACATTGTTGCGAAAGTTCTATGTTTAGGTTAGCATGAGATGGTCACGTTATTAGGTGTGAGGACAAAGAATAGTGTCAAGAGTAGGGTAAGTCGATTTTGTAATGCCTTGAGTAAAACTATTATTGTTCTTTGGTGAAAGTGATTAAGCTGGATGAGGGCCTTACAAATGTAGGCAAGATGTATCGAATTGCGTTACCAAATCTCAAATGTTGATTTGTTTATTTCACGATTGATCTTTCTATTTTCATTTGTGCTAGAAAATTTATAAATGGCTGATACAGTTGCTTTACATTAAGCAAGTACAGATACAGTTCAAAGCAATTATGGCAGAGCCAAGTTTTTACGAAACTATATCCTTTCGAACTTTCAAGGCTGCTTCCAAATGACCAATATGAATGAATGAAAATAAAAAGAAAAATAGAAAGGGAAAATAAATAAATAAAATTAAAATTAAAATCAGAAAATAAATAAATAAATTACAATTAAAATAAATTAAATAAACATAATAATGGTAATAATAATAGGGGAAAATAAAATAAAATAAAATAATAATAATAATAATAATAATAATAGAAATGCCAATGATAATAATAGTCATACTAACGTTAATAATCATATACATAACAGTAATACCAGTAATAATGCTAATAATAAAGATATTAATGATAGTACTAATAATAATAATAATAACAACATCAACAACAATAATAATAATAAGAATAATAATAATAAAATAATAATAATAATTACTACTAAGACTAACTACAAAAGGTAAGAGTTAAAAGATATAAAAAAATTACGAGGATCTCTTTACGAGAGATCTTTTACTTAAATCCTAACACGTTAAAGTTTTTTTTATTATCCCAAAGTACTAATCATTCATTGTATTCTAAATACATCCCACTCTTACGAGAGAATTTAAATTTTCAAGAACTCAGGATTTCAATATTTAGTGTAAGAGATGGTAAATATCTACATATTTTTTAATTCGGATGTAAAAGAAGAATTATTTTCTCAATCTTTTTTCTTAATAACGGAAGTAGCCATCAATTCAATTCTCTTAACCAATAATAGATTTTAGCTGTAAGTGCACATGTAACAACTAACACTGAATTTATGAGTGAGTTTTTAGAGAAACCTCTCCAAAGACTTAGATGATTCTTACTTTTACATAATTAAGTATTTTTTTTATATTTCATATTTCACTTATCAATATGTGGACCCATTCATTTTACACGTTATGTTTAGGAACTTGCAAAAGTTGTTTGAGATTTTCTCTAATGTAAGATAAGTAAGTTGCATGTATGGGAGAATTATTTGTTGGGTACTGAACATGTTTATTGTTGGTCTATAGATTATAAACGAGAGTGGAGAGGGGATTAAATTGAATATATTCACTTTTGTTTACCTAATTTCTAAATTAATGAATAATTATAACAAGTTTATATAAAATAATTTTATATTAAACACAATAATAGTGAAATAGAGTTGGAAAAGAGAGACGAAATAAGAAATAAGATGCTGGGAAACTAACTGTTATTTAATTAGAAAAATAAAATTTTACAATTTTTTTGCTCATGTCTTAATAATTAAATAACCTGAAAATATGCATCATGAAGATAATTGAATCTTTATTTGATTTGAATTTCCATTGAAACTTCTTTCACGAAGTGCCAATTATGATTGGTTCAATCGTCCAACCTCTAACGATATCTATAAAATAGGAAAAAAGAAATTAACTTTTGAGATGAATAAGTACGAATGTCAATTTCTTTACACTTATTTCCTATTTATAGAAAAAATAGGTTTTATCTTTATTAAAATTAAAATTTCTAATTATTATTAAAATTAAACTCTAATTATAATTTAATTTAATTTAAATAAAATTAATTATCTCATATTTGAACCTTGAAGTTTCTCAAACTTCACAATTAAGTTCAACTTAATTTAAATTGATTTTTCTCTTTTTAACTTATCTTTGTATGTGACCCATTAGGTTCTTAATATTTTAGCAATAATTATAAATTATAGTTCTAATTCATAATTATAATTATAATTAGACAAATTAAATTTTCTTTTAGTTTATCTTTAGTTTTCTAATTAAATAACTTATAATCATATATTAAGATTGACTTGTAACGATATATCATAACCACCTAAATATTAAGAATGTCAAAATAGCTTGACTTAACTTGTTCATGCATGTTATGTGTATAATTCAATCATTTTGTCTTCCAATTTGATCTAATTGGATATAGAGTGTGAATATAGTGTCTACTCTTATAAATTCAATCATGTTCACTTTTGATGATTAGTAATTGATTTATAATTGATATTTGAAAATACTTTTTCAAATGTCAATTTACTATAGCTAAAGGATTTCTTAAATCATTATAAATTAATAACAATGGAATATTCTTTGTAATACTTTAGAGTAATGAATCTTTTATTGACTTAATTGATTATCTTCCTGTGGTTCATACTATATTCAAGTATTATCAACAAAACTACCTTAATTAAAATATGTCACAAGTAGCATCAAAACATAGTAATTCTCATATGAGATACTTTAATAATCTCAAGTCTAAGGATCAACATACAAGTATTATAACGAGAAAATCCACATACACATAAGTTATATTTCATTTGAGATCCTCATAATTGGGTCAATTCAATAAGCTTATTCTCTCATAAGCACTCACACATTTATTTAAGTATCTTCATACTTTAGATCAATTACTTTATTCATATGAGAAAAAGTATAATACGTGCTAGTTTTATCGTTACATTTATATCCCATCTTAATGAAATTATAATTAGGAACAATTTAAGAATAATGCATAAATACAAATTGAATCTCATAATCACAATATTACCATAATTTGAATTACATAATAATTATTCTAGGATTTTATTTTTAGTATTAAAACACCAATAGTAATCAACAAAATAAATAAAGATAAAAAACATCTTTTATTAATTAAAATAATAATGTCATACATAAAATTGAAACCTACCAATTGGTTGCAAGGGCATAAATTAAAAATCCACTTATAGTAAACACGATCTCCCACATATCTAATACAATATCCATGTATATGTTGAATATGTCTATTTTGATACAATGACTTAGTGAAAGGATTAACAAGATTCGCTTTAGTGAGAACTCGCTCTAATGTTATGTCTTTCTACTCTACTATCTCCTTAATTAACTGAAACTCTTTAATTATATGTTTAGACTATTGATGAGACCTTGATTCTTTTGCCTGTGTAATGGCACCATTATTGTCGTAATACAATACTATTATCTCAACAATGTTAGAAACTACGCTAAGCTCGGGGATGAACTTCTTGATCCAAACTGCTTCTTTTGTAACCTCTGACATAGAAATATATTAACCTTTGGTTGTAAAATATACAATGGTTAGTTGTTTAAAACTCTTCCAACTTACCACACTACCATTAAGAGTGAAGATGTACCCTAACAATGATCTATTGCCAGTTGGATCGTACAAAGAACTATCATCTGCATACCCCTAAACTCTCAGTTTAGCTCCTCTGTAGACCAAGAAAACATCTTTAGTCTTTCTCAATTACTTTAAAATGTTTTTCATAACTATCTAATAACCATGACTAGGATTTGCTTGAAACATGTTTGTTATGCTCAAAGTATAAAAGACATCTAGTTTAATATATAGCATCATATAAAAGATTGATCCATTTCTAAAGTATATGGAATATAATCCATTTTACCTCTCTCTTTTTTGTCTTAATACACATACTTTGTGTGAGAGAAATCTCATGTGGTATAAGTAAGAATCCCTTGTTAGAGTTCTTCGTGTTAAACTTTTTTAGTAAGAATCCCCTATTAGAGTTCTTCGTGTTAAACTTTTTTAGTACTTTCTCTATGCACATAGATTGGGATAAGCTAAGCAATCTTTTTAATCTATCTCTATAGATCTTTATTTCTAAAATATAGGCTACTTCTCTCTTACTTCTCTCAGATCCTTTATAGAGAAGTTGTCATGACCCACAACCACACCAGGCACATGACAACTGCTGCATACCCGGACTAAAGATACTCACGGCACCCTTAACCTGATTATATAAGGCTAACTAGACATCTTTAAAAACATTTCGGCAGCACAATGGTTGTAATTTGAAAATCCCAAAATAAAAAAACCTATAAATCAATTTCAAACACACTTCTATATTCACATTAAAACTTTTCCACAACTTATGGACTTTGAAGTCCACTCAAGAGCAATCTCAGTAACGATACAAAATACCATTTACAAACTACAAGACAGACAGAGTTAATTTTACAAAATTATAAAGCATATCAATATAATCATGAGCCACTGTACAACAAAGTATAAAATAGAGACTACCCAAATGCGATAATGCCCCGAATATGTCAAAAGATCGCACGAACCACTCAGAGTTTCAAGCTCACCAAATTAACCGGCATGGTTGGAAAGCGGAGGGGATGAGTATACTATGTACTCAGTGAGTAAAAAACAAAACATGTGTCGCAAATTGAACTCAGTACACACCAAAATGGTCCAAATAATCTAAGGAAGATTTTACATATCTAACATTCATATAACCACCTATGAAGTGAATATGCGGGACATAGAAACACATAGACCTAGTCTATGACTCATCCCATACTAGTTAGGAACTACATAAGCCTGACCTATTTATCACTCATTCCATGAACTTAGGTTCCAATTCCACTACACAAGAGTAAAAAAGCATTATATCTAAAAATCAAGTCTCATCAGGAAGTCAAAATAGTTATGTGTGTCACCACTAATCGTCCAAACTAGTGTGCACACCCATCAAATCTTGGTATTGACTTGATTTTCATCTGTGGTGAGTCCAGACTACGGTCGACAAGAGCGTCATAACCCTAGGTGATGACCTCGTTGGTGACCAGACCTCTAGGTGTGCAATCACCTGCAAGTCCTGTAGAATGGTGTCGTTATAAAGACTCGACTTTTATGTACCAACGTTAAGGGTACTGGTGTCGCTTAATTTGTTGTGCCAAGCACATGATTGGACAATCGTTTCCTCACCAATCATCAAAAATCATATACAAATATTAAGTAAAAAAATTCAAGTAAGACACCATGCCTTTATTTATCGGTCTAATCGATAAAATGAAATTGTGCTATGCTTCTAAGCCAAAAGAGAATACATACACACAACATAAATGACTCGATTATGCGTATGTAAATTCCAAAACACTCTTTCATGCAATAAAGTCATCTTTTGCACTCTAAGTGCAAAGTGGTTCTAAATGTAGTTTTCAAAAAATAAAACGTTGTTCTTTACACTTCAAGTGCAGGTTTGGTGAAAACAATATCATTTCTCAAAATACATAATAAAAACATCAGTTGCACTCCAGGTGCAAAGAGTTATTCAAAACAATGTTATTTATTAAATATACAAGTATACTACCATCTATTTGAGGATAAATTCTATTATGCATTACCTAGGTTCAAAATTCACACACAAGTTATTATGCATGTCTTGGGTTGTCCTAGTCCCATTTGAGAGACATTTTTTCCCAACTCACCTCAAAAGAAGATGTACACTTCTTTGACTTCAATAATCCTCTATACGAGCTCCTTGATTCACAGCTCCCAAGCTTTTATATATAAAAATGTAATGTATTTACCACTCGAATATATAACTCATATTTATACACCATCAAATAAGTGTATAAAACTCAACCCTTATTATTCATATAAGCTTTCTTTTGAATTTTTCAAGGCATTTATTGCCTTGATCCAATACTTACACATTTCAAAGTATAATTGAGCACATTTTTATCTGAGCACATTAGGCCAATACTCATCAATCTAAACAACAATTCAAGTTCACTCTAGTAAACATGAAAGCCTCTTTCTAATGCACACCATCAAAATCCTTAAATCCTAAGCTAAGTTCACTTAGGCATTTTATCAAACACCTAAAGGCATAAACTTGAAAGCCTCCTTCTAATGTACTTCTTTCTCATTTTTCATCACCAATTCACATTATACATACACAATTAACATCATAGAGTTCATTTAAACCATCAATTTCAAAAGATATTCACAATTTCACTAAAGAGAGACCATTTCGGTTTTGGCTTAAAGAAACTTCTCCATGACTCATTTCATTCGTCTAAACCATGTTTCATGTATATTCAAGCATGGAGGACAACATATCTTAACACCAAACTCAAAATCATAATGTAGAGAGAGATGAGACAAATTTTACCTAAACTTTTTTTAGTGATATCTTCAAATCCTTTGAGAATTTGTAATGATAGATTTGAGTTTCTTGACCCCAAATTAACTTAGAACACCTTGGTTTGAGTTAGAGAATCAAAAACTTGGTGAAAATTTGGTGAGGGTTGAAACTTCCTCGTCTCCTCCTCTCTTCTCCTTTCTTCTCTTTTCTTTTAATTAAAACAAAGTGTTTTAAGGCCAAATAATGGGGTGCACGACCATAAGATGAAGAAGGGTCTAGAATTTGACTCTTTTTTGACTAAACATGGTAAATTTACCTTTTTGCCCTTAGTTTATGTCAAATTACCATTATACCTTTCAAACTTTTCCTAAATTTACAATTAAGCCCAAAATTTAAGAATGACCAAAACTTTTATTTCCAATTTGGTCCTCAGACTTTGCAAATTATAATTAAGCCCTTAACTTTATAAAATTACATATTGGTCCTCCAAGAATTGAAAAATTACACTTAAGTCCCTTATATACATCAACTTTTTAAATTAAGCTTTCTAAGTGTCCAATAAGTCTATAAATCATGTTTAATCACCTCTAAGGCATTAGAACACATTTAACTTGGCCACCTTGGCCATATCCATCCAATGAAATCGATTTTACACACTTAGAAGCTTATATGTTAGAAATCTTCAAGATTTTGCACACCAATAAACTCTAAGTTTATATAAGGGCATATAGCATCATATATCACCGGCATAAATACCCAACGGAATCAAATAAATTTTTGAACTCATATACAACCATGTATATTTCAATATGCAATAGTATCTGCAAGTATAAACCAATACAAAAAGGGCTTAAAGAGTTCAGCATTACAGAAGTTTTTGGACAACCAAATCTTTGCATATTGGAGCATAGGTATGTCGTTTCTAATAAAAAATATGCCATCCACATATATTGATAGGAAGATGAGATCATTTCCACTAGCCTTTTTATAAACACATGATTCATCCATATTTTCTTATAAAATAAAACTCTTTGTTTATCTTATCAAAATGGATGTTCCAAATCCGTAACACTTATTTAAGTCCATAAATAGACTTTTGCAACTTGAATACTTTATTAGGAAATAACTTGCATATTTTATTATGAAATATCTTAGGTTGTATCATATACACTTCTTTAAGAAAGTTCCTAATGAGAAATATTGTTTTGACTTCCATTTATTAGATTTCATAATCATAATACGAGGTTGTAGCTAATAAAATCCTTATGGATTTAAGCATAGCTAATGGTGATAAAGTTTCATCAAATTCAACTCTGTATTTTTGTAGCCATCAACTTGCTTTGTACATGTGTACATTATCATCTATGTTAGTCTTTCTCTAAAAAATCTACTTACATCTAATAGGTACAATACCATTAGGAGAATCCATCAAAGTCCACACTTAGTTAGTGTACATAAATTCCATTTTAAATCTCATGGCTTCATGTCATTTTAAACAATCAATGATAGACATTACTTCCTTAAAATTAGTAGGTTCATCATCTATGAGTGATAGATTGTCTTTCTCATTTTCAATATGTAGATCTAATAGTGGGGGGTGGACTATATGTCTCTTGAACCTTCGATCATACATCATATGTATCCGCTTAAAGTTCTAGTTACATTTGGATTTGAATTTGTGGTTATTGAACTTCTTTAAGTTCTACCTCACTCCCACTATTTTTATTGAGAATAGATCATTTTTCTAGAAATTTAACATATCTTAAGGCAAACACCTTTTGCTCAAGAGGATGGTAAAATTGATATATGACACTCTCTTTCAAATATCGTGCAAATTTGCATTTATCTAACTTAACTTGAAGCTTAATAGATGTTGCACATTTTATATGAGCATCAATCCCCAAATCTTTAGGCATGACAGGTTTGGTCACCACCATTTTGTATCTCATATGGTTTTTATCAATCGATTTGGATGAAACTTTATTCATAATGTAAGCAGCAGTTTTAGAGGCATATCCTTAAAAAGAGAAAAGAAATATTGCATAACTCATAAAACGTACCGTATCTAATAAAGTACAATTTTACCTCTCAAACACTTAATTATATTATGGAGTTTTAGGAGGAGTTCATTGTGAGAGAATCTCATTCTCTTTTCTCTTTTAAGTAACTAAGAAACTCATGATCTAAATATTCACCACCTTGATTAGATCTAAGTGTCTTATATTCTTACCATTATGTTTTTCAACTTTAAGTCCAAATTATTTAAACTTTTCAAATGATTTAGACTTTTATTTCATTAAGTATATAAACCATATGTAGAACGATCATTTGTAAATGTAATAAAATATGAGTATCCACCTCTAGCACAAGTAGACATATAGCCACATACATCTAAATGTATAAGCTATATCCACTAGCATGTTCTCCCTTTCATTAAAGGGTAGTTTGATCATCTTTCCTAATAAACAAGATTAACAAGTTTCATATGATTTATAATAAAAAGGATCTAAATATACTTATTTATGTAACTTTGTGATTCTAGTTTCATTGATATGAGCTAACCTACAATTCCATAAATAAGATGGATTTTGGCCACTTAATTTTTCTTGCTATTTATATTAAGGATTAACTATTCAAGATTTAATTCTTACAGACCATTTGTAAATGATCCATATCATAATTAATATCATCTTTATAAAAAGAACAACTTTTATTCTTAATAATAAAGACAATCCGTTCAAATCTAAATAAAAAATGGAAATGTTTTTTTATTAATAATTGCAACATAATAACAATTATCTAGTTCTAGTTTAAGGCTAGAAGGTAAAGCCAAACTATAAGTTCCTATAGCTAATGCATCAACTCTTGCTTCACTCCAACTTCCATATCCACTTCACCTTTCCTCAATGATCTACTCCTTATTAACATCTACATGCTATTATAAATATGAGAACCACATCTAGTATCTAATATCTAAGAATGTAAAACAGAAGTAGAAAGATTGATCTCAATCATAAACATATATGAAGATAGAGCTATCTTAAGCTTCTTATCGACCAGACTAGCAAGATAAACTTTCCAGTTCCTCTTTTAATGTCCATCAACTCCATAATAAAAAAATTGCCCTTATCATTGTCTTTCTTCTTGACACCACCTTTTGGCTTTACTACTTTAGCATAAGCCTTTTTATTCCTTATTATTATTATTCTTATGGGCTTGATTTCTTACTCTTAAAAGAATCTATAACAAGAACAAAATTAAGTTCCTTCTTAAAGTACCCCTCTATGGTCTTGAGCATATTTAGCAATTCAGGCAATGACACATCCTTTTGGTTTATATGAAAGTTAATAACAAACTATGAACAGCTCAAACTAGGAAACTGCAACACTATATCAATGCTTCTCATTGTCCATGACAAAACCTAATTGGCTTAATTTTTTAATATATTAAATCATCTTCAATACATATAGCTACACTGAAGATCCTTCTGCCATCTTGTATTTAAATAATTTTTTGGAGAAATGATATCTTTCCATCCTACTTTGTTTATTAAATAACTCGTTAAGATGTAAAATTATAGCAAGAGCATCCATATTCTCATATTTTCTATGAATCTCCATAGAGATACTAGCCAACATCATATATATAGCTTATTCAACATCATCAATATGACACTGATATTTCTCTTAAACCTCATCAATCGCATCTGAACTAGGCTTTGGTTAAACAACAATTTCAAGAACATATAATTTCTTTTCTTGCCTAAAAACAATTCTCAAGTTACACAACTATTCTGAGAAATTAGGTCCAATTAGAATGTTAGCATCCATGATGCTCCTCAACGATAGATTGGTACACATATTCTCTAACAACCAAAAGACATAAAAGAGAAAATATTAGTTTATGCCACAAAATCAAATAAAATAATAATTTTGATAAATATTTGATCATTCCCACTATTTTATTCAAAATAATAGCATTCACTATTATATCTAGAAATTATCAAATAATTTTATAGTGGAATAGGATCTTATTTAGACTAAGTTAATCTTGAGTCACTCAATGAAACAACTCAATTTGAATTAAGTACATAATAATTTTATCAATGACATTTTAAATGGCTCCTTAATCCATTAAGTGATAAGTCTTCGCCAAAATATATCTTATATATTATTCCTAACCTTGTCTCTAAATTCATATAATCATAAGTCGGTCACCCAAATCATACAAATTTTATTAAGTTGAATCCATTAATTTAAGATAAAACATATTTACGTTAAGGGGCCTTAAGTCACTCAACAAGCCTTATAATAGACAGAACTATAGTTTTATTTAAATAATGGAAGACAACTGTCACATTTTTAACATGTACTTAATATTTAATCGAAGGATTTATAATTTCAAAATTTTAGGTATCACAAAAATAATATAATCTCATTATAGTAATAATTTCTAACATAATCAAATTATGAAAGAAAGTCTTTTAAAATCTTTACTTAATTCTAATTGTTGATTTGATAAATAATTTAATTTAATAATCCAACTCTTTAAAAATCTAAACTAAATTCTAAAATATTACTAATAAAATAATCCTTTGAAAATAATTTTCAAACATTTAGAAAAAATCTTTTTAAAATTATTAGGAATCTAAACCAATTTACTCGTAATTAAATTAATTTAATTAAAAGGAGGGCTTAAAACATATAAAATTAAAATAAAAAAGGATTAAGGATTTGACGCACATGCCAGTACTTTTTCTGTGAGATGTGTAGTAACCAACGTTGGGTTTTTTTTTGGTACAATGGATTAGAAACAGAAGAGGACTAACGTCTCAAGAAAACAACCGACTGTTGATCATGCCTGAGTAATAATCTTGAGCCCGGAGCTGGAGAATCCTATATCAACCAAGAATGAGCGTTCGACGAACCTTGTTTTGCGATAAAATTTGCACATTGATTAGCCTCTCGGAGAATATGGGAAATGGAACAATCCCAATCCCATGCAATTGACACATTGATTGACAAATGTTGCACACACACTAGTAATGTTTGGCCCTCAAGCTTTTATCCCCTTATAAGGCACATGTCTTACATGTATCCTGTCGTTTTCTACCTATATTTTTTGTCTGTTTCTTATGTGCTGTCACCCTTTGATTCTCCTTCAACCACCTTGGTTTACTTCTACCTTTGCCCATCCTCGATGCTAGGGCGTTCTTCATTTCTGCCAGTCGCTATTGGTGGATAAACTGCATTTAATTGGTAGTAAACATTGATTCACAAATACAAATTCGAACACATCCACACCATAACCTAACTAAAAGGGACAAGTAATTTTGTTTTATAAAATACAATGAAAATCTTAATCGACACTATGGGACGATGCAATTGTATTTTTCAGAAACTACAATCAAATTTTACAGCAACAAACAAAGAAATTGGTTTCCAAAAATAGAGGCAACATTTTAAGAACAATGACAAAAAGAGCAAAACGTAAGTAAGGCATATGAATTGAGTTTTTAGAAACTTAAAATTCTAGTTAAAGCCTGTGGGATTGTTTTTCCATAATACACAAAATAAAGGGGACTTTCAATTTTCATAAAATTAAATAAACCCTAATTGATAGTTTTAAGTATTGATTTCTATCAAATCAATAACAATTAAGAAATTTAATCAAGTAAAACAATTAGATGAGACTATGATACTACTATTGGAAAACTAATGATGATTCATGATCGGGGTAAGTTTTAATCTTATAAGCTCTCAATATTCCGCAAGCGTATGGTTTGTAGCATAGTATTAAAGATGTCGATCCCACAATGAAGGAAAGTAATCTAATTCTAAAATCTAAGGCTAGAAAAACTATAAAATTAAAAATTAAAGATGCAATAGAAATTAATTACTAGAATTGAGTTCAACTAATCAAAGCAAAAATTAAACACAAAAGTATTAACAAGTGAGCAATATGCAATCATAATAGAAATCAACCTAAGGAATTTACCAATTTATGAGAAATTGGATTTTACTTATCATTAACGCTAATAGAAATCAACCTAAGGAATTTACCAATTTATGAGAAATTGGATTTTACTTATCATTAACGCTAACCTAGCTGATTATGTGTCAATGGAGTGTTGGTTCTAGACTATCCTAGGGTTGATTACGCTCTTTTGAGTTATAACCATTAAATCTTAAATTTTAAACCTAATCAGATTATGGAATTTGCAATCTCTCAATTTACAAATTATCCAAAACCCTAATTAGATCTGAAGCACTCTAATAAACTATCGGAACATCACACGAGATCTCCCTCCGCACAATTACCAATATGATTTGTCACGGTTTCTATTAAATCAGTTATCTCTCATTGATTCGATTTATTTTTTTAATTCAGTTCACCCTTTTAGTTTATTAGCGAATTTTGCAAGAATGCAATCAAATCACGACATTCATTCAATAAACACAATCTACTAAATTATCATTAAATCAAGATAAAATCTCCAAGGAGAGTTTAGAACATCATCAATATTTCAAATCCTATCATCATACTATATATCTCAATTCTATACATAAATAAAATCGAAATAAAAAGGAAATAATGACTTAGAATAGACGACAGAAGGTAGCGACGTCAGGAAACCTCCTGATCCGGGCAACATTTCAAGTCAAGTTTGTCTTCCTCTTCCTTCTTCTTCTTTCTCTCTCTCGATATTCTCTCTTTAGGGTTTCAAGTGTGGCTTATGAAAAAAGTGACTTTGTGCTCCTTTTAATGTTTTTTAAATAGTCTTTTATGATTTGGGTAACCCTAGGGTCTTTTCGGGATTCGAAAGGTCCAAAATTTTCCTTAAAATGTGAAGTTCGTAAGCGACTAGGCATCTACCCGACGCAGGCCACGATCTTGACCCACATCTGAGCCTTCTATCACAGTCATGGCCTGCATCGGGCAGACGCCCAGTCGCTTACGAACTTCACATTTTGGGGGCCTTTTTTCTAAGAAAAGAATTGGGTTCGAGGGATAAATGGATTTTCTTCCTCATTGAATTAATGAATTATCTTAGATCTATGTTGAATTGGTAGGTACATGTATCAATCAACTGAAGTTTGTGGTATGATGGCTGGTCAATTCCATTTAGTTCGGCCTTGAAACAATTCATTGCATTAATATTTATCCAATCCAATATTCTATCACAATCATGGCCTGTGGATCGTTGTTTCGGTCTGAATGTCTTCTAAAACTCCTCTGTTCTTCGATATTGACTTTGAAACACTAGCAAACATATCAAGATACCTCAAAAACATAATATTTAAGCTCAAAAGCTTGTACTAACCCATAAAACACTTAAAACACAAATAATTAACAAACTAACACAATTCTAACCTAAATACATACTAAATGATCGAATTAATGATTAAACACATATCAAATTATGCTCTAAAATACGATGCAATTTACAATTATCAATCTAATCACTAGTGTAATAGAAAAATAAAATTGTATAATTTCTCGATTGGATCTCAATACTTGAATAACCTAAAAAACATCAGCCATAAAAATAATTCTATCATGCTTGATTTATATTCCTGCTCAAACTTTTTTTACAAGGTGTCAACCATAAGTTGTTAAAGCGTTCAGCCTTTAAGGGCATCTATAGAACAAAGAAAAAAAAACCTTACTTTTGAGAAGAATAAACAGGAGTGTTAGCTACTTTACTCTTATTTCCTATTTATAAAAAAAATATTAGGGACTATTTTTGTTAAAATTAAAATTCCTAATTATAATTAAAGTCAAACTCTAATTATAATTTAATTTGATTTTAATAAAATCAAATATCTCATATTTGATCCTTGAAGTTTCTCAAACTTGGCAATTAAGTTCAACTTAATTTAAATTGAAATTTCTCTTTTTAACTTCTCTTTATGTGTGACTTATTAGATCCCTAATATATTGAAAATGATTATAAATTATAATTAGAATTCATAATTAGAATTAGAAAAATTAAAAATCCTTCTAATTTATCTTTAATACTCAAATTAAATAATTTATAAACATAAATCAAGATTGATGTCTAAGAGCGAGCCTTGGAGCAATTAGTAAGGTTATTATTTTGTAAATAGAAGATCATGAGTTCGAGTCACGAAAACAACCTCTTTGTAAAATACAAAGGGAAGGTTGTGCATAATTGATGACCCTCCTCTAACTCTTTCACCTTTTTAAATGTCAATTCACTCTAACTAGTTCATTACTAATCAAGAATATATAACATTCTCTCTAATCATTTTAGAGTGGTGAATCCTTTATTGACTTACTTAATTATCTCTACATGGTTCATATTGTTGGAAATTCGTAACAGGATCTGATCCCGACCGTAAAGAAATAATTACAAAACTTTTTTTTGTATTTTGGTTTCCTGAAAATCAAGATTACTTTAATTGTATAAAATAATTAACGATAAATCATAATAAAGCATGAATCTTATTTCACACCTTATTCCAAAACTTGATCATATTCTTGTCGTATCCCTCAAACTGTTTCCAAAATTGATCCATTTCAACCACTGCAGCCGAACAAATGCCCTACCTCTAATGGTATCCTCATAACAGGTTAAGAGAACTTTGTAACTTTTACAAAGAAGGTTAAGTAAGAAGTGCTAGCTCCATTGGAGCTTAAGTTTATTTATAATAAGTTCTGAAAATTTTAATAATTTAATTGAAATTAAATTCTAATTTCAATTAAACTTTAATTAGAATTACAATAATTTTAATTTAATACCAAATATGCCCAAATAAGACCAAATATTTCATATTGATCCTTATTTATTAAATATCTCATATTTAATAATAAAGTTTCTCAAACTTTACGATCAAGTCCAACTTGATTAAAATATCTTTACTTTCTTCAACTCGTTCTTTATGTGAGATCCATTAGGTTCCCAAATATGTTGGCACTAGACACATAAAAATCATATTTAGGATTAGATAAATTAAAATCTTTTAATTTATCTTTAATTATTTGATTAAACAATTTGTATCATAAATCAAGATCGTCGTCTAGTAATACATTATATGTAACACCCCATTCCCGCTGAACCCGAACCCGATATCGACAGTGATACCCGGATCCGTGCCTCGCGAGGGTAGTGTGTCACATCACTTATCACTTAACACTGAACACTTACAAAAGTCGGTATGATTTTTTTTTTTAAAACACTTTTAAAC
>JANIIA010000001.1:28969754-28999169 GCA_027478495.1 Erythroxylum alaternifolium
TCAATTAATCACAATTAAAAACCGGGAAAATGTCATGTATGCATGTACAAACATTTCATGTGCAAAAAAATTCACTAATTATTATTCATATGCATATATGAATGCATGAATGTATCAGAAACACTTTCAATTATTCTAACCCATTCAAAATGACCAAATTGCCCTTTCCCATTAGTGAGGGGATGTTACAAGGACATAGACCCGACCCATTATGCTTTATCTCCAAATTCCTTACCACCACCTAATGCTAGCCTTTACCTTCTTGTTGCTCTTCGTAAAGGTAAATGCACATGCACTTACCCTTTCTTCCTTTGTATCTTACCATGCTCTATCTTCCTCCTCCAACTCTTTTTAGCTTCCTTAAACTCTGTTGCTATTCCATCATCCCTAGTTAAAGGACTAGCTCATGATGGTTGGTAGGCTGCAATGAAAGAAGAGATGATGGCCTTATAACAGAATCATACTTGGGATCTTGTTCCTCTTCCTTCACAGAAATGAGATATGGGGTAGATTATTCTGAGATATTTTCTCCATTTGCAAAACTTGCTTTTGTCCATCTGTTTATCTCCTTAGTTGCTACTTACAGCTGGGCACTTCACCAATTTGATGTGAAGAATGCATTCTTACATGTGGATTTACACAAAGAGGTTTAAATGGAGTAACCACCTGGATTTGTTACTAACAGGGAGTTAGAGAAAGCGTGCAAATTAAGAAAGTCTCTGTATAACTTGAAGGAATCCCCTCATTCCTGGTTTGGGAGATTCAGTACTATAGTGATTGAGTTTGGCTTACAAAGAAGTACATATAATCACTCAGTGATTTTTGCATCATCTAGTTCTGGGTGCATTTTACCGGTTGTATACGTGGATTATATAATGATCACTGGAAGTAATGAAGCTGGGATCATGAGGTTAAAAGCATTCCTTGGGCCTCGCTTTTAAGCAAAGGATTTAAGACCGTTGAAATATTTCTTAGGAATTGAAGTTTCTCGTAGTCATAAGGGGATATATCCTAAACAAAATATTGCCTGGATTTATTAAATGATGTTGGTTTTATTGAGGCAAAGATATGTGATGCGTCTATGATACCAAATGTGAAGTTAAAAGTTGAAGATAGAGACTTGATTGAGAATCCTAAAAAGTGTAGGAAGATTGTGGGAAAATTGAACTATCTTACTATTACTCATCCTAATATTGCCTTTCCAGTAAGTGTTGTAAGTCAGTTAATGTCATCCCCTAAAACCTCACATTGGGATGTTGTTATTCATGTTTTGAGATATCTAAAAGGTGCGCCAGGACGTGGCATTTTATATCAAAATCATGGTCACTGCACCATAGAAGGTTTCACAGATGCTGACTATGTAGGAGATCCTTCAAACAGGCACTCTACCACTGGTTATTGTGTTTTTGTTAAAGGCAATCTTGTTTCTTAGAAGAGTAAGAAACAGAGTGTTGTATCCCGATCAAGTGCAGAGTTCGAATATAAGGCGATGGCACAAAATACCCGTGAACTTATATGGCTACGTCATTTACTTGGTGAGATTGGGTTTGTTCAGTCTAAACCAATGAACTTATGGTGTAACAATAAAGCAGCTATCAATATTACAAACAATCCTTTCATGAGAGAACCAAGCATATAGAAGTCAACTGTCATTTTGCTCGGGAAAAGGTAGAAGATGGATCAATCTCGACTCCAAATGTCAGAACAGGGAGCCAGTTAGTTGATGTGTTTACCAAAGCATTACTTGGGAATTGGCTTAATTACATTTGTAACAAGCTGGGCATGACCAGAATCTATGCTCCAGCTTAAGGGGGAGTGTTATAGAATATAGCAACTGTAAATAGCAGATTTATAGGGATTATATAGTTAATGTCCTTAACTTATTCATAGGGATTTTAGCATAATCATATGAATTACTTTCCTAGTATTCTTGTATAAATATATGTATCGTTCTAATAGAAAATATGAAGAACATTCTTCTCATCTTCCCTGCTTTCTCAGGAAAAAAGAAGGATATACCACATATAAATGGAAGAGACTGCATTCTAATTGACAATCATATGCCAACAATGACAAATACTTGAACATAATAAAGGATAAATTGCGATTACAGAAAATACCTAGATAAAGAAAGATTAAAACATTAGATACATTTGGTTTCAAATTGACAATGTAAAGAGGGTATAAGTCATTTAGGTTGGGCCAGGACAAAATACTTGAGTTCGAGTTCAGCTCAAAGAGTTAATATGTTAAGAAAAAGCTCCAATTTGGCTAGAAGGCCACTCAACTCAAATTGAGTTTGTTGGCTTCGAATGGATATGGACGAGTAGGAACTTAATTATAGGTGGAATTATCATCTACAACATAAATCGAATCTTAAATTCTTGCAATAAAACAAATATAGTATAGGAAAGTAAGAGTCAATTCCAGTAGGAATTCCAGTTTATCAATTATCTAGAAAAAGATATTTAACAAAATGAGGGTTGTAATTATGCAAAGTTCTATGATAAAGAAATAAATTAAATTTTGTGAATAATGAAAAGAGAATTATCAATAAGACAAACTTTGATTTACGGTTACTTCCGTCATTAGAATTACAATTGATCATTGATAACAAAAAATGGTTATTTTGTCAATCATATATTCGATGTGATATTAAATACATGTTTTTCTTAAGATTAGTTTATCAAAAATACATAATGCAATTAACCCTTACTGTTTACCAATCTTAGGCACAATCCAAAATTTAATCAAACAATAGCTTTATGAAAAAAAAGATAACTGGAGTAAGATAACATAAGATTTGTGGTTGTATTTATTCTAGTTGAATGCTTTTTCTAAAAGTTAATAATTTTTGACACTTTAAATTAAAACTTCTAGTTGCTACAAAGATTAAAAGAATAAAACTTTTACATGTTGAACATTTAATATAGCAGATGATCATTTTAAATAATAACTAATCACACACATTATAAATCAATAAAAAATAATCATGAAAATAAAGCACCAAAATGCAATTTAATAAATGAACAAATGAAACACTTAACAATAAGACCCATTTGTCTCCTGATGTGCAAAGTTCCAAAAGCTTGTACTACCTTCAACCAAAATAAAGAAATTTAGCTAATAATGACCATAAGCACCAATAACTTTTACCAAAGAAAAGCTACTCTAATGTATGTTAAATAGAGGAAAAGAAAACTTTGTGGAAAGTTCATTTCACTCATGATAAGTAAATGCAGCATGCCCTAGATGCAAATAATAATATAATGATCGAGTCACTAATTGACGAAATGACCAAAATAAGGTTACTCGAAAGATTACCATAATTTGGTTTATTTTTGATTCACACAATTGCTCTCGTTTTTAGTTGTTTACTTGAATTGCATGTGTTTTGTTTTACTTGTTTTCTCTATTATTTGATTATTAAAGTGATTTAATTGACTCATTAGTTCACTGTTCCTTTTTATTGACACGATCTTTTATCACTAAAGATATAAATATTAATAGGAACATATTTTATTATAAACGAGTCAGAACTTTACTTAGTTCAACAGTTATTTTCTAAAGATGTAAAAAATGGGGGAGGTGTTTGTAATATACGGAATAAGGCGTAGGCAATTAGTTGGGGCGAGACCCTCGTCCAGCATGAGGATCATGATATCCTGACGACTAATACGGATCTCCTGGATGGAGACATACGTATCAAACTCAAACGCATAACTTTTAGCTCTAGAGAGACTGGAGTGGAGTCTGCGTTGTCTGTCTTTTTAGTCTATAGTATTGCAAGCAACTATTCCATTTTCTTCGATCAAAGAAAGAAAGCCAGAGCTTTCTACTACTACCGCTGCTAATGCTGTGCCATGATCATGGTCATGGTCACGGTCATCGTCATAGTCATGGATTCAAGTTTTCTGTCTCTGTCTGAAAAAACATCTGATGATTAGTAACTGAAAATTTTTTTATATTGTAATATAATACATATATAGCACAAAAGAGAATACCATATCCCACTCGCTAGCTCAGGCGAGTGCAAGTTACACCCGGCGGGAAACTGGCAATTTCGGGAAAATCCCTCTTCCTCCCTCCCCCTCCTCCAAAACACCTAATCCAAATGGTCCTCCTCTCCCTTTAAACCCTAACCCTAAACCTAATACCCAATCCCTTCTGGTGCTTTCAAGTTTCTCAAATTCATCAATAATTCTCACATCACATTGTGAAGGTGGAGAGTGAGAGAGCAAAAGGAAGCAACAGTCTTTTGTTCTCTCCTCTGCCAATAATTAATAATTTCCCTTTTTTTCCATGGCATTTATTCACCTCCACAACAACAAAACCCTAGAAGCACGAGAAGTGAAAGTGGACGGAGACGGTGACATTAACATCGACGGCAATCGGGCGGGGACTCCGGTTAAGTACGTGTCTTTGGACCGAGTCTACTCGGCGGCGTCTCGCTGCGTGAGTGCCGTTGGATCGTCTAACGTCATGTCGAAGAAGGTTAAAGCTAGGAAGCTCGTCGTTCACGACGATCCGTGCCCGATTAAACCGCCTGTTCTTCACGTCTACTCTCGCCGGAGCAAAAGACGCCGAGATTGCAATCGAAGTTTGTCCTTCTTTGAGTCTTTGGTTGCGCGTTCTGTGAAGATTGAAAGTATTGACTTTGAGGAATCGATTGAGCGTGAGGTGAAGAAGAAGAAGGAGAAGAGGACGAGGATTGGGTGTACTGAGTTGAAAAAATTGGAGGTCGATTCCACTGTTTTGATGGATTCCGATAGGCGGCGTTTGAGGGATTGTAGAATTCACAATGTGAATATTAATTCTAGTGACAATAATAAAAACAACAAGCGTGGGAATTTTTCGAGGAAGAAAGTTTTGCCTACTACTAAAAGATGGGTCAGGTGGGGTTCCTGTTGTCATTTTCCTTCTACTTGTGTACTCTTTGCTTGTATTTGGCTGGATTAACGAGTACTGAAATTGAAGTTGAAACTGCATTTTGTATGTAAGGTGGGAAATTATCAATTGAGAAGTAAGTATATTGGGTTGAATGGGCGATATTGCTTGGAAACCTGAATCACAGTCGATATAGAATTGAAATGAAAGTAGCTAGCATTCAAGCAAGTTCAGTACAACTGCTCATTACTTTGCAAGAGAAGCAAACAGTTTTCGCTTGTATATTGTTTTATTTCATCGGCTTTATCAGCCACCAAAAGAGGGCTTTTGATATCTCTGTGTGTCTACAGCTTTCACCTTTTTGTTATTCACGGATGTGACTTTTGACTTTCATAGGTTGAACTTTGATGGCGTTGATCCTGCAACATTTGTTGGGTTCCCGTGCAAGGTAAGAACTTGCATCATATGCTCATATTTTTATATTAATCATTTTGCGAGGATACTTCTGATTACGGTGCAAGGTAAAAACCTATGGCAACATTTTTTGGTCTAGACTTTTCTTTTGCTCCATAATTAAGCTGCATATGCCCAGGTTTATTGGCCATTGGATGCTGCTTGGTATTCTGGAAGAGTTGCTCATTACTGTTCGGAGACCAAACGACACCATGTATGAGTTCACATGCCAACTTATTTCTCTCTGATAATTTTGGATTGGTAAAACCGTTGAAATATTAGTAGCATATGCCTGACCTTAAGTGAAACATAATTCAGGTCAAATATGAAGATGGTGATGAGGAGGATCTTGGTCTTTTAGATGAAAAAATAAAATTTTTCCTCTCTCATGAGGAGGTGGTGAATCTGAACCTGAAATTCAACATGACATGTACAGATGCTGATAGCTACAATTATGATGAGATGGTTGCATTAGCTGCTAGCTTGGATGACTGCCAAGATCTGGAGCCTGGCGATATCATATGGGCAAAACTTACTGGTTTTGATCAAAATCTTTCTTGCCTATTTAAAAATTTTGAATCTTTCTTCTCTTTGCTGGTGAATGTACTTGAGTGATTTTACCTTTCTCTTTTAATATTTTTTTTAATTTAAAAGTCAGAGCCAATGTTTAAGAGGAAAGAAATAAGAAATAGAGGTGAAAATAATAAGTCTGGGATGGTAAGCATTTGCAGAAGTTCATGGTTTTATCAATGCCTTTATTGTCCATCAGTTAGTGAAGTAAGTGCTGTAGAAAAATAACTCTGTCCTATAATTGATCTTGTTTTTGGAGATTTCTGTTGTATGTGGAATAACATATGTTCTAGTGCCATGAACAGTAGTTAGCTGAGTATTAATTCCAGTGCCAACATGGAGCTTCACAACTCAACACACAATATCTAGCATGTGACAGGAAATTTACTGTTTGGATATGAAAGAATGTGATCCAGTTATTGGATCTTGATTGAGCTGATCTGAGAATCTGGTTAATGATTATATTTACTGGTTCCTTTTCCAGGTTATATTAGTTTTTCAAACTTGGTGAGATCATTTCTGTGACATTCTCTATTTGCCACTCTCTTAGTTGCCTTTTCAATGAACTAAGATTGCAATAGTGACTATATTCCTTTTTTATTTCATAGAAACTATATCTTCTTATATTATGGTGCAGGTCATGCAATGTGGCCAGCTATTATTGTAGATGAAGCCCTTATTTCTGATCGGAAGGGTTTAAACAGATTTAGTGGAGGAAGATCAGTACTTGTACAATTTTTTGGGACCCATGATTTTGCAAGGTCTGTGATACACTTGGGTTTTGGGGATTTATCGTGTGGGGTTGATCATTGCCTTATCTAGCAGATGGTTAAGACACATGCCTTTGTTGGAGTCTGAAATACTTGTAATCTTTTCAGAGTAAAACCAAAGCAGATAATTTCTTTTCTCAAAGGGCTTCTTTCTTGTTTCCACCATAAGTGCAAGAAGCCTCAATTTGCTCAAAGCTTGGAAGAAGCAAAAGTGTAATGTTTTTTACAATAGCCTGATGCTTCCTTTGTACTTTATCTTTATTTTAATTTAGATGCTAATTTTTTACAATAGCCTGTTACTTCCTTTTTACTTTATCTTTATTTTAATTTAGATGCTAATCTGGCATTTCACATAAATCTTTGATTATATCTTGTGAAATTTATCCAACTTTTCTTTTTCTCTTCTTCACAACTTATGTCTCAATAAATCTGGCTAATCATATACGGTTTGTCCTGGTACAAATACCAGACTTTGATTGATAAATAAAGGGAAATTATGTTTGCAACACATCATAGTGCTTGCAGCCTATAAGCTAGGTTTATCAAGTTAAACTTGTGTGAAATGCCATATTAAAGATTGGTAATTTTAGATCCAGAGTATTGTGTTATCCATAATTTTAAGGTGCAAAGCACGCAGTATCTGTTACATCTCAAGAGGTTAATGGTTCTTCATCAATGCTGATGGTTTCTAATAAGTCTGCATATTCTGTCTTTTAGCTTGTCTCCTTTAACGTAAGTTATAAACACTATTACCAGTGAAAATAAGCGGTAGAACAAAGAGGTAGGGAGAGAAAATTAAATGGACACTTGTCCAAATGTTGAAAACGTAGGTGGCTGCTGTAAGAGGTATGAAGAACAATGCCAAACACCACGGTGAAGGCCAGCTTTGACTATGAACTATCATCTGTTCCCATGTTATTGTCATGCAGATATAAAAATCCTAACAGTTTTATGGCTGCATGCCATTTTTTTTTCTAACTCTGCCTCTCTATTTCCCTCTTAAAAGCACTAGAAGAATTCCGTTCAGTCGGACAACTTGTACTTGTCAAATTGAATATGAAATACTATGCTAATTGGGCATGTTGGACGCAGTCGATAGCTCAAAGGATCACAGTACGAATGATTTGTTTGATGAAATGGATGCCCTTTATGTGTTTACATCTTTATAGAATAACATCTATTAATTTTGTTTATCTGGATATGGCTTTCGTGCTATAATAAGTGCTTTTAATCCATTGAGCTAATATGTCAAAAAGTTTGTGTTTGGTTGTGGCTAGGGATTGCTAGATTCTATGATTACTTTTAATTTTCTCAAGCTTTGAGATTTGATGGTTTTTAAAAGTAGGCAAAAGCTTTCTTCAAGTTGACGGACTTCAAACGAAGTATGACACAATTGTTTTATTTGTGTTTATTTAGTCTCATCTAAACCTGAAAGTTTCACTGGTTACATATTGATATGTAAAATTGCTTTTCTTTTTTGTTTTTATTGAAGATGCCTTGCTGAATATGTTTCAGTCTCCTTTTAAGCTTTCCAAATGAACAAATTTTGGGTTTTTAGCAGGTATCTGAGTGAACAAAAACTTCCAAAAAGAATGCTACAATTGCAAAATGGCAAGAATGCTGATAGTTCTGAGACTCTGGGTAGTGAGGACGAAGGGAGTGCAGATTCTGGTGGAGATCGTTATAAAGATGAAGGAATTCAAAAGATATTGGGAGGCCTTAGTACCTCTCCTTATGTTATTGGGGATCTGCAAATATTAAGCCTTGGTAATTTTGAGTATTTATTCTGAAACACTGTTCAAAGTTCCCCATGCATTTTATCTCAACTTAACTGTCATCCTTAAGATATTCATAATCAACCAATGCTTCAAGGTTCTACTATTTCAAGACATCCAAGTACTTGTTACTGTATTTTCTCCCGCTTGTTATTATTATTCAGATTAATTGACTTATGAATTAAAATAGTACCCTTTAACTTTTACTTTTATTCCCTCTTTTTTGTTTGAAATGTCAATAAGTCACGACTCTTAATTCATAATGAGCTTTGGAAGCTTGTCATTTACTATAAACTAGCAAACAACTCTTTATTGGAAATTTTAATAAATTGGTATTTATAATAATCACCGAACCTTTTTTAACAGGAAGGATTGTCAAGGACTCGGAATATTTTCAGGATGATAGATTTATCTGGCCTGAAGGATATACTGCATTGAGGAAATTCAAGTCAATAGCAGGTAAATACTGTGGGAATTTTTCTGTAGTAACTTCAAATTCTTTTCTCAACTTCCTCTTTGTTTTGAGGTGTTATACTTTTCCCTTTTAAATTAATTTTATTTTTAATCGATATTATGTGACATTTTCTCTCAAATTTGAGTATTTCAGATCCAAATATTTGTACAGTATATAAGATGGAAGTGTTGAGAGATGCAGAGTCAAAGATTCGGCCTTTATTTAGAGTGACATTGGATAATGGAGAACAGGTAAGGTTGATAAAATAAATCCTAATTCTATAAACATGCTGATGACCCTCTTGCAATTTATTTGTTGTAAATTTCTTGCCATTTTAGCTAGGATTTTCTTTTGCAGTAATCTGATTATGCACTCCATGCATTAAAAGACCATCATATG
This sequence comes from Erythroxylum alaternifolium, assembly GCA_027478495.1. Taxonomy (NCBI): domain Eukaryota; kingdom Viridiplantae; phylum Streptophyta; class Magnoliopsida; order Malpighiales; family Erythroxylaceae; genus Erythroxylum; species Erythroxylum alaternifolium. The sequence goes on from JANIIA010000001.1 coordinate 28,979,063, forward strand.
CACTCTCTTTTTTCTCCTTTTTGTCTGTCACTCTCACTCACTCTCTCTGTGTGTCTCTGCTTGGGTTTGGGACTCCATATCTCTTTGATGTCAGTAGAACTGACAGTAAAGCATGTTGTGGTAGAACCCTTTGAAATTCAGTTTTTAATTATTTGCTATGGACACAAAATTTTGTTTGCTCAGATCAATGACAGAGGGAAACTTTACATTTTCAGGTACTATATGCATATCTTAGTGTTGAGTTGCATTTTTTACTTTTTATATTTGGTCACAAGATCTATATGTATCTAAGATAACCGTGGTTTACGGTGTAAGCTTTTCTATGCAATGATGAACAGTGATTTCACAGTTGAGTGCTTTCTTTTTGTAGCTAACAAGAGTTCTATTGATCAAGTCTACCGAGCTAAGCAGTGAGCATTTAGGGGTTCAGGATTTACTTATGCTTGTTTGTTTTCTTTTGATGGATTTTCTGTGACCTTTTAATTTCTCTTGAATTACATGCCTCTTAGCACTCAAAGCTAAGGTCTGATTGGTATCACACATCTTACTATTGCATGCATCATTTCTTCGCTTATGATTTGCTAAACCTTTATAGTTATCTCCTTTTTCTTCAGATTAAAGGGTCTACTCCATCTGCTTGCTGGAACAAAATATACAAAAGAATGAAAAAACTGCAAAATGGTTCTTCCAACAGCATCAATGCTGAAAATGGGGTGGAAACCATTTACGAATCAGGTTCTGACATGTTTGGTTTCTCCAATCCTCAAGTAATAAAACTAATAAAGGTACAAGGATTTTCTTTTCCCTGAAACTCCTTACCAAAAATCATAGGTTAAATAAATGACTCTTGGTATTAAAGTATACTCATGAACTTATATGCTGAATATATAGTTGGTAAATGAGCATATGACATGCATATTAAGAAGACAAACACTTTTTGATTGGCAGCGACATGGAACTTTTGAAACTTAATGATTTTGCTCTCCATTTTACTCTATAGGGTTAACTTTCTTCTGCTTCCAGTCGAAATGTCCTGTCATTTCTAATTGTTCTTTTCTCTCTGATTGTGTTATTAACTCTGATAGTAAAGGAAAAGATTTAAAATTTAAATGCAAATAACTATTGTTTCTTCTTTTGACGTTCTCAGGGTGACTTTTATTTTCTGCTTGTAGTAGTTTCACAATCATTTTTATTTGTTATGGAGATGTGTACTTTGATGGTGCCTGCTTAGATTGTATATTGATTCCCTATGATGTCAACAGGGGTTGTTGAAATCCAGACTATCGTCCAAGTTACCTATGTGCAATTCTACCTCTGATAGATATCAGAACTTGCCAGTTGGCTATCGACCTGTTCGTGTAAATTGGAAAGATCTTGATAAGTGCAATGTCTGCCACATGGATGAGGTGCAAGAGAATCTTCCATCTTTAATTGCTGTAGCTCTAACTGCTTTAATTTTTATTTGGCCTATCTTTCTCTTTGCATCTCCTTGTCTTCAATTTATTGTTTGAGGGCTGATGTTTTGTCTCTAACCTAATAGTGCTTTCAATTTTTTTGTGTGGAGGCTCTAATTGTTGTTCTTTGTTTCCAGGAATATGAAAACAATTTGTTTCTGCAATGTGAGAAATGCAGAATGATGGTAAAACCTTGTATACTGGTTCTGCTGGTTTCTGCACTATAACTTTTCCATCTGATAAACGGTTTGAGATATGATAAATAGATCCTATTATTTGTTTACTCTTTGTCAATTTAATTCCTTTAATGGTTTTTCTTGAAAAGTTCCTTTTTTCATGTGCTTGTGAAAAGTTTTATTACTTTTCATTTTAATCTTCTAGTTAATTCATATATTTCATAGGAGTAATGTTTACTCAGGTCCACGCCAGATGCTATGGGGAATTAGAACCTGTTGATGGTGTCCTGTGGCTATGCAATTTATGCCGACCAGGGGCCCCTGAGTCTCCTCCGCCCTGCTGCCTTTGTCCTGTAACTGGTAATGTATTGTTATGCATCTTTGTCCCCTGCAAGGCTATGGATCATATGTAGCTCAAAATTTAGATTTACTTTTTCCAGGTGGTGCTATGAAGCCAACTACTGATGGTCGCTGGGCTCATCTGGCTTGTGCAATATGGATACCTGGTTTGTGTCTGTAATCTGCACGCATTCATTTATTTGTCTGTTGTATTAGATTATGTGGTCTCACTTCATGCATTTCAGAAACCTGTTTATTTGATGTCAAGAGAATGGAGCCCATTGATGGCCTAAATAGGATCAATAAGGTACGAAGGATGGTTAACTTGAACTTTTATGCCTTATAATCCTGTCACCTCTGCGGATAAGCAATTTATTTAATTATTATAATCATTTGCTTATTTTGTGGGTGATATTGAAGACATTTCATTTGTTGAACTTGGTAGCTGTAATCTTGTACTGATGCAGAAATTTGATCTTTAAATTTCTACAATTAAATTCCTTTTAGTTGGACAATCATGATTGTTTACAATCTGCAACCAAATTTTTTGGTTCAAAAACAGGATCGTTGGAAGCTCTTATGCAGCATCTGTGGTGTAGCTTATGGAGCTTGCATCCAAGTAAGATTGTTATCTTAAGATACTAAATAACTGCTATGCTTGATATTTCAGACTGTCAGTTGAGTGTAATGTTCTCATGCAACCGGACATGTTAAACGTAAGTTTTAAGTCCTCCAATGTCATTGCATGACTGGTCTTGTTAGCTTAATGCAAAAATTCAAATTCAAATTCCTGACAAAGATTTTGTATTCACCTGGGGCAAAGTTTAAATTGCTTTTGAACTTCTTTTGTTTCGTTGCGATGTTTTCTAAATTCCAATTTGCAAGAATTGCATCTCATAAAAGATTAGAGATGAGAAGCAAACCAACAGCTTTGTTTGTTGTTTGCTTCCTTTCTAGGCATTTATCAGGTCTTTGTGGGCAATAATTTGCATAACAGGGAAAAAAAGGGTTAAAAAAGTGTTGGTTGATATTTGATGAGGTTAATAAGTCACCTCATCTCTATATTTGAGGAGGGTACTAACTTTTTGAAGTTAGACTCTTTCTTTTTCCTTCTCTTTTCCAAATTTCTGTCTGACAACTTAAATAGTTTTGGCGACTTTTAGTGTACCAGCTTTTTGAAGTTCTTTTTCCTTCTCTTTTCTAAATTTCTTTATCTGATAAGTTAATTGTTATCTCGGCAACTTATGTTGCTCCCTCTTTAGTGAAGAATGACGTGCCATCACAAGGTAAATATGTGTTTACAAGTTTTACAGTGAGACAAAGTACGCAAAAGCAACAAAACAGTCCATATTGCTTGGGTGGCATATTCAATCGTTCTTCTACTATTGCTTGGGTGCATATTCAATCGTTCTTCTACTATCTTGTTCTCTCTGTAATCTACACATGCATTTAGTAATTTCTGAATTTTAACTCTGTTGAAATCTTACCTGTAGTGCTCAAATAATAATTGCCGGGCAGCATATCATCCTCTCTGTGCACGTGCTGCTGGACTTTGCGTTGAGGTATTCTTTTCCTTTGTTACAATTATTAAGGATGCTTGATTGGTTTGTTCATTCATTTAAACTGCAAAAGAATGCTGCAGTTGGTATCAAAATATGCTTATATTTACTCAAACTGCATCATTCTGTATGGTCAACAGCTTGAGGATGAGGACAGACTACATCTCCTTTCTCTTGATGATGATGAAGATCACCACTGTATCCGGTTACTTTCCTTTTGTAAGAGGCACAAACAGCCGTCTAATGAGAGGCCAGTCATTGATGAAAGGATTAGTAGAATTGCTCGTTGCTGTTCTGATTATATACCTCCATCTAATCCATCTGGCTGTGCTCGTACCGGTATGCCTTTTAAGCTTCTTCTTTGGTTTCAAGTATATTAGATGCTTGCTTGCAATGATGCAGTATGGTATCTCATGTGTATGTATTCTTTCACTCTGTAAGAGTTGGTTCAAGGTTTTGTGTTATGATAGTTTTGTTTTCAAGAACCACCAAGTAATATTTTCCATGTAGCACTCCATCCTTCCAAGTCCTGGGATTTCTTTTCGTATATTTAGCTACTTAATTCCACAAAATCTGGTTAAGGAAAAGGTTCTTTCATAAATTCTTTTGATCTTCTTGAATTCTGATAGAGCCTTACAATCATTTTGGAAGAAGAGGAAGGAAGGAACCTGAAGTCCTTGCTGCTGCATCTTTGAAGCGCTTGTTTGTAGAGAATCAACCTTATTTAGTTGGTGGTTTCTGTAAGCATGATTCATCGATTGGTAAATTGCTGCCAAATGGAGTTGTTGCCTCTAGATCTTCTTTTAACTTACAAAGGTTTAAGGCCTCTCAGCTAGATTCTCATGGCAACATTCTCTCTATGGCTGAGAAGTATAAATACATGCGGGAGACATTCAGGAAGAGATTGACATTTGGTAAGTATCTTAGGATTTCACACAAGTGTCAATGTCAGCAATACATAAGGATCATTTGGCAGCTTTATATGGTGACTTGTTTTGTTATTTTTGGTTCTAGGGAAATCAGGAATACATGGATTTGGCATCTTTGCGAAGCAGCCATTTAGGGCTGGAGACATGGTAAAATTAAATTGCACATCAAGAATGATAAAATTAATTTGCATATTAATATATTCTAAGTTCACAAGTATAGTGGTGCTATAATTTCAGGTGATTGAATATATAGGTGAACTTGTTAGACCACCTATTGCTGATAGGAGAGAACGATTCATATACAATTCATTGGTGGTATGTTTCTTTGCATTATGTTTTCGTCTCTGTTTCTTTGTGTATGCTTATATTTCTGGTTTTGGAAATGCGTGGCTATCATCATAAGACTGATCACTATTTGAAAGTTATTCCTGTTGTTTTATAGTCAAAATCTTGATTAGATTTTTAAATTCAGGGTGCTGGGACTTATATGTTTCGAATTGATGATGAACGCGTAATTGATGCTACGAGAGCAGGAAGTATTGCTCATTTGATCAATCACGCGTGTGAGGTGTGCATTTTCTCTTGATTATTTTTTGTTGTCAAACTTGTGACTTGTTTTTTTGAAAGGAAAAAAAAAGGTAGTTCTGTGGTAAACTTCCAATGAGCAATTAGTTTGACTACTGTAAATGATAAATGTTCTGGTCTCAACTGTTCTGTCTTTAAACTTGTGATAGTATTACTGGAAGTTGAAAGCTCAGTGGTAGTTGCAATTTCAGTTCAATCAATTTGTTTGCTAGATGCTTAATTATATGAGCACTAATTTATACTTCTGCTTCCTTTTGTTTATTGTTGCACAGCCCAATTGCTACTCGAGAGTGATAAGTGTTAATGGTGATGAGCACATTATTATATTTGCAAAAAGAGATATTAGAAGATGGGAAGAACTCACATACGACTATAGGTTTTGCTCAATTTCTCAACATCCCGTGTTCATATGTATGTTTGAGATGTATGCTGACTTTTTCCCTTGCAGATTTTTCTCAATTGATGAACAATTGGCATGCTACTGTGGATTCCCAAGATGCCGTGGTGTGGTTAATGACACTGAAGCAGAGGAGCAGGTGGCAAAGCTATACGCACCTTGCAGTGAATTAATAGACTGGAAAGGAGAGTGAAAAATGGTTGGTATGGTTATGACTTGTTTTTCTATTTGTGCAATCTCTCTCTCTCTGCTTTCTTGTTTGTAGCGAACAGACTTCTAATTCATGGTCAGATGAATATTAGGAGCAGATGCTTTTGTTGTTGCAATGGCTTCTATTATTGGTTCGTGGATTCTCAACATTTTACTTGTATAATAGGGCAGCATGAGTTTAGGCGTTGATACTTATCAGTATGATCTTCCCGTCAATTACAATCTCTAAGGTCAATATTGTGTTGAAATCTCTACTCAAAGTTGCATGTTTGAAAATCGTTCTTCAATAGTGGATTTCTTTTGTTAGTGGAGACAATTTAGTTTTTATTACTTTGGTGATGAGTTCTTTTAAAGTTCATGATCATCCTAAGGTCTAGATAATCTTCGTCAGAAATGTGGAACTATGACAACACTTGAGTTATGAGTTCCAAAACCTAGGACGACGTAATATAGAAATAAAAGTCATATTTCCATGATAAAATGACTATCTTTTTTGACCAACACCAATTATAAGTTCTTAAAGGAGCAGGATCATAGTTTTCGTCTTCTTGGGCAATCGTCATACCTATTTTCACTAAAATTATCATTTTTCCCTGGTTAAAGGAGTTTCTTTTCATTATCAGGTTTCCTATATTCCTATGCTCTAATTTCCTGCTACAGTTTGTACCAACAGTCGTTTACCTTTGTGTTTCTTTCGCAGAGATTTGTCATTATTGAGTATGCTGGGTTCGATCTTATGAATGTTGGATTGTTTCCCCTACACCAACTACTGTCTGCGGGCCATTTTATGGGGAAAAAAAAGTGGGTTCTGATTTTAACCTTGCCTTCCCGTTCTCTTCTTGTTGTCTTTGAGAAAATGCAAACCAAGTGATTCGGCTTCTGTTGGTCTACCTCTTTGCTTGGCCTCGAAAAACAAATTTGTAAAAAGTGCTGAATTTTGTAACTTCCTTTCAACTCACTAATTATGGACCGATTTTTAAAAATTATATCCTAATTTGTTTCTCAAATTTTAACCCTAGATAGGCATGAATTCAATTGTGTACATCTTTGTAAAAAGAACATTCATCTTGCAAATGAAAAGTCAATGCTCTGCACATGGCATCTTTATACTTTGCCATATTGTACACGTAGTTGAAATGTGGTACTGTTACATATCTTCTCCTTTTCTATATTGGAATTTTCGTTTGGTGACATGGAAGCAGGCTACTTAAATGCTTGTTCTCAATTTGCACAACCCTTTTGTGGAACCCAAAGCAAGAGTCTTTAAGTTGTGGATGGAAACAAAGAATTGTTTGTTGCCGCTTGGTTCTGTATTGTTTCTATTTGCAATGCAATTCTATTAGAGTTGGATCTTCAGAGGGATTGCCACTATTAGAGAGAATGAATCAAAGTTGAGTTCATTTTTAAGCAAGCATACCTAGAACTTGAATAGGTTGATGTTCTCTTTTTGCCATTGTCACTTTTTAATATAAAGTTTTACCCGCAATGCTTAATCGTTAATTTTTAGTTCATGTTATTATGGATGGTAATTGCCTGTTCAGTACTTCAATTGGCAACTGGGGCGCAAGTTACATCTCTATCTTTTAAGAATGAGTTCCAAAAATTCCTAGGAGTTGATTACTTGTACAATTATCATAAGATCTACCATAATTTTGAACACTGACGGTAAATACTAATTTTTGCACGGTGCTCAATGGTCCGTAGATGTTGATACTTAAAATCTATTGGAATGGAACTTCATAAACACTCACCTCATCATCATTCATATTTGATAAGTGAGTGTTGTTAGATTCATTTATGTCGTTTCCATCAATTATTTTTATTGATCTATTTATCTATTTATCATTGGAAGCACCATAAGCATAAAGTTCTCTCTTTTGAAATTACCATAAGTATTTCAATCTATTGCAAAGTACATATCCAATTGAAGGACGGTAACGATACGACAAAAGCTCATTCGTAGATAATTTCGAAGACATAGATGCATCAAGAATTGAACACAACCAAATCTAGTCTTGTCACCTTAACTTATTCGTCACATTGGACGTACCTGCTCCATAGAAAATCTTCATCGTTCATTGAATCCTGAAAGTGCAAAAATATTAAAAATTAATTGATTATATATATATATATATACACACACTAACATACTTCGTTATCAAAAGTAGAGAAAGGAGTCTTCACTTACTTGCTGCAGTCTACGTTAGGGTCGATGGGAACAGGAACTTGGACATGGCATAAGTCAGGAAGATTTCTAGCCTTTTCAGGATTAACGTGAAAGGATTTAGCCGCATTCTGAAAGCAATAACACAAATCTCTACGTATAGGTCTGGTGTTGGCCTGGTCGTTCAAAGATTTTACTGCTATACAGCAAGTGGGGGTTGGATCATTGTTAGTACCGATCAAGTATGGTAGGCATGGCAAAAGTGAAGTTATTGCTTCCTGGCATGTAATGGCTGCATTTGCACTAACAAGCAGAAGCAGAAGCAGGAACATGAACCCAGAACCCATCAACCTCTTCATTTTCAACTCTTTTGCTTATTAGCTTCTCACTTTTGGTTGTTTCGTGCATAGACTTGGGGCTCTCCTTGGCTTTTATAGTGTAAAGTCCTTCTTGGTCACTAATTATTTAATAAATGTGACTTTCCCTATTTATTTCTAATAAATGTGGCTTTCATAGTAGATCCAAACTTATCAGTAACACATATTTGAGACATTTCAAATAAAAATAACATTTTACTTAATTTATATATTTTTTTAGGTTTATTTGTTCTAAATAATTATTGTCTCCCTTAACTAGCTAATAATTAGAGGTGGAAGCTTTTAGACTTTCCATGAAATTTAGATTAATCAAATTCGTTACCTTTTACACAAATTTAAATAACAAATGTAAAATAAGGCACTCACATCTTATCTAAAAATAATTTTTGCTTTTAAAATTTAGAGCATTACAACTTATTATATATAATAACATATTACTTTCTTCCGTTCACGATATCTTGAATATTATCTTCCACATATGAAAGTAACGGTATGTTTTACAAAGAGGAAAGAAAGATATTGTGTATTTTTGCAATTATATGATACTCAGAAAATTTAGTTCATTCATAAATAACAACAACAATTCCAATGTACAAGGCACCCACTCTGTGAGGATTGGGAGAGGAATATTAATTATACACAACATTTCTTTTGTATTTTACGAAGAGACTATTTCTGTGACTCAACGTCGTAACCTTACGATTACAAAAGAGTAATCTTACTAGATGCTTCAAAGGCTCACCCTTAATCTTATGATTCTCTGAAAATAGTCATTTATTAATTTTCGGAGTTGAATTTTTTTAAAAAAATAATAACATTAAATCTTAATATTAATTTTTTATTATTCGAATTTTGATTAGAATTTGAAATTGGGATTCACTTTAGATTCTTATTGAAGGACTAAATTCTATGTTTAATGTGGTGCATCTATTTCTTGAATAAAGGCATAATTGAAATTGTTTTATAGCATTTAAGGTAAGAAGGATTACCGTAAAAGAAATAAATAGCACTTAATATATTACGATCGTGTAGAGAAATCTAAGCCCGAATTACATGCCCTTTTTCTTACCTACCGTTGTAACGTATCCTTTCTGTGTTTTAATCAATATTTTGAATGTATTTCTACTAATTTTATATTTGATTTAATTTTCTTTTTTACTATTGATTAAATAAACTATAAGAAACTTGCAGCTAATTATTGTTTCTTGAGTTATTTCTAATACCGTGGATTGAGATAAAAATTTGAAGTAAAAAGACTATAATATAAAATTAGTAAAGTAAAATGTATCAAAAAATAATTATTCTAAGGATACCTGTAAATTTTTCTCACCCATATATAAGTTTTGGTGGCATCTATATATATATATATATAATTCCTCATATAAATATATATGATTGTGGATATAATTATGTTACTAGAATTTTATTAAATATGAAAATTTATTATTTTATATTATTTTTATCAAGAAATCTTAAGTATAAAGAAATTTTATATTGAAAGTATCAATTTTTAACATTTTTTTAGTATTCCTAAAAGGATTTAAACATAAATGTTGTATTTGAATAGAAATTCATATTATTCCAAGCATAAGCAAACCAATAATATTTTCTTTTCCTTTATTGCTATAAAAAATTGCAGTCTAACAATTATTTTTGTAAAGATAAATTGCTATTAATAATTTACATGATTCTTAATTGAATAGTTGACACATTATCGCATTTTGCAATGCCTATCTCCCATGTTATGTATAAAGATTTATGTAAGTTTGATACTAAAAACCAAAAAAGGTGTCGGTGAGCGTTATCAGTCTTAATATGTTACCCCATCAAATCCAGCCTGCTTATGCGTAAACCTTGAGCTTCTGTTCCTTATTAGTCCAATCTCTACCGTCGATTCTTGCAGGAACCACTGGTTCATGCATTATGGAAAAGGACATCTGAACCAACTAAAAAGTATCTAAAAATAGTTCCTTTCTTCGGAGACAACCACCCAAGTAGATCCAGAAGTATTTGCTCTTCTCTGGTAAGTTAAGGTCATGACTTTCAGTCAAAGTTTTAATCTTTCCGAGATTTTAAGCAATGTGTAATGATTTCGCATCTGGGTTTTGGAAATTATGGTCTGCAGGGGATCAGAGATGGAGAAAATGAAAAATGGCATCTGGGTATTTCTGATAATTTGCACATTAGCTGTAACAGTCGTTAATAGTGATGATTCAGAGAAGACGGTGGTGAAAAGGTTGAAGGGGAAGAAGGTTTGCAGAAGAGGGTGGGAATGCAAAGAGTGGTCTGTGTACTGTTGTAATCAGACAATTTCAGACTTCTTCCAGCCTTATCAGTTTGAGAATCTATTCTCGAAGAGGAATTCTCCAGTTGCTCATGCTGTTGGTTTCTGGGATTATCAGTCTTTCATTACTGCCTCTGCTATTTATCAACCACTTGGCTTTGGTACCACCGGTGGCAAGCTTATGCAGATGAAGGAGGTCGCAGCTTTTCTTGGTCACGTCGGCTGCAAAACCTCTTGTATGTAACTTTCTGTTCTTGTCTTTGGATTCGTCTTCTTGTTATTTCTATGAATTTTTATGTTTCTCTCTTACTTGTGTGGATATATGGCAAAAGCGAATGACTCATGGATGTAATGTTTGTGGTGACTCCGAGTCTGGTGTTTTTGTTAAGTTCTTTGATTACTTCTACTGCATTGAGCAGGCTGTGAATGAACGAATTAATTCTGTGGATGTTTTGGTGATTGATGTGGTTGGGTTGAGTCGTTAAGCGGGTCTTTTCCTTCTATTTCCTCCTTTTTAGTGGAATGGCAAACCGCCGCTTTCACGAAACAAAACTAGTTAGCTTTGACTCTGTTGTGTTTGTTGTTTGTGTTCGAAGTTTGTTATTTTCGTTGATTTCTTTCACATGCATATTGTTACTCGTGATAATTTTACAGGTGGCTATGGAGTTGCTACCGGAGGACCGTTGGCTTGGGGTCTTTGCTACAACAGGGAAATGAGTCCTAGCCAGTCTTACTGTGATAACTTCTACAAATACACCTATCCTTGCAGTCCTGGAGCTGAATACTATGGCCGTGGTGCTATTCCAATATACTGGTAGGAGACGTTTTTATTCTCTATTTGGATGTATGTCTATCCAAATGTCTTTATTTTGATGTTCTGCGCATAAATATGGAGTTATAGGAGACAAGATAGCTGCGTAACATAATAGGGCATAAAGCTTGTCACTTGATAACTGGAGTTTTCTTTTCGTAATGATCTACTGTTTCCTGTCTTTAGATGTTGTCTTATTATGCATATTCCTGTTTTTCTTCCAAGTACCTATGAGATGATAACACTTGGGAACTTGAAAGCTGCTTCTGTCATTGTAGGAACTATAATTATGGAGCTGCTGGAGAAGCATTGAAGGTGGATTTGTTGAACCATCCAGAATACATTGAGCAAAACGCCACTCTTGCTTTCCAAACTGCGATTTGGAGGTGGATGACCCCAATCAAGAAATCACAACCTTCAGCTCATGATGTGTTTGTAGGGAATTGGAAGCCCACCAGGAATGACACATTGGCCAAAAGGGTTCCTGGATTCGGAACTACAATGAATGTTCTCTACGGTGATATGGTTTGTGGGCAAGGTGATATTGATGCCATGAACATCATCATCTCTCATTATCAGTATTACCTTGACTTGATGGGCGTTGGCAGAGAACAGGCAGGTCCCCATGATGTTCTCACCTGTGCTGAGCAACTCGCATTCAACCCAACCTCTTCAAGTCCTGCTTCGTCTTCCTGAGCATGGCCTCCTGGTTTTATACACTCCGATCAATGCCAGGAAAGTTTATACGGATGTCGAAATCTATAAGCTCATTTTGTGTGTTAAGATATTCATGTGTGTGTATATAAGTGACCGACTGCATGTAGCGTTCCTGGTATGAATTGTTATCATTTTACGTGTGCCCAAAGTCACTGCTTCCTCTGCCCGTGTCTGTTTCTTACGGCATGCCATAAATTAAGTTTGAAATTACATGACAATGAAGTCACATAAAATGAGAAAATGCTCGACCCATTATCAAAATATATGATAATGTTTTAGCTGATGATCCTTATGATCAGTTTAAATAAAGATAAAAATGTTTAATTTTGTAGCTGACATTACACGGATTACTCCTTATCAGAGGGCAAGTGGGGAAATATAACTAAGGAGCATGACGTTGTTTACTTCAGTGAATCGGGAAAGAGCATTTTCGCTGTTACTTTTAGATTCGTAGAATATTTCGTTGATAAGTCTTAGCGGAGCTACATCACGGATCTTTAGTGTATATAACACTCAAGTGATTTATAGCACAGATCATTCATAAGAGATATATACAAAGATAGACCGATTTTACTTATATTGTAAAATTACAATTGAAAATGAATTTATATCAAGTTTGATTTGATTAAATTTGGAATTAATTTTTTTAATTTAAAATTGATTTGACAAGTTTTTTTTATAAAAAATATGAAAATTTTAACTGAAGATGAAATTAATAAATTGGATTATGTTTGATTAAATTTATGTTGAAATATTTTAATTTGACGGGATAAACATTTAAAGTTTCTTTTTTCCAAGTCCATCTTAAATTTGAAAGTTATCTTTAAAATCAAACTCCAACTTGAGCCTATTCGTTATCAACTTTACTTGCGAAATGAAGTCGAACTTTCGAAGGAGCCATGATTGTTGGAAATTTGTGAGTTAAAATGATTCTAACTTCTAAGCATTAAAGTCAGCACTTATATTTACGAGATCTCTTAACTGTTGCTTCTTTTATGGAAAGTTACTTATTATTTGAATTTAATATTACATGACTAATTAATACATAACTGATCTTATTATTATAAATTGTAATAATTTACATATAAAAAGGATTATATATATATATATGAGAAAAGATTTATTATAATTAGAAATGGTAATAAAGTCAAATTATAGGAATTTTTTTTGGTTCTAACCTAACCCGAAATCTGATTAGACCTGAATTATTTGGCCTGAAGTGCAAGTATGATTGAGCTCTTCATTTTTCATTACAACTAATGAATAATTCATTTTTTTAAAACCCATGTAGTCTAATTTAACGAAAATAATAATTAAATATATAAATATACTTAAAATATGAAAATATTTTAAATTATACTAAATCTTAGGAGGTGTGAGAGTAAAGGATGGTAGAGTAATGATTCTTTTTGCAAGATGATTAATTGCACGTAAGATTAATTGCATGTAAGATTTTATAAAAATGCTTTGAAATTGGCTAAGTCAAAAATTAAAGTACCATGCATTAACTTTGGTTGTCTCATCATGCCTTATAGTTATCAAGAAAATTGTCACTTGTTCCTCCACAATCAAATAATTTGTTAGCTTTAAGCCTCTTAAACTCTTTAACCTATCATATTAGTTCAAGAAGATTTTTTAACTCATTCTTAAGTTCTCATAAATCTTTTTACAATTCTCATTCAAAAGTTTCAATATCTAATCATAACTTGATAGAACAAAAGTTTTATATGATTGCTCGTGTAAATGAAATATTAGTTCTCGTCCTTAATCACATAAATAATAATTGCCTTCTTCAATTTATCATTTGAATCTAATTCAAAATTCGATAAGAAGGTTATGTATCTACAATAACAACATTAAATAATTATAACAAAATTTAAATATAAATACTAAAATGATTGATAAACACCATGATATTTAACATAAATTTAAGAAGTTTATATCAAATATTCATACAAAAATACACTTAAAATGTTTAATCTATGGAATATTCTTAATACAAGAATTTCTAAACCAATAAGACTTCAATATGCAATAACATGAAAATATAACTAAAGAGGTACAATATAATCCATCTTCCTTACATGTGGCATCTTTATAAAAACTCCCTATAAAGTGGAGAATTGTAAAGATATTTCACTACTTTTTTATATTGCACACTCTCAATACCCACATCATGTAGGGATTTAAATATTTCATCATTATATTAGTCTCTTAATTAACTAGTGAAGTTTTAAATTTATTCTCTTTAGTGGATGATGTTGCGACTATTTTTCTCTCAAGTAAATCATTCTTTCTTTTCAACTATTCACTAATTGTAGTCAAGACATTTTCTAGAATGCTATATTATGTCTTCTTTGCCTTTTTCTTCTTAAGAGATTTCTTTTTATTTGAAAAAATTTGATATTAGATCTTTTCTTATTGAATGAACAAACTCAGTCAACATCAATTCTATATTTCTTTTCTATCCTATCTCATGGAGATTTAGGTGATATATATGCATGTAAATCAGTTGTAATAATATCTCCAAAAATATAACACAAGTTTAAAAACTCCTTGCTTCATTTTCTTTGGAATCTGTGAATCATATTATACACCTATAATGATGGAAAGTGTACATGAGAAAAAAATGATATATCAATAAGCAATGATATATTTCACCTTAAATAGTTTCTTAACATTCATTTGTAATATTAATTTCACCGATGAAAGAGTTGTAGCCGATTTTTGTTTATTTGAGTAAGTTCTTGAAAATTTTCAATCTAGCCCTCAATACATTATATTTTTTCTTTAACTAAACATCAATATGCTCTTTATTGCATTTTGTTTTGTTTGAAGATTTACATTAATATTCTTTCAACCAAATTTGGAAAATGTAGTAGTTGTTCAATTTTCCTTCTTCACTTCTTTAACTATTAATGAGCTTAAATGCATCTCTATGTTATTATTTCATACCTCATTCTTTTCATTTATTTCCAAATAATCATGTAGAATCATGTTGGGAGACAATAACATAGCTATTTAAAAGATCAACCAAATATCAACGATAAGAAAGAACTCTTCAACCTGCACCAGGAAAACAATATGAAAATAACAAACTTAACGATGAAACATATACTAAGATTTACGTGAAAAACCCTTTAGTGTAAAAGGGAAAAAATCACAGGATAAATTGATAACCAAATCCACTCAACTTAATAAAAATTTACAAAAAGTTGATCTCTCACCCCACAACAATAGGTTGTCTCATAAAGTTTTATGATTGAAACCAAATTTGATATCACAATCAACAAACACTCAAACTAATCCCAAAAACAATCAAACAAGGATGAGAATACAACATTATTTTCCCTCTCTCTCTCTCTGTTTTTACTCACTTTTGGACGTTACGGCTACACCATCTATAAAAAGCTATGTATTTTTCTCTTTTATATCATGAAATAAGTTTTTTTACACCGTACACGTCACTTACAACTACAAAAAACTATGTATTTTTCTCTTTTATATCACGAAATAAGTTTTTTCTATACCTTACAGGATTTGTGTAAGTGACTGTGTATCTTCAGCACTGCCTCACTCAAAGTTGTACACGGTTACAGAGAGTGACATGGTCTCCACACACAATTGTGTATCTTCACACGATCGTGTATTTCTTCACTCTTCACATATTCCTTCATAAATTTCCAGAGACTTACATGGTTGATCTACACGGCTGTGTAAGTCAAGCCATAGGCGTGTAGCACTCTACAAGACTGTATATCTCCTTATAAGAGCTTTGTCCATCTTGTCTTTACTTATTCGTCATTTCCATAAACCATAAAGGCATCTACAATCACTGAAAGTCTAAGAAATAGGTGTTGCATACTTAAAAATCTCCCCTCCAATCCCAAATACGGGGACGATATGTTATTCTATATCATCCATTTGAGATACATCCCGGTAAGCTTATAACAAAGCTCATGTTTATTTTCGAGAATCACTTTAGTTAACATATCAGCTCCATTCAAATCTATATGAATTTTCTTCAAAATTAATTATTGCTCTTCTATCACAACCTTCACCAATGATACCTAACGTCTATGTGCTTTGTACGAGAATGATACACAACATTTTTGCTCTTGTCAATAGCACTTTGACTAACATATAATACTAAATAATCGCTTTGCCTCACATCCAACTCTTGAAGGAAACTTTTCAGCCGAAGTATCTCCTTACAAGCTTTTACTGTAACTACATATTCTGCTTCAGTCATGGATGAAGCCACACACTTTTATAGCTTGGGTTGCTATAAGAGCTCCCCTGTAAACTTGAACAAAAAACCTAAAGTAGATTTTCTTCCATTAAGATCTCTAGTCATTTTTACATCCGTAGAACCTTCTAGAGTTGGCTCACCATCACCAAAGCATAAACTTTACTTCGACATTTTAGATATCTCAGGATCCATTTCAATACTTCCTATTGAACCTTCCCTGGATTTGATAAAAATCTGCTCACCATTTCAATAG
Organism: Erythroxylum alaternifolium; assembly: GCA_027478495.1. Lineage (NCBI taxonomy): Eukaryota > Viridiplantae > Streptophyta > Magnoliopsida > Malpighiales > Erythroxylaceae > Erythroxylum > Erythroxylum alaternifolium. Next base: position 28,995,570 of record JANIIA010000001.1, read on the forward strand.
CTTGAGTAATATTTGGCCTTGTGCATATCATTCCATACATTAAAGACTCAATTGTAGATGGGTATGGAACAAAGGCCATAATGTATTCTCCATTCTATTGAGGGACATGCATGCTTATACAACTTAAAGTAAGATGTCAGTGGCGTGGTAACTAACTTGACATGCTTTATGTTAAACCTTTCTAGTACTCGTTCAATATATCTCTCTTGAGACAACCATAATCACCTATTCTTCCTATCCCAAGTTATCTATATGGCTAAAATCTTCATTGCAGGTCCCAAATCTTTCATATAAAAATATTTGGACAAATTCTCCTTCAACTTTTAGATTCTACCAATGTCTTGACCCATAATCGACATATCATTGACATAAAGAAGAAGAATGATGAAGTTCTCACTTGAGATACACGCAAGCATCGACATAAGTTTGTTTGTAACCATGATCCATCGTAAAGGAATCGAACTTTCGATACCACTACGGTGGACCTTGTTTTAAGCCATATAGTCTTTTCTTTAACTTACAGACCAGATTTTCCTTGCCTTTAGCTTTGAAAGCTTCTGGCTGCTCTATGTATATCTCCTCTTCCAAATCTCTATATAAAAAGGCTATTTTATTATCCAGTTGTTTGAATTCAAGATTTAAACAAATAATTAGACCCAAAACTATTCAGATTGAGATCATCTTGACTACTAGTGAAAATATTTCATGAAACTCTATAACCTTCTTTTGATTGAATCCTAACACTATTAGGCTTGCCTTGTGCTTTACCAGCTTATTACCATCTTTCTTTATCTTGAACACTCACTTATTCTTTAATGCCTTTTTACTGTTTAGAAGTTTTACAAGCTCGTATGTATTATTCTTCTTCATAGAATCCATCTTTTCCTTCATAACTATGAGTTAGAGATCTTTGTCTTTATAAGATGCAACCTCTTGCACATTCTCTAGCTCCCCCTCAACTATAAGTATAAGTAATAGTTATTCAAAAATTAGATACCTTGTAAAAGGATTTTTCTCCTTTATCGACCTTCGAAGTTATGTTTCATCAACTGTTGGATCAAATTGCTCCCCTTACTTATTATCATCAATGGATTCATTTTTCAGTATTATCCAGATGTGTTTCATCTAGTTCATCATTATCAAATTGTGTATGATCACCACCATTGTGTGTTTGGTAACACATTTCATCTTCTTCACCTGTGACTATTCAATAGTAAAAGGAAATGGCAAAGAGCTAACAATGTCATATGATGAGTTACTGTGTGATAACTTATCTCCTCTTAGAAGATCAACAACTCTCTCTTGATCCTGGAACACCAGATCCTTACTTCGGACCACTTTTTACTTCGCTAGGTTATACAATCTGAAGCCAAACTGATTGCCACCATATCTAATAAACATGTAAGGTATCGACTTTTAGTCAAGCTTCTTTCTATAATCCTTAGGTATGTGTCTGAATACCTTACAGTAAAAACACTCTCGGATGATGATATATGGGATCTTTGTTAGTCAATGCTCTTTTGAGAATCTCAAAATCTAACATAATTGAAGGAGCTCAATTAATCAGGTAGATCATAATTCGAACTGCTTCTCCTCAAAATGTCTTTGACAGCATAGACATTCTGAGCATGCAATGAACCTTATGGACAATGGTTTTGTTAATCCTCTCAACAAACCTATAATGTTGTAGAGTCCTTGGTTAATTTTTTTCATGTATAATGCCATGCGAGATATAATATTCTTTTAACACCTTGAAAATATACTCCCCTCTATTGTCTATTCGCAGGAACTTTAACTTCCTCGTAACTTCCTTTTATACCATAACATGAAGATTCTATAGAGTTTTAAATACTTGACTCTTAGAGTTGAACATGTACAGCCATGTCTTCCTCAAAGCATTATCAATAAATGTAAGAAAATATATATTACCTCCTAGTGACTCCTCTTCAATAAGGCCACAGAAATTTGAATGCACCAACTTAAATATCTCCAACTTCTTTGGAGATCTTCTCTTGAAAAAGACTCTATGTTGCTTTCTAGTCAAGCAATGATCGCAAGGATTAAGTAGTTGTGAGTTCTTAATTGGGATAAGGGATTTACCAGCCAACAAATTTAACGCCTTCTCACTCATGTGTCCCAATTGTCGATACCACAGATTTGATAAAGTTTCCTCTTCGGTTGTGTATACTTCTCCATCACCACAGACCTGTAAGTGTGTCTTGTATAATGAGCAACATAACTCTTCTCCGCAATTGTCATTACACCTTTGGATATTTTCCACTTCCTATCCTCGAAAGTATGCTAAAATCCTTTTTACTCTAACATATTAGCTGATAATATATTTAGCCTTAGATTAGGGATGTGTCGTACATCTCTTAAACTCAGTAAGCATTTGACGTTTTTTGAACCCAACACCCATACCGACTATCTTAGTGGAATTTTGATTTCCTATCTTTACACTTCCAAAATCTTAGCTCTACTTCTTTGACATTTTTTTGAACCCAACACCCATACCTACTATCTTAGTGGAATTTTGATTTCCTATCTTTACACTTCCAAAATCTTAGCTCTAGTAGTTTGAGAAGTACTTCACCTTTAGAATATAACGATAAGATTCTCCTATATCAATAAACCATTTAGAATTGAAATTACTGATATGGAAGCTTTCACTAATTTCACAAACTAGGGACATCTCACCAGTTGTGCTTGAAGTTGTTGCCGTTGTATTTTTATTGTCGTTATCATTATGATGATCTCACTTTTTCTGATCCCTCTTCCACTTATAAAAAAACCTCTTAATCTGTCTTAGCTTATCACAATAGTAGCACATCTTCTCATCTTTGTCACCTCTAAACTTTAAACGACTCTTAGACTTAGCATAACCTTTGGGACCCCTACTTTTGTTCCTTCCCCTGCTTTATATCACGAAAGCCTGCATGTTGTCAACTCTAATCTCCTTTCTTCTTATTTCTTCATTAAATATACTCTCTTTGATTACATCTAAAGAGAACACACTTTAGGAGCTGAGTTGCTCATTATCACCACTAATGTCTCTCAGCTATTTAGTAAGGAACTCAATAAGAACAAGGCTTGAAGCTCATCATCAAGAATGATCTCTATTATAGTAAGCTTGCTGAATATGTCCTAGAAATCAATTAGATGCTCTAACACTGATTTCCTTACTTTCAACAAGCCTCTTAATCAAAAGGCCTTATTATGAGTAGTCTTCCTTTCATACAGACATTCTAGCTTCTTCTATAGCTTGAAAGGATCCATTTCTTGAGACACATGGTTGAATATGTTGATATCAATTCATTTTTTAATAGTGCCCAGAGTTTTCAACTTCATATTTTCCTATTCGTTATCTAATATCTTCTTAGGTTTTGAAGGAACATCATCCTTCACACCTTTGTCCACATCAATAGGATCAAAGAGATCCTTTGTTGGACCCCATATTCGAAGTCTAACGCTTGCAGAAAATCATAAGACTTGAGCTATTTCCAATAGAGAACATCTTAATCATTATCGGTTCATCTTCTCGCTTTGATACCAACAACTATTAGACCCCGTTTTCGGAGTCTAACTTTCATACTTGCTTAT
>JANIIA010000001.1:29012217-29023886 GCA_027478495.1 Erythroxylum alaternifolium
ATTGAATTTTAATGATGATGATGATGAGGCTTCTCTCAATGATGAAAATTTTGTATCAAATAATAACTAGGGTCAGTGCAGTTATAGCGAATATCCTCTCGTAGACGATTAAATGATGTTCCAAGTTTTTGTTTTTCCTCTTCATTTAATTTTACTTATATTTGATGTATGTGTTAAATTTTATATATGTAATGAAATTGTAAATGTTTTTTTTAGGTTTTATATGTACTTAGTTGTTTCCTCGTCACGAACTCTTGTCGTAAATTATAATAGTATGAGAGTCAAGAATATCATTTGTTCTTTTTATTGAATGTTTTGATGTAATTAATATTTATTATATGATGACATTGTAATCTTTTTAATATTTTTTATTGTTTTTAATTTTATATTCATATGATGATTATTGTTTTCTTCATATTAATTGTAGTTATTATTTATATGTAAAATATCTGAAAATTACTATTATTTCATATTAATTGTGGTTATTATTTATTATTATAATTTTTGGAGACATGATTGATGTAAACTTATAAAATATACAGTACAACCGTACGATATGACAACAGACTATTTTACAACTTTTAAAAAATTCAAAAAAATTTTCATAAATTTAAAAAATTACCCGAAACGATACCCAATATTAACATCGATACCACGACCGATACGATATTGACAACATTGATTATTACATAGAAATTACTATATAAATTTATAAATATATAATAAATGTTTAATAAATTTAATTATTTTTATTTTTAATCAAATGAAATTTTATTAAATTTTAATATAATGAATAAATTAATCGATTTCGAGTCTTTTGATAAATATCATTTCTGTAAATTTTAAATCCCAAAGCATTTCATGCGATACGAACATGCAAGATTTACCAAACTTTTCACAAAATACGAAAATTTTCCACAACTTTTAAAACACATGGCCATGGGACAGAGGAAGTTAGCGTCTTGCCGTCCTATAAATTATACCGTAAACATATTTGCAAGAGCCATCCTGTTACCTATTTTTCACCTGCGACTACGCATCAAAGAGTCTGCACTCTTGACTCAACCCAAAACAAGCAGCCAAGCCCGAGTAGGACTTGCAGGAAATGTAGTTGAATCACTTCGAGAGACCCTTGCTCAGAGTAAAACATAAAGATAGGGCAATACAAGAGAAGATAATAATCACTCAGGTAACAACGATTTATTTATATCATATTGGTCATAACAACGCTCGCATAAAAACCATTTATTCCTTTCTATTTATACCACAGTATACAAAGAATATCAAATGTTTTACATTCGGTGACAATGGGCTATCAATAGAATCCCTCTACCAGAAAAACCCAAACTTTTTGAGCATCTGAATTCATACACTATATATATATATTCATTACAAATTCCCCCCTGTAAAAGGGGAAGGAAGAGAGCAAGGATAGAGAAGAATAAAGTAGGCTACCCTTAGCAAAATTTATAAATTACAGCCATCAATCATGGCGAAAATTTCCTAATTTGTAATGACTGTAGGCAGACACACGAGACCTTGTGCGTGAAGCCCCTATGCTTTCTAACATTTAAAGCTAAGTGACATGAGATGAATCTTGTCTCAAAAGAGACGAACAACGTAGAAGTCGCAACTAAAAAGCACTCGAGAACAGAAAATGGAAAATGAAAAAAGAACCCCGCAAATTGCTTGATAGCAGCATTTTAACGTGTAATTGGCTAGAACAGACTCACCAAAAATGATTAATTCAAGCACATGGTGGCGAGAACTCAGACTTCCCGATCCACTATGGACAAAAGAAATGTGGGGCATGCAAAGCTCCATTTACTTTGAAGCTCAGCATTCAATGCCCGTTGACCTGCATGACCGCCAAACCCACAAAAATCTTCAAAGGGAATGACCACCTCTGGTCACTTCGAACGATTACTCAATAGATGGAATAAGCAGCAAACAGAAAGCAATGCAAATTTGTGTCACATGGTGTCCAAATCGTGTCTCATGAAGCAGCGGCAGCGGCAGCAGATGCTTTCTCCATCTTATCCTTTTCAATCTCTGTTCTTCTGTTTTCAGCATGCTGTGCAACACCATTTGCCAATGCTTGGTGATGGAAATCTAGCGTCTGCATAAGTTTCTGGACTCTCAAAGGATCTGAAGCTTGAATAGCTGAAGCCAAACAAAAATGAGGTTGCAGCTACATGCTTGACGAAAGTATGATTCAAGTGCCAAATAATGTACGAAGAAAACCTGTCTCACCTTTGACAGTATCCACAAAAAAAATGAAAGGGTCCACCTCATCAATTGGCGATTGCAACTCTTCATCGTCACTGTAGTCATCATCTGAATCGTCGTCGTCGTCGTCGTCATGTGGACGGAAAGCCTTTGCCTGTCAAATGAATATTTCAGTTAAAAATCAAGCAAAACACATCATAGCAATGTAACTATCAGACTTGAAGTAATTTCATGACACAAAATCTCATCGGGATATAGTCTAGATCTACAATTTTGTTTCTGGCCCTAATCCAGATATCTAAGAAAAAAAGCAAATAAATAAGGATATGTTTCAATACAGCTCATAAGAATCAATGTGCTTGTATGAATTCATGTCATAAGTAAGCATATCCTCATCATTGTCAACAAGCATATCCTCATTATTGACAACACAACTCATAAAAACAACAAATTGTCTGGTATGACAATAATTCAGTCCAATTCCGGTAAGATTAAACTGCTCAACCAACCAATTTGGATAACCTAAATTTGGATGAATTCGATCAAAGATAAATTTGGATGATATAAGCGTCCAAAACAGAAAAGCCAAGGAAGCATCTTGCTTGCAAAGACTAAGATCTGAGCCTTCCATAAACAAAGTTAGCAGATAAAGAGCAAGTGCTTCTGCATCTTCTTAAATCTGGATCAACAAGAATGAACAATCTGGGTCCCTATTCCCTTTTCGTCTGATAAACAAAATCCAGAATTAGAAAGAAGCATGCTGATTTTAAACTTAAAATAATTAACTTTTACTCCATTGTGCTCCATGCTACAACCATAGCGTTTCATTTTATTGCCACAAATTGAGAATTACTGCAGTCATAATCTCAGGAATTCTGTATTATTTTTTTAAAAGTTAATATTTGTTCCCTTTAATTTAACCTTAACCTTCAACCCACAAGATGTCCACAAAAAAGTACAAGGAATGCACAAATACAAGTCTGTGCTGAAACAGACTTTAGGATTGCACAAGTAAAAGTCTGTGCTGCCACAGACTTATTAGTTATGTTTCAAAATACTTGCGACAATACAATCAAGGTTGTGGGAAGGATTGAAAAAAATTTGAAGTGCTTTGGTGGATAGAATGAAGAAATACAGTATCCCTCAGACGATATTCGATATGTCAAAAATCTTCACATGCTATCGAGTGATATTTGGATGCTTGCTTGAAATTTTGATTCAATATTAGTGGAGATACCTATATAATCCTAGTAAATTGATATACGAAAACAAAATGGCATAGTTATGAGCAAATTAACACACCTGAGCAGCTAACTTTTGAAGTTTAATGCTGTCAGCTTCATCCCCATCCTCAGTATCATCTCCCATCTCCTTGTCAAACCCATCACCATCATCATCTTCATTATCAGACTGGAAACCGTCCATATCATCCTCATCTTCCGCCTCTTCTTCCTTTGCAGCTTCTGCAAAACATAATATCAAGAAGTGTTATGGCTGGAAGCATAAACATCATCCGCCTAAAAATGAATTAGGGAAAGGAGACTACGGGACGGACCAGCAACTTGATCCTTGTATGCAACTAGGAGATCAAGTGTAGTCCTGAAAACAGGCTCCAGTGCCTCGCTGGGCAATTGATCAGCTGGCAGCGAAAGCAATGATGTTAACCCCAAGCAACAAACTTTCTTATCGTGTTCCCTGCACCAGAAAATCATTTAGATTAGTGATTCTACTACCCCAAAAGTAGAAATTAAGCATTGAATTTGTCCAAAAAAGAACAGAAGAGAAACTAAGTCCATACTCCAAAGTTTCACTTGACCATTTCTGTAAAACCTTGGATGAAATCACAACACAGATATTACCTTTTAAAATTAGCTCGAGTACCATTCTTTTTACATTGCTGCAACATCTGGAACCAAAGACCAAAAATCTCTGTAGCAACACCAAGTTTATGCAGTGTGCTGAGTGTTAAAGCTGCATTGTAATAAAGAGCGTTTGCAATCTGCAAAAGTATTCAACACGCTTTATGTGCTAACTGTCAATCAAACAATTAGATAACAACCAGAGTTAGAAGATAAGGACACTATTCTGAGTAGCGTGGCTAGAAATAAATAGTTATAGGCAGGAGAGCTTCACTTAATAAATACTACTAAAATGACTAACTAGCTTATCAGGCTTTTCCAACAATGAATTAAAAACCATGAGATTATTAACAGCGGAACCCATAACTTCTTCAATGTTGGCATTAATCGGAGGGAAATTATTAGGGAACCAAAATAAACATTAGTGCAACAACGAGGATTCTGAACTAAGGCTATTTGAAAAAGGGAATTCTTATAAGTGTAATGGAAAAATTGTAGCCTCTATACCACTTTCATAAGAAGGCATTTCAGGTATGATTTCTCAGTTCTTCGCAACCTCTCAACAGTAATTCTCAGATATGGTTCAACCCACTGGTCCACCTGCCCTTTACAGTTCTGAAAAACTACTTCGATAAGCTTTGGGGCTGGCTCAATATCACTGTCCTCCAGGTTTTCATCTGCCATGGTCTGCCAAAAAAACCAACAAAACATGGAACACATCAGCAATAGCAAGTAAAAGAGAAACAAACAATAACAATGAAACGTAAACAATAACAGCATGTTCAATGGAATAATGGTTCTTTTTTACTCTGATTAAATTAAGGAGACAACAACATAATAAATCTTTTTATGATCATGAAGAAACTAACAGATGAAATCATGTTCCAAAGGCTTTTCTGATAATCAGGTTCCTTGCACGTCAGGAAATGAGTTGTTCCTCTAGAGATATAGTTGTCCAAAGGAACCAAAATGTCTGCATTAAAATAGACCAAAAGGATATTTAGAAAATAATAGAACATGGTCCTCATAAGAAAGCAAAACATAAGGCCTATCCAGTGCATCACAACATATACAGTTGTGAAAGTGGTAGAAATGAAAAGTGAAAATAAGTTCCGAAAAATTAGTTTCCAAGCACAGTTAACAATTAAACGGATAGAGAGATAACAAATTGCCAGCATATCATCAACTGTAAAGTGCAGCTACGAATACATACTTGGAAAGAAATCAACAGCCCAATCTGCCAATGCTTCCATCATCAAGGGCCAAAGACTCCACATATCCAAAGATATTGTTGGCGAGAAAAAGGTCATATACGAAACAATTTCCAAGACTTCTTCAAATACATCTGAAGAGAAGCAGAGAAAGAAAGAACTATATGAATTGAATATTTGAGTCATAAACAAAAGTTTTGACTAATGTCCAGCTGCTGAAATCTTAATACATGTTCAAGATTTAGGGTAACATGAAAATTAATATACGCATACCTTGACCGTCAGTTGTCAACATCCTACGCATTATAGGAAGCAACGTAGGCTCAACTTGGACAAAAAGATGAGGCAGCCTACTAACCGATTCAAGAATTGTGCTGATAGCACGCAAACAACCAACTGCTGCCAAAGCACCAGTATCATCAGCTTCATCATCAGCTTCTGCAGTGTTCATACACCTCCAAAATGCAGCTGCCTGAATTTAAAGATTCCTTAATCAGCAACATAAAGTACATGAATTAGCTCCAGTGAAAATAAACAATCATTACCAAATTCTGGCATAGCCCAAGAGCATAGGGTGCCATCTCCTCGCCAAATTTGTCTACTATAGTTTCCAGAGTAAAAACCAGGTCCTCATTCTCAACCTCATTCATTAGTTTAAAGAATTCTGGACAAATGGGGTGAAAAGAGAAAAAGAACAAGTATATCAGAAATCTTAATAATCCACCATAATCTCAAAAAGCCTTAATAAATACTAAACAAAAGGTGAAATGAATCATTAGGGTCCTAGAAACAAATTGCGCTCGGCATTTTTCAGCTCATGCTTTGCAGAATACACTTTCATTGTACTCTATGTAAAGTTTTAAAGCATAAATAAAAGCCAGATGTCATTGTTAGCATTTGGGCAAAAATTCAACTGAAATAGTTAAGGTATAAATTGACAGAACGTAACTTTCCCAAACAATCTATTATCAAACAGATTGCCAAGCCTCACAAAATTCCTTATTGATTTAACCCACTAAGTGTTTCAAGAAAGCTCATAAATAGCAACGAATTTAACAACATAGCAATGTTCCATCATCATACCATCAAGCAGTTGAGGGAGGATTGGGCGGATCTCATTTAAATCTGCATAATTAGGAAAAAAACCCATTTGAGACAGAGAGTGGATAACATTGAAGACAGAGCGAACATGGGTAGGGGAAAGTGAAACACAGAGAGTGACGGTGGAGAAGCCATTTGCCTTTACAAGCTTCAACAAAGCTTCTCAATGCAAAAACTGAGTCAACACGAACAGGAAGCTCTGAATCACACAAGCGAGCAACAACGCTATGCAAGGCTTTGCGAAAATTGTTCTGGTCCGAGAAGTTAATGTGGGCATATTGTCCAGCAACCCATGCTGCCTGATGTATATGCACAGACGGAAAATAAATAAATACAACATAGAAAGAACATCAGTTGAAACACAGACCTTAAAAAATGAAAATATCATGACACATGATCAATGTAAAAATAGGATTCAAGTCAACTGAAATGCATGTATATGGTCAATAACATACAAAAATTCAAAGATCTTAAGGTCTAAAATACCTTCGCTCTGAGATGCCCAACTGGACTGCTAAACTCAGGGAAGACATGCTGTATTAGCATTCGCTCCAATTCAGATTTGTAAGGATCAGTTTGTTTCAACTTATCACATAGCGCACCAATTGCAAGCAAAGCACCATCTTTTTGTCGATATGGTTTACATTCAACAGGTGATTCATCATATCTGTACAGAAAAATACCACAAAACCAAAATTAAACCTAGTAGCCATAACACAGTCTATCTCATATCTTCACACTAAAAAGAAAAGAAATTACCTCTTAAAAATTTCCACAATGAATAGGACAAACTTTTGAAGATTCTCTTTCCCACGTTTTCTAACCAACTCACTTACGAAGTCCATTGCAGCAGTACGTGGGCTATATAAATCTTCAATAATATCTGTATCAAGAAAGCTACATGTAAATGACAATTCCAATCTAATCGACTACTACAATTGATAAAGATTAGACACTTACCATAACCCTTCCTCACGTATTCATGAGGATCTTCATCCCAAAGCTTTTGATCGTTATCATTGAAGCACATAAGAGGGAACACTATCTCAAACAGAAGAACGTCAAGTCGTGGTTGCAGTAGATTGTACATACTATTCTTTGAAATACTACACAAGAAAAATTTGCATTAGGGAATGATAAAATATAACACAAAACGAGATGCTCAGAGTTTGGTTTGCACTCCATTTCATATTGAAATTGAATACTCTTTACATAAATAAGCACATAGTGCAGAAATTGGGACATTTACCAACAGTTGCAACATCAAATAACAAATAGAATCAAATGTAATGTAAAGGAGGGAAAAAAAATTTGCGAGGCAGCATATTTCACACACCTGTTGCTTAAGTACTGAAGAATCAAGTTTATAACTCGGTCAGGTAAATAGCCACCGACACGGATTACATTCAACAAATTCAAGTGGCACTCCAAAATCTTCCCTGCATAGTTCTTCTGAAACATTTGGGCAAAAGCCTTATTTTCTGGGTTTTGTAGCTTCAAATCTCCAAACCTACAAGTTTTATATGGTCAAAAGTCGGAAATAAACCACCTACTACTCCAAGTACTCATAACATATTTCTTAGATGAAGATATACCTAGTATACAGCCTGTTCAATATATGAACAGTCCATTTCTTCACCTTCCACCAACCCCACGATTTCCTAAGATCAGGATCCACAGGTTGACCCTCAAAAGGAACTGGCCTCTCCAAAACATTTAAGAAAAGAATCATCCATGCATTAAAGACATTGGGATCAAAGAGCTGTTTTGGAATCTCCAACTGAAGAAAGATGACAATTATGAACAATTAATTACGACATGAAACTTATAATCTCCAAAATAAGCTACACTTACTAACAAAAAATTTAATTAAAGTCAAACATAGAGAATTGCCTATTTATCAATAGTTCGCTACTCATTATTGAACTAGACTCGTGCTAGTATTTGGACAGAAGAATGTAACTATAACATCCTCGGTGAAAGCAAGTGTTGTAAAATCCTTTTTTGTTATTTCCAATTTATAGCTAAAAACCAGAGCTTATGACATACATTAAGATGCAAATCAATTCTGAAACTTGAAATCCATCAAATACTAAGTGCAAGGATGGTTGAAACTATTTTGTATTGGCATGAACACTAAAAGTCTGAAAGTCAAAAGGGAAAAAATAAAGAATTAAGGTAGGAAAAATGTAGAACAGCACAATATGATCAAATCCAAAACTTAATTGCACATGAAACAACAGAACCAGTTGAGATTGTCTTAGACATCACAAGTGCAGTGAACGTTAGTTTATCAAAATAGAAATTGACTCCATGAAATCTGTGTTGGTAGAATAGTACAACAGATTCAGTGATTTACTACCATTTGACTTGTTCAATTTTCATTAAAAGAGCTTACATATATGGAAGACCAGAAAATTTTACAAATAAGCTTTATCAAATCCGCGACTTCAATAGATGGGTTTGGTATCTGAACAAGGTTGTTGAATATGTTGAGAAGATGTGAAAATGTCTCCTCAACAATGTGATATACCGGTGTCCTCTCTTCATCTGATTTAAACCTGAAAAAAATAAATGAGTAACTCTGCCTTGCTGAAAAATAACTTTTATGAATGTATAGACATTCAGAGAATAGGTACATAAAAGAATTTCCAAGTATATGCTTACTCATATTTTCTAGCAAGAATACGCAATACATAAAGAGCTCCATAAATTTGTTGTTCTTGTAGCTGTAGGTTATGCTTAATCCAATCCAGAAGGCGAGGCCATTGCTCTGGATAATCAGCATGTATAATAGTCTTAAGACACTCACCCAACTGTACCCTGAAAATCAAAACAAGTATTTGAGAAACTGATTCAGTTCGTATGATGAAACATGAATTTCATTTCACACAAAAAAAATTAAACAGAAAAAATCAATGAAGCAGAAGAATATCTGAAAGAAGTACCTCAGCAGAGAAGGGACTTGCACAACAAAACCAAGGATGTGATCCCTCACCAAGTCCTTATCACTTTGCAAGATCTTTGATTTCTCATCTACATAAAAGACGGTTTAGGGAAACATCTATCACCCACAATTCATAGTCTTTATTCTCTAAATACAAACAAATTGAACAAGTTAAAAGTTTTCGATGACTTGTACTCATAGCATCACTAACACACAGAAGAAATGTTACATACCAGGATCAAGCGGAGCCCAGTTCTTTGCAATGAAGTTCTTGAAATGAATACTCGCAACTTGTCGGACTCCCATGTCGCAACTATTGTCCACAATGATCTGCAACAATCTAACCAGATGCTGTGGAGCGTACTGGAACTGTACATATAACCAAACACATATGAGAATTTTGATCCTTTGGATATGCATATAACCCTTGATAAACATAACTACACCGAAAAAACGCATTTTTACTTTATCAGAAAACCAAAATAGATTTAATCATAATCGAGTAAGCTCTCGAGCATAATTTTTGAGTTAGCGAACGATCGTGTCTAACTGAAACGGCAATCCAATAAAACTATCGCAAAGAAGCTATAAATGAAACGACCTGATTAAGGCTTTGTTCGGCGGCTTTGCGTTCGTCGGGATTGGGGCTGAGAGCAGCCCGGAGGATAACGGCAAGGCTAGGAAGATCCATGACTTAGGATCCAGAAAACAGAAAACTGAAACTGAATGTTCTTAGGAAACTAAACCCTAGCTCAAACCAGAGTAGGGTTTAGATAAAGAGAGAAAATGTGAAGATAAGCAGAGGAGAGAGGAGTTGCGGAGGGAGACACCTACAGTGTGGCAGTAGACTATTTAAATCACTAGGGTTTACGCTCGTTTAACTGTAAAACCAAACTAACCAATACACCTGGTTTGGGTTTACTGTTTTATTACCCAGTATTTTCCTAAATTAAATATAGTTTATTATTTTAAAATTTAAATTGCATAATAATATCAAAATTAGTTGAAAAAGAATAAATTTTAATTTAAAATTCAAAATAAAAACTAGATCTTCACTTGTAAATTTTAAAATTTTTTAATTAAAAATTTTAATATTAAAAATATCATTAATAAAAAATTTAATGCTAATCCTTTTGGTCTAATTAAAATTTACTCTAGCACGGGTATTTTCTAAAATGCATTCTTATCTTAGCTTTTTATTGTTAATCTTTGAAATGTTCTAAAAGTATATTATTTTTAAATTGTCTTACCTATTTTTTTATTATTAATATCATTGTTGTTGCTATTTATTATTTTTTTGTATTTATCTATTACATTTTTAATGCTTATTTAACTTTCTTAGTTAGTTATTTCAATTTTATTATTTTTGTTTCACATATGTATGTAAATCCTTTTTAATTTTATAGCATCTTTATAATACATTGCATGTGAATCTATCAAAAATAGTTTCATTATTCGGTAAAGGTAAGATTATGTATTATTAGATCTCTTCAAACTTTACTTCAATTAAGTGTTAATAATGATGATGGTAAAAAAAGATTGATGTGTTTGCCTAATGTTACAATATTAAGATTTGACGCATTATATGCAGCCCCGGCTCTGGGGAGGGGCGAGCCGAGCCCCTGCCTAGGGCCTACTTTTTTTAAAAAAAATTACCTATATAATTTATTTTAAAAAAAAATTAATTATTTTTTAATTAAAATGAGAGGCTCACTTTTTTTTTCACCCAGGGCCTACAAAATTTTAGGACCGGCCCTAATTATATGTGAGTTTATCGATAACTTCTTTCAAAATTCTACAAATATGATGTTAAATTATGTTACAGTATGAAAATATATAAAAAGTTAAAGAACATAGTAAATAACACTTACTCGTACCAGTGCAATAGAAATTAACGTATGTGTCCGGTATTATCATGTGATGATCAGATCTGACCTCTGTGTGTGTAATGTGTCGCTGATGTTATTATTATTATCAAATGGAAAGTGAAGTGGAAACGTGTGTGATTGATTGGCCGTTGGGGAAAAAAGTGGTGACTAGCATGTCTGATTTATGCTATTTATATAAATGTCCTGTCCTGTCAACACACTTCCCTTACTCAAACAATATTTTTTTTCCAACGCAAAGAAGAGCTTATATGTGACATGATTAAGAGTCCGTTTGGTTCAGCTTTTGACAAGTGAAAAAGCACTTTTTTCCACCGCAAAAGTTATTTTAAAGAAAAAATGAGTGTTTGGCTGTAAATTTCAAAAGTACTTTTGGAGTAGAAATAGCTTTTTTAAAAGCTAAAATACAGCTTTTTCAAAAGCTCAAATTTGGAGC
>JANIIA010000001.1:29023986-29034362 GCA_027478495.1 Erythroxylum alaternifolium
AATTACAATTACAAAAGTTAAATTATTTATTAATATTTAATTATTTTTATAAATAATAAGTAATCTAAAAATAAAAAAGAAAAACACAAATAAATACGATATCATTTAATATTAATGTTATGATTTAAAATGCTAATATAATGTCCACGTTAATGACACATTATAAATTACTTATAACATATTCAAATATTTAATAAGACAAAAATACATTAAAATTAGAAACTTTACCTTTAAATTATACTCAGAACTCCGAAGGCAGAATCGTGAAAATTTTTTGCTGTCAATTTTTGAGCTGGAATACCTTAAATACATATGTTGATAAAGATAAAGAAACTAGAAGGTAAAAATATGTCTAACTACTCCTAACTATTTATAATCAACAAATTAACGTTATCTTCCTTCAATTCTAAGCATTTACCTTATCTGCATTTAATGATAATTGTACTGTTGGATACATATTAAAGAACGTCCTATGCATTAAAACTACTTTTAACTATTTATAATCAACAGGTTAACGTTAATTTTGAAAGTTAACGTTCTCTGCATTCAATTCTAAGCACTTACCTTCTCTTCATTCAATGATAAGCGAATTGTTAACGTCCTATACATTAAATGGATACATAATATAGAGAACTCCACCAACGTTAAAATACTACTCTAAAAGTTTTACTTAAAGCACTCAGCTGAAGGGGCCTTTTTTTATGGTGGGCCTTGGGCAGGTGCCCTGCCTGCCCCTGCTCAGGGCCGGCACTGGGGATGTAACAAATTGTCTAAAAATTGATGTAAAAATACTATTTATCTAATTATAATATATTACTAAATATTTTTTTGTATTTTTTTCTCTTTTTTTTGAGTACCAACTAACCAAAGACATCTGTACTGTACAGGTAACTAAAATGAGAGCTTCTAACTCCATGTGACACAGGGAAACTAGAATCAAGCTCTGTCTTTTTGACATTTTTTTATTTTAATTTTTGTTAAATTAATATAATTAATTATTTTATATGTAATTATTGTTTTTACTAATATAATAATTACACTATATGTGACTTTATTTATATCTTATCTGTTGTAGTTTATTATCAATTATTTAAATTTATATCAAATTAGTTAGTAATATGTTTTGTAAACATAAATTTTAATTTTATATATAATTAAATAATTTCATTTGAATTAATCATAAAAATTGAAACAGTTTAATCTAATTAAGTTCAAAATAATTTTGCATGTGGTAAACCAAAATTATTTTGATAATAAATTTTAATCTATTCCAAAACTTCTAATTAAATATTAAAAAACTAGTTATTTATATATTCGTATTTAAATTAAAATTTTATTTTCAGATAAAAGCAACAAAGTTACTAAAAGCTTTGGCCCCTGTACATATTCAACAATATGCATGTTCGACCAGTTAAAATTATCTTCAAACTTCATATATGATTTATCCCATAATGTCACTTCTAAAAGACAACAAGGTCGCTTAAAGCAATATATAAGATGATCGAAATTGATTATTTTTATAATATTTAATTTATAAAAATATAAGATTATTATAAGATGTTAATAGATATATAAAATAAGAACAATTTAAAATGTTCACTATTTTACATTAAAATATAAAGAAAAAAGACACAGACCTTCTATGTAGTTTAAAATTTTTTAAGTAATTCTTTGATATTTAAAATTTATGATAATTTTCTTCTATTTTTTAGATTTTTAAAAAAATTCTCTTAAATTACGGTTAAAAAATAAAGACAAAAAATACACAATATGAATATCATATATAAACTAATTAAAAAGTATTTACATAATCATTCAACCTAACTTTTAAACTCGAGTCAAACTAATTAAATTCAACTCAAACGAATAATTTATTATAATTATCTTAAAGTATCATTTTAAGCCGAATTTAATTAGCTGAATCGGGTTAAAGAGCTAAATTGAGTTGTCGTATTAATGACATTTGATTAATCTATGTATGAAGTTCGTACTACATATATTTTGTCTTTAGTTTTTGACCAAAATCTTAAAAAAGAGGTTTTTCTATAAAACTGAAAATTAAAAAACCTCTGGAAAAAAGGGGATAAAATGTTTTTATCATTTAAAAGATCATGTGATTTTCTATGCTCTGTTAAACTACTCTTTTACCCAAAATATAAAAATATCTTCATACTTTCTTCAATTATATGTATATATAAATAGTAACTATAAATATAAGGAAAAAAATACAAGAATAGATATAATATTAATTTTAATTTACAATTTCAAGAAACATGTGAAAAGTCTAAAAGTATTATATTGTATAATTAAAAAAATTATTTAAAAATTCAAATATACTTCTGATAGTACTTGCATATAACCAATGATTAATACAATTTTTAAAATATGTGAAGATAGTATTTTAAATCATTTTTACATCTTATAATTGGATGTTATTTTTTTACTTTGTTTTATGTTTGAATTGTTATAATAGAAGTTAAACATTTTGCAGATTGAAAATCAATTTCTTTTTAATATACATATAGAAAATGCCAATAATAATCTTATTATAAGTACCCTTTTTTTATACATGTGATAACTTTATCGTAAGTATATATTAAAATTATTTTATTTAATAATTTAAATTAGGTTAATTATAAAAAATCAAAAAATTTTAATTTTGTAATAATAATATAAATTTTAAAAATAAAACTAAAATATTCTAACTTTTAATTTTTTTAAAAAACAATGAATGTCACATCATATTAATGTTTTTACTATATGACTGTGACTGTTATGCACGAATCCACTTGTTTTCAGTAATTTACATTATTTTATTTTATTAAATAACAAATTTAAAACATGACACTAATATCCTACGTGGTAGCTAGGTGACGAAAACATTAATATGATATGTCACGCCACGTCATTAATTTTAATGGAAATTTTAACGTCTCAGAAAAAAAACCTGAAATATTTTAGCTTTACTTTTTAAAGTTTGGATTAATGATGAAAATTTGAGTAACCTTTGAGTTTTTATAATTAACACCTAAAGTTTTATAATCTATGTTAAATTTTAATAAAATAATAGTTGCTTCAATAGTGCACCACACATGCATTTTTTTATAACAAGATCTACTTTTATATTCTTTTGAAGGGTTAATTGTCAAAAAAACTTCTAAATTTTTGTCAATTTTTTAATTATAGCCGGAACTTTAAAAAATAGTAATAAAGTGTCTAAACTTTTAATTTTTTCAATTCTAGCCCAAACTTTTAAAAGTGACAATAAAATACTTAAACTTTCAATTTTTTTTCAATTCTAACTCGACGTTTTCTTATGTTTCCTTATACCCCCAACCATTTGTTTTCTATTTATTCTTCTGATGCCTCAAACTACTCTCACATCACAACATACTATGCCAGTAAACTCTTCGTTTTTAGTTTGTTCTTTTGATGCCCTTAATGTGAGAACGTTAGGGTTATGTAATATAAAAATCAAAAGGTGAGGTGTTAAGAGAACAAATTGAAATAGAAGGGAAAAACTGAAATCAAATCGTAAGGTCGTCGGAGTTACATAATCTGATTTAGGTCATTTTTAAACAATGACGTCGTTTTAATTATGTGAATAAACAATATCATTTCATTAATTTTTATTATTTGTGTTAATTTTGGCTGACGAGTATTAATAGCTACGGTTTTTAAAACAGGTGGCAAGTTACGTCAACAAACTTAACAGAAACATTAACGTCCGGCTAAAACTGTAAAATTTTGAAAGTTTGAACATTTTATAGTTACTTTTTAAAATTCGGGTTAGAATTAAAAAAATTGAAAGTTTGGACATTTTGTTGATGCTTTTTAAAGTTTGAGCTATAATTGAAAATTTGACAAAAGTTTAAGCTTTTTTTTTTATAATTAACACTCTTTTGAATATTGATACATTAGGATTACTAAAGATATCAATTATTTTAAGAATTTTATATATGCATGTTCAATACTTTATATATACATACTTTGTAGATATGAAGCATACAAATTGTTTTTAATGCATTAGGATAAATCATAATATTGATTCCTTTTGATTTATGTATAGGTAGAAATAAATATATTTGTTGATATAATAAACATACAATTGGAGACAATGAAATTTGTGAAAGTACTTTTACACAACTCTTAACATAAATTAAAATTAATATCTAAAAATACATTTGGGGATAAATTCACTTATTAAAATGAATATTATTCTTTCTTTTTATTTTATATTATATGTGAATTATTATAAGAATTACTATTTTACAAGTTTAATTTCTATAAGTATAATTTCTTTTAATTATAAATTTTTGTAAAGTTTACATATAATTGTATTAAATAGTTAA
This sequence comes from Erythroxylum alaternifolium, assembly GCA_027478495.1. Taxonomy (NCBI): domain Eukaryota; kingdom Viridiplantae; phylum Streptophyta; class Magnoliopsida; order Malpighiales; family Erythroxylaceae; genus Erythroxylum; species Erythroxylum alaternifolium. Next base: position 29,028,339 of record JANIIA010000001.1, read on the forward strand.
AATTATTATGATAATTACAAAAATTTTGAATTATCCATCAAATATATTCATTTAATGGTGAATAAATTTTAAATACCAAGATTTAAATAAAGAATCATGTCTCCATCGTTAGATACAATATTAAAAAAAATATAATGTATCTTTAGTCGTATGTCATCGTTAATAAATTTTTTATAAAAGAATTAGAGCTATTTTTGCCTTGTGTATATCTATATAAACATTAATTCTTATTTAAGTATTGTTACTTTAATTTCACTATCGTAATTCTCCTACATCATCAAAAAAAGTTAAGGTAATTACTTTCATTGCATACGATATTGATATGTGCCAAATATTCATTAACCTAACAGTAAGAGCCAATCAACTAACTTTAGCTAATTGAAGAGAGTCAGAAAGGTATAAGTATCAGAAAGTGACAACAATAATATTTTAGAAAAAGATAAGAGAGAATATAATAAAAATTAATTGTTTATTAGTAAATACAAGAGCGATTAACAGCAGTGAAGTTATTTAATTGGATCTTAACTTAAGGAAGATGTTGTAGTATGAAGTAACATTAAGTGTTGACTGTTATTTTTTCAAAGGTTCGAATTATCTCATAAAAATTTTGAAGAAATTCAAATAAATTTTATTATAACTTAATATAAACAACATTTTACATCTTAACAAAATTAGATTTCTAGCAGTTTTCTGATAATTGCTTCATCAACCCAGCTTGTATAACTTTACAATTAGACATTTTATTCACCATGTATTAGTACACGACTAAATAATAAGGAAGCTAAAAAAATATTTTTATCAAATAACATAAAATAAACTTAAAGCAAAATGACCAAAAAAACCCGTAAACATATCTTCTTCTTCTCATGTCCAATCCTCTGAGTAAGGACAAAAAGGACACTTATTCAAGATTTTTTTATATTATGTCTCTATTTTATCTTATTGAGAAAGACACCTATTTAAGGCCTATTTTTAACCTATCTCTATTTTATCTTATTTTTTTTTAAGAAAGAACCAACTCTTATAATATTTATGAAAAATGGAAAGAAGTAAAATAGGGAATTTTTTTTTACAACTTTATTCAAACCTTATAACACATTAAAAACTGTCTGCCACTTCCATGCGAACCTCACTTCTTTTCCAATCCCTAAGCTTACAAAATCATCATAAAGTGAAAAAGCTAATCATGTCATTGTGAAGTCTCCATATAGCCACTAATGGTTGAGGCTCAAGCATTGTAACCCCAGTTCTTTGTGTCACGTCAATCGTCTCTTTGCTTACTCTTTCTACTCAAGATTGAATCAATACGCTTAACTTGAGGCCTATCACTCGCTTGACCAGACAAACCTCATGATAAGGTAATTTCCACCTCCAACTTTCTTTGCACAAAGTTTTATGGTTTTATCCATTTCTTGGGATCTCTATTCTCTCTGTTCATGTCCAAACTATTGCACAAAAACATTGTGTTTTTATGTAAAAAAACATTGTGTTTTAATTATACAATCTTCAGAGTTAAGAGGATTCACCACGAGGCAGCAAGAGTGGCATAAATGAAAAGAGTCTAAATGTTTGGTCAAGTATGACCAATAATAACTTATATCTCATTAAAGGCCTTTAGTAAACCAACCCAATGAACCATTTTCTAGTGCTACTGTGCTAGCCCAGTGATAATGGTTTACGGACTACAAGATATGAGGGGTTGGGGATGGGTGACGATGGGGGACTTATGGACCAAAATTCAAGTGATTTAATAAACCAACCTATGAGATAAGCTTAGGCCTAAGACTATTTGAGACTTAACTCAAACGCTACTACAAAATCCAATAAAGTAGTCTTTATATGACCATTGAAGTCTCTTCTTAGAATAATTCTCTCAATAAGGATATGGTGAATCACCTCATCTAGCCCTTCTTAGAATTGACGCTTAAGTTGTTCATCTAACCCTACTTAAGGTGTATAAGCACACATCACATTTAAAATACTATGCTTCACTGCAATTTTTAAGGACATAATTATATCATTAGTCCTTTTTAACTTCACAATATGATGTATGAGTTTTTTGACAACCAAGATACCTACCTCATTCTTTCATGTCGTACACCCTAAATATCAAAGTTTAAAATCATTAATCTCTTTCACTTTAGCACCTGTCCATCTTGTCTTCTGGATGTACACTATATAAATCTTATATTTGTCTAATATCTCCACCAATTCTAAAGACTTCCCTGTAAAAATCCTGATGTTCTAAGAACCTATCAATAATCTGTTAACATCATTTCTTCTTCTAGACCTGAAACTTATTGATGGACTAACCCTTGTTCTATCATAAGAAGTCAAAGCCACCGTTCCAACTTAATGCCCAACACAAACTATAGAAGACAAGCCTAACAAGCTCTTAAACGACTCTAATAATACTTAAGAAAGAGAACAAATATTGATATTGAATCTCAAAATGGACATCACAATAAACGAATGCAAGAACCACAGGTACACATGATCGGAAGATTAAACCACTAATGGTAACTAGGAATATGCATAATGGTAAAACACAATACTAAATAGTTAAAAATAACAAACAAAATAATGAAAATTATAAGGAAAAAAAAGAACTTAAAACTTTTAATGGATCTGATAAACATTGAAAGCTGAAATCTCTACATCCAAAGAGCAATGCATCGACTAAGAGCAAACACAATCTAAAACCAATCACAAATACATATGATAAAGAAGAAAAATTTTTGAGATACTAATTAATCAGAATGGAAATAAACAAACTAATATGATCTGCTTAGGAAGCCATACACCAACTCTGTATTTTCTTATCATATTTAGCACCGTTGGCTAGAAATTCCTCTATTGTAGGGGCTTACTTTAAATCAACCTTTTGAAATGCACGATCAAAAGCTTCTCCTTTTACTTCCCGTGCAAACAAGAAATACTCCAAATCTCACAAGATTAGAGGTAAGTAAGTGCAATGCGTGTAATAAGATTAAAAAAAATCCAATATATTTTTGAAACTTGGAGAAATGGCGGTGGGAGGGAGGCCCCTTTCTTTTTCTCAAACAAACCTAGAAAAAGATCACAAGAAAAAAAACTACTAGTTCACCAAAAAAACCAAAAATTGACAGTGAAAAAGGCTAGAAATAGAGGAACTCCAAAGATTAGTCTTCTGGGTTGGAGCTTATCCTTCAAATCTCTCCTTGCAGACTTCTAACACATCGGGGATGAGGAATTCGTGAACAGTGACTTTATATGTAAGAAATAAGAAATAGGAATTAGTTATCAGTGATTCTAACCGATGACGAAGACTTGGAGGTGGAAGGAAGCAACAATTAGATGACGGAAAGGAAGAAAAAACAACCTCGGTCTAGGGTCAGAGCTCAGAGGAAGCAACAGAGCGAAATCATTCACAATAAAAGGTTCATGGTTGAGAATTACTCAATTTATTTTCAATTATGCTACCATAATGGTTGGATGAAGAGTAACTCCCCTACAAAAAAAAACCTAAAGATGCAAAAAACTTCTCTTAGTCGCTTCTCATCTCACCACCGTCACTCCTCCCCCAAAATCTTATAAGCTTCTCAGCGTCGTTAACCCCAGTCACCATAACAATATCCCCAAATCCCCTAAATTAAATATAGTGATCAATTAAAAAATTCCTCCATAGAACAAGATAAGTAGAGTGAGAGTCATCCATGAACTTAAACGTAAGAGAGAAATGCCAAAGACATTTCCAGTACTTAAAGGCTTGTTTAGTTGGATGTTAATTAACAGAATGGAATGGAGTAGAACGGAACGGAACGGAATGGAATGATTTATAATAAAACAGAATGTAACATAGAGAAAAGTTGTTTGTGATGGATAGAAGGGTTCATAATATAATGTAGTGAAATATTGTTTGGAAAATAGATAGAATGGAATGTAATGTATAATAAATAACTATTATACCCCTTAAATTAAAATGGTTATTGTAGGAGGTTTAATGCTATGATTTTAAAATAGAAATCATGTCCAATTAAAAAGTTACGGCCGTGACAAATAATATTTTTTTATATATTTTCTATTTTAAAATAATAAAAATATTAATAAAATTTTATTATTTGTCTATTAATTAATATACAATTCATTACAAATTATATAAAAATATTATTATAAATTTTTTAATAAATTTTTTATATTAAATTTATTTTATTTTATTATATGTGATTTATATTTAAAAATAATTTATTTAAAATTTTATTTATATATAAATATATACAAACAATTAAAGAATAATTTTTTATATATTTAAAGCACAACGTCAACTTATCAAGGGCACTTAAGGTTGCGTGCTGTAGAATGTATCTATTGGTCTAGAGTCAAAATTTGCAACTCCCACCTCATATCGAAACCGTAAAAAGATGATTCTTTTATTTTCTACTGCTTTAATTATTATCTATTGCTAAAAAACGATTTGTTTAAAGTCATCACAATATTTCCATAAATCGTTTTAATGACAATTAGACCTCGGAAAACTTAAAATGACTTTTGTTTTAAGATAAAATAAGTAATTCATCAGAGTTCACATTCTCTGTCAGGCATTGGACATCCTTTACGCTATTCTCAAAATAATCAAGTGTTAGTTATAATGCATTTTTAGGAGCAAAAACACATCAAGTCATACTTTATTTATGTGCCATCTTTGACCAAAATCAAAATAGCAGATTTTCCAGAATTTTCCAATAACATATTCATGTGGATGAGATCCGAAAATTTCCAGTTTTACTGAAGAAAAATTGGCCTTTTTGAACAAACAGCAAGCTTCTGCAAGTATAAGTGAAACCTACACACAAAACCATTCCCATTTGATAAATATAGCAGAATTCAAGAAGCATTTGAAGTTTTTTCTTACTTCACTTGATAAACATCTAGCAAAAAAAAAATAGCATGCTTACCCAACAAGACAACTGATTTCACACTTATTCCCGTCCTTATCTTTAGAAGTGGGCTCCTATTTTATTCCATAGTAACTGTATGTTGCCACAAAATCAAATTTAAAATGCTCGTACGCATAATGAAACTAGTAGCTTACCATTTAATGGTGCAGGGAGAGCATAAGGAAAATCAAATCGGCTGAATTCCCTAGGCTTGTTTGGCATTGCAAATATCATAGAGTGCTCTTTCCAATGCAACCTGTCATTTATACTGAGTTCTCCAAATAGGTTTTGCACATTTGGATAGGCCCTAACTGGTTAAAAAAATGGAAAACTTCAATTATAATAACGAAGTTAAAAAAGGAAATGTTGTATAAAAAATATCCATCTAACATTTTACACCAAGTAACATGGATTACTATAGCGAAATGAGGAACATCAAAAATTGCAACATTGAGAAGTTACTCAAAATTGCACACAAGCATATTCGTTGCTGATCAAGAAACAAAAATGGAAAATCCAACAAAAAACTGTTAATATAGAAACATAGTGTAGCATAAATCATGAGCATTAATATGGAATAAACAAACCAACAATGTAATCATCGGACCTTCTGTCCGGAATTTCCAATCATAAACAATTACACAATTTTCCACCATTCTTCTCCACAATTTAACAATAAAAAAATAGAAATAACACAAAGATTAAGTGGGACCATCTAGGTCACTCACAGTACGCTCCAGATTAGCTTTCCTTGCCTGGAACGTCCGACTGCAGACTTTGACCTGCACAGTCATTTTGTGCAATTTATTGCACACACATTAATAATTGCACAATTATCAGAAATTAATTGATGCAAAATATGTACGATGCATGTTCATGACTATCCCGGTGTTAATCAGAATTTAATCCGAAAATTAATCCTTTAATCGGATCACTTAATCAGGGCTAAATCCCAATTCTCCTATAATCACTGAAAAATCCTAATTTTAGTACGGAGAGGTAGAGGACATTTTTAGAAAGCCAACGCTTCGAAAACGGGGTCAATCGGGGTTCGGACGCAAAAGTTATACACAATTGAATGTCAAAGAAACCGACAAAAATACCACTC
>JANIIA010000001.1:29034462-29075494 GCA_027478495.1 Erythroxylum alaternifolium
TTTTTGTTCTGTTCTGTCTCTAAATTTTTGTTCCGTTCCGTCTCTGCATCTTGAAGACAGCAACCAAACAGACAGTTGAAGTCGGTGACGCCTGTAACGAGGACAGTGATGTTGGGCTTTGTATGTAATGAGAAGTGTGTTGCTGGCCTCCGTTTTGGAGGTAGTGGACTTCAACACCTTCTTCTCCCAATACCAACCGTTGGGGAGGTCAACCAGTCGATGATGTTTGAGAAACACGGTAAATGAAGAAGATGAGATGAATAAGACAAGATGGATATAACCTCCGAGGACGACTGTAAGAGTGGAAGTACAATGGTGATTTTTCTAGCTTGAACATGCTTGGAGTCGAAAGCGGCGTGGCGGACACCACTGAAAAGCGGGATTGCCGCGACGGTGACAGGAAGAGGTTATTGGGATGTTAGGTAAATTTTCCTGATATTTAATTAATTATGATAATTAAGTTAATTAATTTGGTTAATTACATTTAAGGTTCGTTTGGTAATTAAGAATGAAGATGTGTGAACGATTTGTAATATATATTAAATAATCCTACTGTTTTTCCTAAAATAGGTGGGGTATAACTTGAAACATATATCATGCACAACAAATAAATAAATCGAATATTTATCTCGTATTTATTTAATATATATATATATTTTTTAATATTTTGTTTCATCCGAAACTTTCTATTCACTCTCCTCTCATGTTGCTAATCAACATTTCTCTTTAAGTTAGTTTCTATCGTTCTAATTTCTAAATTTTTTTAATTTTTAAAATTTTCTTTTTGTGATAAATTCGTGTTTAGTGTATTGGACGTTGAATTATTATATTACATATTACGTAATCATTCTATTTATTTCTCAATTATTATTGTATACGAACATGTTTCATCATTTTTTGAAAATCAGACGGTGTTTACTACTGTTGAATTAATTAAAAGAAGAAACTACAAGCCATTTCAGAAGTCACTGTCATTTAAGTTTGCATAATAAAATATTAATTATTTGAAAAACTAATCACATGATAATTAAACATAAATAAAAATTTGTCATTACTATTTTTACTATTTGATACTAATTACTGATGTAATTATTAATTTTTATAACCTCATTTTTAGTGCTTACCTACCGAACATACGTCATCGGCAATTCTATTATTCTCATTTTTTATTCCTATTCTCATTTTTTATTCCAATTCTTTTATCACTGATTATTAAATGAGGCTTTATAGTTAAACAAATAATATTTAATATATATTTAACTCTAAAAAGTAATTTAATAATTAATTTCTAATTTAATAATTTAATGATGTAGCGGTTACACTATTTACATTATGTTTTGGTCACTTTTTATTAACAAATGATTCAATTTAAATATTTTTAAAATAATAAAATTTAGGAGATGTTAAATGTTTAGTTCTATTTTATTTTTGAGTTTTTGTTTTAAAAAAAATAAAATAATCCTCAAAAACTGATTTGTTTAAAGTTATTTTCATTTTTCATTGGTAAAAATAAAAAAATGACAACACTTTTTTTACAACGTAAAAAAAAATGTTATCGTATATTTTTAAAACAGATTTTTATATTTCACGAAAAAGAGTATTCCTGCGCCTCCGGTATTTCAAAACGTGAAGATTTAATTTGTTATCGTAAACAAAATTTAAGGTCATTTTTGCCCCTCTAGCCTAAAATATAAAAGATAAGTGGGAGAGAGAAACAGAAGAAGGAAATTGTTTCAGAGTGCCTCGAGTTTGTATTAAAACGACGGCGATTTGATACTGCATGGGTCCCACCCTCTACCTTCAACTGATTTGCGTTTGCTCTCACGAGTCGTCCCATCGTCGCTCTGGCTGGCTGCTTTCTTTCATTCTGTTTTTGCTCCTTCTCGTCATGACGTGAAAATAAAAATCATAAATCAAAAGGCCTCACGTTCTCTCCATCTCTGTTTGGTTTCCGGGGAAGTAAAAGGAAAAAGGAAAATTGGTTCTCTTAACGGAATTTATCAACGGCGACGATGAGGGAGATCGTGGGGACGGTTATCAGGAGTTGGTTCACTCTGCCTTTGCTGTTAGTATTAATCCTTTGGTTCACCCTTAGTGGTGTCGACGCCGCCAACGGTGTATTTAGCGTAAAGTACAAGTATGCTGGTCAGGAACAGTCTCTCAGTGACCTTAAGGCTCACGACGATCGTCGTCAGCTGGAAATTCTCTCCGGCGTCGATCTTCCTCTCGGCGGCAGCGGTCGCCCCAATGGCGTCGGGTTTGTCCCCTTTTTACGCATGGATATGTGTTTGGTTAGCGTTAAATTGTTATGTTTTTGAGCTCTGATGCTGTTGACCAGTATACTAATGTTATTGTATAGCATTGTTTCGTTTTTGAGTTGATTTTGATGGTTGTATGTTATATTAAGCTCTGTTGGTAGCTCAGTCAATGGTTATTTGAGTTCGTGTTCGGTTTTTACAATTCTACGTAAACTGTGCTTTCAACTAATTGAAGAACGAAATTGATAAAATGATTTGGTTCAATTTGATTAACATGGCCTTGCATTTTCTTGTTTCCTCTTTTTTTTCTCCGAATTCGTAGGCTTTATTATGCTAGAATTGGAATTGGGACGCCATCCAAGAACTACTATGTACAGGTCGATACGGGAAGCGACATTATGTGGGTCAATTGTATTCAGTGTAAAGCGTGCCCAAGAACAAGCTCCCTTGGTGTAAGCTCGACATTATGATTGTCTTTGCTTGTTTATTACCTTTTCCTTTTCTGTATCAGTAGCATTTAGTTACAAACCTGTTTCTCTATTCTTACATATCTTTCTTTATCTTTTTTCCAGACAATTTTATTTAAAATCGTGTATTGTTCGTGACAGATAGATCTTACTCTGTACAATATAAACGAGTCAAACACTGGGAAGTTGGTTCCTTGTTATGAAGAGTTTTGCTATGAGGTTAATGGAGGTCCTTTATCAGGTTGCACAGCTAATATGTCTTGTCCATATCTGGAGATATATGGAGATGGGAGTTCTACTGCAGGTTATTTTGTGAAGGATTTTGTGCAATATGATTCAGTCTCAGGGGATCTCCAAACAACATCAGCAAATGGAAGTATAATATTTGGGTGAGTTAATCTTGAAGCAACCAACCCGAAACATTATCCTTTTTTCTGATTCTTTATGATAGATCTGCTGAAACAAGTAGTAATATTAATTAGCTACCATTTTAAATACATCTATTCATACACGTACAGTTTTGGTTATATGTATCTTTATTAAAATTGGTAAGTTGATGTGATGCTTTTTTTCGTTTATCATAGTTGTGGTGCTAGGCAATCTGGGGATTTATCATCGTCTAATGAAGAAGCTCTTGATGGGATACTTGGTTTTGGAAAAGCAAATTCGTCATTAATTTCACAACTTGCCACAACTGGAAATGTGAAAAAGATGTTTGCACACTGCTTAGATGGCGCAAATGGAGGTGGTATCTTTGCTATTGGCCATGTTGTACAACCACAAGTTAACATGACACCTCTGATACCAAATGAGTAAGTTCTCTTTTAACTTGTAATTGGTTTGCAATAATTAGAACGGGTTTAAAACCACATGGTCTAAAAAGACTAGTTAGGATTGTTGATAATTCTGGCTTGAATGTCCTAATGAATTGCTACAAGCACTTACAATTTTCCAAATATCACAATCTCTACCACTCCAGTCCTTCATATTCCTATTAGGTTCAATGTTAAGAATGTCTTCGTCCAATTTAAGATGGTCCAATTTACTCCTCAAAGCAGTCTGCTTAGGGGGTAATAAATCCATAAAAATCTTAGCTTAAGTTAACTTAATGACTCCAATTGACTTAGAACTAGGTGACCTGAAAAGAAATGTTTTGGAGTTATCAGTAGTCATGGCTTAAATATCCTTATAAATGACCTAAAAGGCATGGTATATGAAATATCACATTCAAACATAGGTCTTTGTTTTCCAATTTCCCTTAACTTTAACTGCATCTCTCCTTATTGTATAAATACTTCTTTAAGTGTCCTTACTGGTCAATTCAAGTGCATTAGGTCTATCTAAATTATCCTAATGTTGGTTCGATTATAGGATTCAATAAAAAATTTCTTTTTTCCAAATAATCAGTTTTGAGCTTAGAATAGCTCATTTAAGCAAAATGGATTTGAGGGATGGAATTACAGCCAACAATAATTCATGCATGGGTTTTTCAAGCGTATCATGATATTCTTTTTCCATTTTTCTTTCTTTTTAATCTAATTGCATGATTCATTTATTACATTTTACGTGTGGGTTTCCCTATTTATGTTACTTTATTGAATTGCCGGATGAAATTTTTTTTTCTGTGGATGCATCTCTTAGGAATTAATAGTTACTGTTTTCTTCCTAGTCCCCAATCATGCCGGATTTCATGTAGCAAAGTTAATATCTGAAGCTATGTCTCACTTCTATATTTCCAGGCCCCATTACAATGTCAATATGACGGCAGTACAAGTTGGTCGTGATTTGATAAAACTTCCAACAGGTATATCTGAGACAGGGGAAAGAAGGGGTGCAATAATTGATAGTGGTACAACCTTGGCCTATCTTCCAGAAACGGTTTATGTGGCATTAGTAAGCAAGGTATGATTAAAAAGTCCTTTCTATTTAAGATTCTAGTAAAGAATTCCAAACTTATGTACTTCGCATCTCCATCAGATAATCTCGCAGCAACCTGATCTGAAAATTCAAACTGTTCATGATGAGTATACATGTTTTCAGTATAGTGGAAGGTATGCACATGTAGCAATTATGGCTTTGCAATTTTCTATTTAGCTTTTATGATCTGTGTTTTGGGAATGAAAATTTGAAAATGGTGTTGCACTTAAATTTTAGGACATCATTTTATAGGGAAAGCTACCATATCTCCTTCTGAATCTTGCAACTCATGCTGGACTTTTTTAAATGGTAATATTTTTGCCAATATGAAAAAAACATAATTCCCAGGAAATTGTATCTTATCTGGATGTTTTGAAGAGGGCTCATGTTTTAGATTCCTTTATGCTTGGACTTGGTCTGGTGGCTATATTGTTAATTGTTCCCAACTCACCCAATTTTTATGGCTAGCATGCCTATTTAATTTCTCAGTTGACCGATGACAATACAGTAAAACAGATCTGGTATGAATATAGATGCAAATTTGAGAAAAGACTTGGTCTGGTGGCGATATTGTTAATTGTTCCCAACTCACCCAGTTTTTATGGCTAGGATGCCTATTTAATTTCTAAGATGACCGATGACATATAATAAAACAGATCTGGTATGACTATAGGTGCAAATTTGAGAAAAGAAATGCCTTTTGTTTTAACTTAACAACTGTCCGTCATATTCAATTAACTGATTTCATCTGAATCTATCATGGAAATTGATTCAACAACAACGAATTCAAAGGTACAAAACCAATTTACTTACACGCGTGCTTATGAAAATTGCAGTGTGGATGATGGATTTCCAAATGTCACTTTCCATTTTGAAAATTCAGTACTCTTGAAGGTCTATCCCCATGATTATCTGTTCCCCTTTGTAAGTATATTCTGCAAGTTCATGAAGGTCTTTGCTTTTGGTGTTTTCTTCTCTTCTTCTCTCCTGAAATAGCTTTGAATTCCAGTTTGTGTAGTTGTACCATGTAATGTTGTCAACTTGCATTTTCCTGATCCATTCTATACCTATGCTCAAATTGTTTTCCATGATGTTGTTTCAAACAACTTGAGTCAGCATGCTTCCATCGAAAATTAATTTCAATTTTCATGAAAATTAAGTTGACTCTAATAGTTGGTTGACATGTGTTTTCTAGAGTTTGACTCAAGAAGCCATTATATCAGTCTGGTGTTTGGGTTCTTATGGAGTTAAAACTGGATAGTCTCTTTTTGTTATTAAGTTGATGTTTTCCTAGTGTCTGTCTCTGTTCTGGAATTTGATCCAGCTAGAGAACCATTCTGTCCCTCATTCTATTCTTCACTTGGAATGTTGCTGCTGCTGTTGGAAATTGTTCCTTATTTGTGTCCAGTTGCGCAAATTATTAATGCATCACTGTGCTTTTTTTAACTTGTGTTGAGAGATAGAGCTTTCTGAATCAAAGTGATGTATCAGTGTGTGGATAGTAAGAGGGGGAGAAAACATAGTTGGAAGGAACATAAAGGTTTATTTTTAACCTCATGTACCTAGCTACTTACCTTTGACATATTTCGTCGCTTGCTATTTCCCTTTCCATAGTTTTAGTTCCTGAATCATGATGTTGTATCCTTGGCCCTGGTCTTTTTATTTGTCAATGCTTTCATGCATTGATCAGAATTCCCTTAGATGAATCAGGTTTATGTTGGGAGTTGATTATGCTGAAGGAGAATTGGATAATTGCTGTTTCTAATGTCCATGTTCCTTATGGTTACATATAAGTCTTCAGTCTCTTATGGATGGCTTATCTTTCTTACCATATAGGTCATGTATCTTAGTCTATTTACTACGTAATTCTCATAACTGAGTTCATTACTTGGGTATTTGCAGGAGGGTTTGTGGTGTATTGGTTGGCAAAACAGTGGAATGCAATCAAGGGACAGAAGGAACATGACTCTTTTGGGAGGTAATAGGAAATGTTGCACATCCCTACTTCTGATGTCAGATGCATGTAGACTAAAAAACATTTAATCTTTCCTCTATAAAGTTCCTCTGATATCTCTTTCTATCATTACCCATACATGGTGTTGGTTGTGATCTGTGATACAATTACCTAATTCTTACAAGTTAACTGAGACTGTAATGTCTTTAGTACATTTTTCAAACTTTTAAGATCCCTCAAAAATTGTCTAATATCCCTTAAAGAGAGGGAAAAAGGAACAGAAATATGTCGATCTTCTTTTGAACAAAACAAGAAATCTCTGATTGCAAGATGAAAAATTTTGGTTTGTATTTACTGGATTACACTAATCTTCTTCATCATTGGTCTTCTAATATGTTCTAGTTTTATTGTCATGTACAGATTTAGTTCTTTCAAATAAGCTGGTCTTGTATGATCTTGAACAGCAGGCCATTGGATGGGCTGAATATAACTGTGAGTCTGACGTTAATCTTCATCGTCCATGCTTTAAATTGTCTTGCTTGCATCTTACATTTGTTTGCAGTGAAACTCGCTTTAGTTTCAGAATATATTAGAAAGTTTGCAATCTTTGTTAGTTTAGACATTCTTGATATTTCTGTTAGTTCAATTGGCCTTTGCTTCTGTTAAAATGAAATGTTCGGGACTAACTTTCTACTGATCTCTGAGCTGTGGAGGAAATTAGGTGGTGATGAGTAACTTTTGGAAAGACAGGCCTTGACATTTATCATTAATTGGGTATTCCCTGGTTATTCACCATACCCATTCCTATTCAAGTGGAAGTAAATGATTCTATAGTTCAGAGTAATAGCCGTGGTTACTGATTGAACAAAATAGTTAGGACTTAGTTGCCTCTGTGAGAAGATGTAAGTGTCCTCAACAATGTAGGTAACAGCTCTTCAGCAAATACATCTTAGGCAAGGATATGTTTTGACTAAAATGTGAGTTATATAGTCAATGTTCCTTCTTTTTCTAGAAAAATGGCTGAGACAGCTGGTGAATCACTGGATAATTTTTTGATGATTGTCTCCATCAGAATTGGTCGGGTCCAATTGAATTTCTTTGAGGGAGTTGTTTACTTGGAAAATTCTTGATGCAAAGTTAGGTAGAACGAATTGTGTTGTACAGTTTACTAGCTTAGCTAAGCTTCTTTTTTAGTATAAAGATCTTAGTCGAAGGGATCTTAAAATGGAGAGGAGAGTCTAGGTCTTGATGGAATGCAAAATGGCAATATTTCAAAGAGAGGGAAATGGTGAACAGGGCTTACTTGGTTATGCTTTAGAGATCCATCTCTGGAAATCGTAGTGTTTTTTGTTCCAGTGCTATCTTTATTTCATTTTCTAAAAATGAATGTTGAAATTTTAAACACATTAGTATGGTGGAGTGCTCTTAAAGTTCCGCCGCAAGTTCATGGCTTGCTGGTTAGAGAGTTATATTGAGTGAAGCAAGGGCAATACGTTGAATTGGTTACATAGCTTTTATGTAGTTTTTGTATCTTGTTTCTCTAAGCCAACCTTTGCATTCCTACTTTTCAGGCTCTTCAAGCATCAAAGTGCAGGATGAAAAAACTGGAACAGTGCATTTAGTTGGTTCCCACTACATTTCATCTGGCTGCAGTTTCAATATGCCAAGTGCTTTTATCATGTGGTTGCTAATAAGTACGTTACTGTGCAATATTCGTTGGAAATTCTAACGTTGATACCAATATAATTAGTCAAAAGTGAATACTAAATTAATTGGCGAAAGGAAAATAGTTAGTGTTTTTCGTGTCGTGGAATAGATACCTTGAATATGTCTTCCTTTCACAGTAGTTGGCAAAGATCATTTAAAATTGAACAGCCAGAACAAAGCTTTGTTGTGAGCTGACTGGAACTCAAATCTTTCTGTTTAAGCTAAAAACTGAGAGGAGTCTCTAATATGGAGATTTGAGTGGGATATCGAATATAATTTATGTAGTATCAGAAATTAAGCATCTTACTAGGCTCGATTGGACATCCATATGCCTTTATTGTATTACGGGCATTCCCAATAAGTGGTATCTTAAACAGTTTTAGCAGTTGGAGAGAAATGTAGGATGCATGTGAGCCTCTTGTAGGGGGTCATAACTTACATGACCTCTTAATTTCTTCTTTTCCCCCTCTATTTTTAATTAGTTTTTCATTTCTTTCAATATGTTTCATATGATTGAGCACCCTAAAAACATGTATTTTTGTTAGCAAATTAGTTCTCATTATTCTTTCAAATTCAAAATAGTTGTATGAAGAAGAGGTTAATGCAATTTGATTATTACATAAATTTATTATATTTTTGATCTATCCTTCGAGATCAGGCATGTATATGGACTTGTAAAAGCAAGGACATTTTCATGGGCGGCAGTGGCCCCAGTGGAGATATTTGTTACATTTTCTAGGCTCCCAAAAAGCTTGGAGATCGGATGACATGGATTCGATATTCTTGTTCAAAAATGATAATATTAATAAGTTCTTTTCATGTATGGGAATTTAAATATGGTTCAAATTTTCAATCTTACAAGATTCGTAGGGCATCATAACATATCTTTAAAATGGAGAGATTATCCATTTACTCATTGAATAATCATTAGAATCCCTAAATACTCATACTTAAAGTCAAAAGAGATTGAAGCGGTACTATTACTAAATGTTGTGTGAGTGAGCGACGTCATAATGTTCAAATCTGTTTTATGGTATGATCTACTCACGTCACGCTTTGTTCTTGTTCTTTAGGCATCATTTTTTTCACCTCTAACGCTACTCATCAGGATTCCCTCAACGTCAAGAGTTGGGAATTAAATTGCAAAACTTTAGGTTTAAATTAGGAGAATTACCTGATATTACATATCATGAACAATCACTAGTTAATTGAAAGCATAAATAGCTTGGAGAGATAAAGATAAAAATATAAACTACTTAATTTTCGTTTGAGATGCAATCTATAATTAAACATATAAAGTTGTATAAAATTACAATAACAACAATAATACTTAACAGAAATTTTGTTAGAGAGATTCAGCCCTAACTATTTATTTGTAACTTATAACGTTAAGAGATAGGTTTTATGAGATAAAATTAATAAGGGGAAATAACACTTATGTCATAAATCTATATTATCTATCCATTTATTCTACAGAAAAAAAAGAATTGAAGTTTATAATAGAAAGCGCTATTGCAAAATATAAGTAGCAAATTTAAAGGATATATAAGTAGCCGTTGGTTTTAATAATGGATATCAGATAATAATTGGTTGCAGACATGTATGCTATGAGTCATTTCAATTTCATAAATGGATCAATGTTTAAAAAACCTGACCAAATTATAGAATAGGAAGATAAATAAGATTTATGAGAAATTTAAGGACAACTACAGATGTATCTTACAACTTGGATAAGAGCAGAAAGGACACCTAATCAGGACCCATTCTCGTAAAAAACAAAATAGGACTCACTCTTAATATTCACAAAGAACAAAATGAAACCAAATAAGTATTATAAAACATTAATAACGACCTGATCTTTGTTTCCCGAGAAGTTTAAGTACAACACAGCTAACAGGAGAATGAGAAAATTATTAAATCCTTAGCTTCAAGTTCTAAGAGTGACTTCGGTGTCTGTTACAGCAATGACAACATTTGGCTAATCTGATCATGGATCACACCCATCAAAAGTTTATGCTTAACTTAGATATGGATGCAATGTGTAAGGCATAGTGATTTGTTATGTATGAGTCGTCTTCCACGTGATGAATGGCTCTATAGTACTGCAGTTAGATTCTAAGAATGGTGTAATGGTTGTGACATATGTATATTTCTCTCGCTTATAAATATGCCACCTTCCTTTCTATTCATAATAAGTATCGAAGTGGGATAAGATGAAGAACTCCATGGGAGAAATAGTATGCCCAGAATCAGAATGCTTATCTCGTCAGAATCGTCAAGTTTTAAATGAGAAGTTGAGTGAAGAATGGTTGAGCTGTGATGCTTGTGTTGAGGAAAATAAAGGGTACAAGTGCGATTGCAGCATTAGAGATCACAAGAGCATAGCAGATAGCTTGCATGATGAACCTAATAGCTCTTTTGCTCATTCTGTCATCAACATGGTTGGAATGCTCATAGGTAAATTTTAAGCTTTTTTAGTAAGTATTTAGCAATTCTTGGTACTTAAGATTTTGTTCAAGTGTAATGGTTTGTTCATTACAGGCCTCGGCCAGCTGTCAACTCCATATGCATTAGAGAATGGAGGATGGACTTCTGCTTTCTTGCTTGTTGGGTTGGGAGGGATATGCACATACACGGCTTACCTCCTAGGAAAGTGTCTGGACAAGAATCCCAAGTCGAGAAGCTACACCGACATTGGAAAAGATGCATTTGGGAGCAAAGGAAAAATTCTGGCAGCATCTTTCATCTACTTGCAAATCTTTATGGCCCTGGTGTCCTACACCATCGCTCTTCATGATAATATTTCAGTGGCATTTCAAGGCATGCAAATTAGGCTGCCATGGCCAAGAATATCTACACCACAGCTGTTAACTATTATAGCAGTGTTGGTAGCACTTCCTAGTCTGTGGCTAAGAGATTTATCTTCCGTATCTTTCCTCTCATCAGGAGGGATTCTCATGTCACTTGTCATTTTCATTTCTGTTACATCCACTGCCATCTTTGGAGGTGTGATAACTAATCACAGTATTCCAGTAGTTAACTTCCACAAGATTCCTGCCATATCAGGGGTTTACCTCTTCAGTTATGCTGGTCATATTGTCTTTCCCAATCTGTATAAATCCATGAAAGATCCAGCCAAGTTTGCCAAGGTACTATACTTTGCTCACCAGTTATACCATTAATGAACATAATGAAACTCTTTTAAGGGTTTTAAATTGCAGGCTGCAACTATAATAGTCTCACTGTAGACACAATATCAGTCTAAATCATCATAATACATCACAGGTTGTCTGCTTCATATTTAAAACCTTGTAACTTTCTTATTATTCCGCTTGCCCTCTCCAATATCTCCTTGCAATCCATGGTCACTTGGGATTCATATGTTGCTCAAAACTTTAAGTCCACGTTTGCTGGGCTTCTACTATTCGTTTCTCATGCGGCATATATACCAGGACTAATGCTCTAAGAGCATCTCGTTCTTGGAAAGAGCATCAATTGGAATCTTTTCCTTTCAAGGTTTTAATGCTTTATCTTCTATTAAGAAACAATAGAAAACAGTTCATTTCATCATTTCACGACTAGGAAAAGCATTGAAGATACAAAGATGACGGTGCTCTCGACGTTATATTCCTGCAGGTATGTGTAGTGAGCTTCGCATCTGTGACAGCACTCTACACTGCTCTAGGTTTTCTGGGAGCCAAAATGTTTGGACCAGAAGTCAGTTCACAAATCACCCTCAGCCTGCCTCGCCATCTTATTGTTACAAAGATCGCATTATGGGCAACTGTGCTCACACCAATGACCAAGTACGCCCTTGAATTCGTACCATTTGCAATCCAGTTGGAGCTTAACCTTCCAAGTTCAATGAGCAAGAAGATTAAGACGATGGTTCGCTCTACTGTTGGTTCCATTCTGCTGTTATTGATACTCACTCTAGCACTTTCTGTGCCTTATTTCGAGCATGTTCTTAGCCTAACAGGATCTCTTGTGGGTGTGGGTATTGGTATTGTTTTGCCTTGTGCCTTTTACACCAGGATCTCCTGGTCCAAGATATCCAAGCCTCTCCTAATCCTGAACATGGCATTCACCGCTTTTGGTGCTTTACTTGGAGCATTTGGAACCATATCTTCCACAAAATCACTTCTAAAGAGTCTACAAGGAGGTCACCGAACTTGAGGAAATGATTGTTAGTTTCTGAGAATTTTCCTCGATAATCTCCATACATATTTAAATAGAATAACCAAGCTTTCATCAGATTGCTGCCAAGCAAGGTATGCATACAAGACGAGGAGGATAAATTCAGGAGTCAAATATTGCTAAGTATGGAAAAAGGAAATGGTGGCCTTCTACCTTGGCTTTGGCTCTATATTCTGTTTCTTTGTCTCTTATAAAGTAGCTTCTGATCCTTCTGTCATAACGTTCAGTTTAGGAGTAGTCATCATTTATGTATCCACACATCAAAGTGCTAAATGATTATAAATGCACTCTAATCCAGACTTAATGTGGTAGTAGCTCATCCAAGTCGATATTCCAATTACTATGATTCCTCTTCACTATTTAGTCTTCTCTTAGGAGTTAAAACTTCTTTATGATTTTTTTCATCTTATGTAAATACTAAATAGTATCCATCCAAGATTAGGAAAGTACTGTTTCTTTAATTATCAACTACATAATATGGTCTAAAATTGCAGTCTATTACAATTAGAATACAATTAATCTTAGCCCTTTTTCAAATATCTTATACAATAAAGAAATTGATTCCCTCATCAGATTCATATGGTTTATGGGTTTGTTTAGGCGTATATATAAAATACCAGCATTGCTTCCGAGTCTGAGGGCATCACATTCTCAAGAACAACAATATCCAATGTAGCATCTTTCTCTCGCAATATCTCGTACAAAGAACCAATAAAATGCCCCCTTTTTTCTCAGTTATAGGAAAAGCATTCCACGTTTTCCACCACTAATATGCATTCAGGATCTTTCTAATTTTGAAATGATGTTATATCAGACTGATTTTTAATTTCAACTTGTCTTTACTTTCCACCAATCATCCTTTTCAAGCTTTTAAGTAGGTTATCGACCCAAATCTATGTCCTTTTAGATTGAGAAACTTGGAGGCATTTTTGTGTTGTTTTTCTGTTTATGTTTCGTGATCTTTTGTGCATTACTTCAATTGTTCTTCAGAACCTTCTAAGATATCTGAACAACAGGTTGTAATGTTTCCCCTGATTTATGTGCTCTTATTGTATTCAGAGTCTTCTTTTTTTCTTCCTTACAGTAGTCAATAAAAATTCTGATGATTTGGGAAACCAAAACAAATCACCTGAGCAGCCGGTTTTTAGTTGATATTATTTTATATATGCTGGGGCATAACATGATTCTCTACGCTTTATAAGGATGGGAATGAACAATTAGTACACAAGTTTAACAAGAAAAGAAAGAGATAGAAATGCTCTTTACATAAATAAACAATAGTTTCAAGATACAACTTAGAATTGTGTTATGCAGTTCATATCCTAATCGCATTACACAATGGAGTTGGTGCAGATCAGATTTACAGCTAACTGTTGTGATGATTATGGACACATGGTAAATGCATCGAGATGTATTGCAAGTTCATAAATTATGAATTGCCTTCTGGTTTCTATCACCCCTATCTACTCTTTGCACCAAAATTAGGAGGAAAAATAGTTGTTATTGATACGATCCCCATGCGGGTACTCAATGGCGTGAAATTAGGCTAACGCACCTGAGTTTTGAGGGACGACCGTCATAACTCTTCAGGCAAATTCAGGAGAAACCTTTGATGAAGAAGATGATTCTAAGCCATAACTCCAGAGGTCTTTCAACTCTCCTCTAACCAAACCCAAAATGACACACAATCCTGACATCACATATCCAGGAAAAAGAATCCCATTTAAGTATCATAAGAGATGGACTCCATAGGGAGATTCACATTCTGATTTTTTGTTAATTACCTAGTGTACATGGAACAAGATAGAGTAGAGCGGGCTGACCATGCCCATCCATTAGATATAAGCCTAAGTACGTCATGAAAAGGCCTGAAAATAGGAAAAACGTCTGTTAATGGCCATAGAAAGAAGACAACTCTAAATAGATACTAGTTGCTGAAGTCTAACTGGCACAGCATTAATATTTGTCACCTATTTGATTTAGTACATTTTTTTAGTAAATAGACAACCCATACAATCGTTAAAACATCCTTTGGAATATAAAGATCAGGAAAAAGTAGACTGCAACAAAAAGCTGATAATTAAAACCAAGGAATTCCCCTCCACCACATATTTTGAGGTGGATCTTGCTTATCAGCATGCAATATAGATGTTGCTTCACCAATTTACCATACTAAGTTCCAACTTTTGCAAATAAATATACATACCGAATCCATAGCCAACTATCAACCAAAAGAAATATCCATTTTTGATCCGCTTTCCCATTTCTCTGTCAAACCTGAAACAAGAGATGGAATATAAACATTGTTTAATGTAGAATGGCCAGTGAATATGCCAACAATACTTAGTAGACACGTATAAGCTGTAATATAGGGAGTTGGAACTTATAAATAAGCAATTAAAACATAGGGATGGATCTATGAATCACTCCAATCATTTGGCATAAGAGTGAAAATCCAGTTTTCTGGGAGTTGCACTATGTTTTGGAGCATAGCAGTGTTCATTTTCTTCCATTACATATCACTCAAACGATTGCTTTTCGTTGTTCTCCTTTGCTAAGTATTCCTACAGCTTTGACTTAGTCAAAACAAGAAATATATTTGATCAAGCAAGTCCTCTCCTTGGTTAAAGGGAAAACTGTGGGAAAAGCATAACATATGATTCTAGATTACAATATCTTGCAGTTTTATTGGCAAGGAGCAACTTAATACACTCAAACAATACCTGAAAGTAAATGACGTGAGCAATATCTTGCAGTTTATTAGCAAAGAGCAATTTAATGCACTCAAAACAATACCTGAAAGTAAATGATGTGAGCAAACCAGGAAAAAGAATGTCCCCAAATCCAATCATGTCATAACCACCCCAGGGGTCTGTCAATCTAGGAAGCCTCAAAAGCATGGGGATCGATTCCCCACCACTGTTGTTACCTTTAGCAACCTATGAATAAAATACAAACAAAAAGAGCAACCCATGAATTATGAGTGACTACCCATAATATAACATTAGAAAAGCAAACAGTTCATGAAAAGGCTGGGCAATACAATTTCCAAAAAAAAGCCGGGCAATAAATATCATATAAGGACTTTTAAGGTAACAGTAAGTGAATGCTTCATTGATTAAGTGTTCTTTCCATAGGCAGTGGATTTTTAACCAATGGACTTATAATTGTCAATTCTCATTCTAATGTTGCATCTTCAGAAAAAATTTCCATATGGCTGCGGTTCCACGAATCGATTAAGTGTTCTTGAAATAAGTTAATGTCAAGAACACTTAATCATTCTGGCTGTTGTTTCATTCGTTTACACTATGAAAAGCAACAAAAATGTGTTTTCACTACACAGCAGAAGAAAGTAAAATATATGAGATTAATACTTACTGCAATCATAACACTTGTGTGGAATATTAAGGGTGATATAAAGACCCAAAAGATGTC
This sequence comes from Erythroxylum alaternifolium, assembly GCA_027478495.1. Classification (NCBI taxonomy): domain Eukaryota; kingdom Viridiplantae; phylum Streptophyta; class Magnoliopsida; order Malpighiales; family Erythroxylaceae; genus Erythroxylum; species Erythroxylum alaternifolium. Next base: position 29,050,398 of record JANIIA010000001.1, read on the forward strand.
ATAAAAAAATGCACAGCAAAGAAGAACAGCTGCAACCTGAGTCAACATAAAGGTACAAGGATCGTGAAGGATCATATACATCATGAATACATGAGGTAACAAGAGTGTAGGTTCGTTAGGTACCTTAATATTTGGAAGCCTAGCCACCTGTAAGATAGTTATCATCAAGCAGATGCCCTGACAAGAACAAGGAAATATCTAAGGAGAGGATCTTTATTTAATAGATCAAACAGAAAGATAGACATCTCCACTTGGTCAAATTCAAAACTTTAATATTGTAGTTAAATTGAGTGAACAAAAAAAAAGTTCAAGATATTCTTCGAACAGAAGTATCAGCAACTCAAATTCTACAGACTCTAGAAATTTCATGGTGAACATGCAAGACATCGTCAGTTTACATACATACAGCAAAGCCAGGACATTCTCACTTGAAACATGTGAAAAAGAGAACGAAAGTATCAGTAACTCAAATTCTATAGAATTTGGATACTTCACGGTTAAAATGCAAGACATCATCAGCTTACATACATACATATAGAATTTGGAAACTTCATGGTTAACATGCAAGACATCATCAGCTTACATACATACATATAGAATTTGGAAACTACATGGTTAACACGCAAGACATCATCGGCTTACATACATACAACAAAGCCAGGACATTCTTACTTCACGTGAAAATGAGAGTAAGATCTATATTTTGCTCCATATTCTTCATCATCACAAACAAAGGGTTTAGGAAGAGATCTTATTAGGATAATCAGGCTCAAGTTTCCTCAACTTACACCTTTTCCAACTCCAAATTTTTTAACTTCTAGAAAGGGTCAACGATCATTGGGAAAGAAAAGATGTCTGAAGAAGGTTTGAAGCAGCATTCAAAAACAAAACAATAATAAAACAAGGTAGACACACTAACGACGAATGCACACATCAACAAGACATATCACAGAACTTATAACGTCCATCTGACAACTTAAAGCTATTCTACAACCTAACTACTTATCTGTAGGGCCCTTCAAATAGAATCAGGGACTATGGTGCTTGTTTCACGTAGGAATCCTGGTTTTCAAGATTTAAAAATCTTGTGCTCCACCATAATTAACTCTTCTTTTCCATTCTATAAGAACAAAAATATTACATTCCTAATTGCTGGGAATATCCCAAATTAAGGATGTGCATACTGTTGAGATATCAAGACTATAATAAAGCTTCCCTAACATAAGTGCATTAGCTACTGACTAAGTATTTGTGCAAGCTCAGTACATACTAGTTGGGCCCAGTACGTGTATAAGTGGATCATCATATTCATCACCTAAACTCCTCTCAAAAGTTTAAAGGGTCAAGGAAGGCCCAAATTTACTAGGTGTCTCTGCATTTAAAATATATATGGGAATTTTAGCATGAAAACCATCATGGATAAACCACATGTTACAAAAATTTTGAGACATCACAATATCACCGACAAAATTTCAACATCCTCATGAAGGCCAACGTCTCAATCACACCAGCAAATTCACAACATCCTCATCAAGCCAATGGAATATCATTTGGTAACCCCTACATTGAGACCATAAAAATTCTACAAGAAAACCAACATGGCAATGAAACTATGTGAGTGAGTCATTACGAGGTCGTAATGATGCTGCTTTTTGGTATCATTGAGCCTTACAAGTATAACAAGATCTCGCTAGTACACTCCAAGGTGGGACTTCATGCTGTATTTGCTTTAACCACTATAGCAATTATTTTCGACTGACCTCTAAACTTTTCCTCGTGTGCAACTTTCTCTAATTAGAGGCCTATCAGCCAAGCATAAAGTAAAAAGGCATCAAAAAGAGAATTCCTGACATGAACTAAACAGGGAAGTTCCAAATTAAGCATATTTCATGAAATGACTGTGGGAGTAGGACAGCATTACATGAAAAGAACCATAGGCATTTCGATACAGTATCAAAAAGCAGAAAACTAAAGCAGATAGTCCGCAGATATTACCACCAAAAAACTTACAAGAACATCCTGTCCAATCCACGAATATGATGCACGCCGATTTGTAGCCCACAAAACAGCAAATATAACAGAACAAAAAACTACAATGAGGGAGAGAACAGAAGTTTCCCCAAAAAGAGGTAAACTGATTTTCTTCTCCCCACAATTTCTCCATTTTCTGCTCAGAATACAAGAAAGAGAATCTCGCATGACAGAAACTACAACATAAAAAAGCAGGTTGATAATATCAAATGCCAAAATATAACTCCAAATGTACCTCTTGATCAGTGTTACAATACAATTATGCATCCCCTGAGAAAAACAGCAAAAAATAATTCAATAACCACAATGCACAAATTGAGTTGATAGGATAGAACCTATCGACTAAAAATGTAAAAGATATCTGAGAACTAATGACATTACATACAAGTGCTCTGAAAGTTGAGGGACAACCAATACATCAGACCCGACTAGAGAAATGGACTTGGTAAAGACATTCATTATTTTCCTATCTTTTCCATTTTCGGCTAAATCAAGATATTCTACTTTGATTTAGAGTCATCTTTGCCCAGCAAACTTTAATCTAAGAAATGGCATGGAAATCAATAACCTTCCTAAACAGATTTATGCCAAGAATGAAAAGGGCAATTATACATCAGGAAAATCTATAGAGGATAGGTAAATGCAACAATTTCCAAGAATTAAATTGATTGCAGAGAGCAGGTTTGAGATGCATTACAGCATCCATATGTGCTTTGACATATCCTTTACCGGAAGGAATTATTAAGCCTCCATAATTGGAAAACCTGATCATATAAGCCCCTATAGTTTGTTCATTAAACAAATCAATCTTCCTTTACATACTTTTTGTCCAATGTATAAAAGCAGTTACTGAATGATATATGCGCTCATTTCCCAGAAACATAGATTTGCAAGTAACAATGTGGAAAGAAAAGTTAGTACCTCAATACCACCAATGCAGAAGAGTACAATCAGAATCCAGATAAACCAACTTGACATAAAAAAGTACAGTAGCACCAGAAAAGTAGATGCTGATATGACAAAAAATACTGCACTCATTGCATTAATCTCAACAATTTCTTTATCTGAATCATCTTTGGATGATGAAGCATTGCCACCCGCCTGCTCAATGAAGAAAGAAATATTTTAAAAACTCCATAGAAAGCAGACAAAAGTTTCATCATCATACAGGAACCTGAAAAGTAAAAACAAGGGAATTGAGGCATATGAAAATCTGCAAATGTTTGCCTCCAAGAGTGTAGCCCATCAAATTACACACAGAATCTTCTTCAGTTCATACATTAATGGTTGATGAATTGAAAATTGTTTTCTGAAGCATCACTCCTTGAATTCAGTCCGGAACTAGATCAATTTATAAGCACATTGTTTTATTGCAGATTTGTATATCATCAAGCTTGAGACTGTCTGACAGCAAGCAATTGTAAGTACGGGTTTACAATATGCACTCCCTGAAGTATTCAACAGATCTGATGCAAAATCTCTCTCAATTTTCAATTTCTAATTTCTGATACTTAATGTTTCAAAACAACAATAGATTGAAGAAGTTGTAAAAGTGAAGCACCTAAATTTTGAAATTTAAAGTTAGGGAGGTGCCTAAGAAATAAATTGCTAATTTAAGGGGGTGGACAAGAAATTGAACGTTACTCATAATAGCATCATCCAGTTGAAGAAGTATTAATGATTATGACAAAACATTAATGGAAGAGTGAACAATGAAATGTTTTGAATCATTAAACTTCTAAAACTTAAAATTAAGAGGGTGTCCACGATTTAGGACAATACATCTTTGCAAGTTTCAAATAGACAAGGCCATAGCTCAAGAAGGTAAAAGAATTGAGTGTCGAGTTGTACATTTAGGAAAGTAAATTTTTAACATCCCAAAGATTATAGGATCTTAGGAGAATGTTTCCTATTTTAAGAGGTTGTGTAATCCTAAGAGATTGATTCCTATTTTAGGAGACTAGTTCCTATTTTTCTCCTATACCAAGATTGGGATAAAGGCGTGAGGAAATTGAAAAAATGAAGAATTTATTCTTCTAGAACTGATTCTTTGGCTCTCTCAAGTAAACTTTCTTTTTTTTTTATAAATGTGATAAACAAGTATTATAACAATGCTTGGATGATTGAGTTCGGTGCCACAGACAATATGACTCACTCCTCACATTTTCTTTCATATCTATACCTCATGCCCTAGTAATAGGAAGATTATAGGGGTCAATGCTTCTTTACCTACTGTTGCAGGACTAGGAGATGTATTTATACCTTTTCTCTGTCTTTCTTCGTATGTTAAAACTATCAAAAAACGTATACTTGACTTTAAATGTTAAACAATTTTTTCCTCTACTTATTGTGTTTCAATTTGACTTGTAGTAAATTCCTGACATTTTTGGGGCTCACTGGTTTCTTTACTTAATTGATGATTACATAACTCTTCTTACTAGAACAAAAATCTTATGTTATTCTTGATTTTTATTCTATGATTTGGAACCAATTTGGGGTTAATATTAAAAGCTTTAGGCCAAACAATACTAGATATTACATCAATCAGATTTTGTCACCCTACTATCAAAAACAAGGAATTGTTCACAACTCATTATGTGTTGACACATCTCCGCAAAATAGGGCAGCTGAGAGGAAAAAAAGTGGCATTCACTTCATGTAACGCAAGTTCTGCTCTTTCAAGAGAATGTTCCTAAATCTTATTAGGGGAGGTAGTTCTAACTGCCACCCATATGATAAATAAACTTTCCTCGCGTGTTTTAGACAATAAAAGTCCCACGGAAATCCTTAATGCCTATTATTTTCACTTTAGAACCTCAAATGAGCTTACTCTTAGGATATTTGGTTGTACCATCTTTGCACATGTTCACAGTTAACATAGAAGAAAGTTAGATTCTCTCGTGTCATCAAATGTGTCTTTCTAGGTTACTCACCTATACAAAAAGGGGTACAAGCGCTATAACTCTTCCTCACAAAATCATCTTCAACCTTTAGTCCTATGTCTGTCCTAGAAAATACAGAAATCACTCCTCTAGAACATATGCCCTCTCCAATGTCCGTTTGTGCTAATCAAGACTTTTCAAGATATTCATAGGTGTATTCTCTAAGAGCAATTGTTCTAAAACCTGAAATAAGTCAATGAATCTAACGCAAACTCTGAAAATGAGTCCATGGTAAGATCCTATCCTCTTTTATATATACAAACAATTGAAACACCTACAGATGACTTACACGTTCCTATTTTCGTTAGGAAAAGTACTAGAGAGTGCACCAAGAGACCACTATAACCATTGTCCCACTATATGTCACTTAAGCACTTGTCACCAGCTTACCAAAAAATTCATTGCGAGTCTAGATACTATTTTTATTCCTAACATCATTTACGAGGCATTGTCAAAAAGAGAATGGAGGAGTGCTATAAGAAAGGAATTGGTTGTGTTTGAAAATAATAGGACATGGGAGATTATTAATAAACCAAAGGGAAAAAAACGTAGTTGATTATAAATGGATCTTCATACTAAAATATAAGGCTGATGGATCACTGGAGAGATATAAAGCATGATTAGTTGCTAAAGAGTACGCTCAAACTTATAGGGTTGATTACTAGGAGGAAGTTCCTCAAATGAAAAAAATGAGTAAAATGGATTTTGCTATCCTTAGCAACTCACTTTGCAATATGATGTCAAAAATGCCTTCCTTCGTAGAGATTTAGATGAAGAGTCTACATGAACAGCGCACCAAGTTCTGAAGAAAACATGGGTAATGAAGTTTGTAGGTTTAAAAAGGACTTATATGGGTTGAAACAATTTCCCAATGCATGGTTTGGAAGATTTACTAGAGTTATGAAAATATAAACAAAGTTAACATGATCACACTCTCTTTATCAAGCACATGGATGTAAGGGGAGTGACTGTACTGCTAATGTGTGTCGATGATATTATTATGACTAGAAATGATGAAAAAGAGAAAAGCGAAATTAAAACAATGATTCATCAAGGAATTTGAGATAAAGGATTTTTGAAAAATTGAGGTACTCCCATCGTAACGAGGTGCCATAATCCATACAAAAGATTTTTATATCTCAATAGAAGTATGTGATTGATCTCTTGAAGGAAACATGAAAGATTGGGTGCAAACCACTCTTTACTCCAATGGACCCAAATCATAAGTTTGGAAAAGTTAAAAAAAAAAAAAACTATTGATAGAAAGATGTACCAATTGCTAGTAGGCAGGCTCATATACCTTGCTAATACTTAATCCAACATAGCGAGCATAGTTAGTTAGTTCATTATGATCCAAGAGAGTCTTATCTACAATTTACATATAGGATGTTGCATTACTTAAAAGACAATGCAGGGAAAGGAATTATGATCATCTCGCCCTAGAGGCCTATATTGATGTGGACTATGCAAGATCTATAGCAGACCGAAGATCAACCAAAGGTTATTATCCTTTCCCAGGAGGAAATTTGGTGACTTGGAGAAGTAAGAAATAAAATGTTGTGGATAGATCATCAACAAAATCAAAGGTTAGAGCAATTCCGCAAGGTTTGTGCGAGTTGTTATGGTTGTAGGTCATTTTGGATAACTTGAAAGTTAAGTGACCAATGAAGCTTTATTGTGACAACAAATCAGCCATCAATATGGTTCATAACCCTATTCAACATGATAAGACAAAGCATATTAAGATTGATAGAAATTTCATCAAGGAGAAATTGGAAGAAGGGCTCATACACTGGGAAGGCAACTAGCTCATGTGCTAATGAAGAGGCCAAATAGTTCAAGCTTTCATGATATTATTTTCAAAATGGGAGTGGATGACATATATTCCACAACTTGAGGGGGGTGTCTAGTTGTATAGTAGATGTATACAAGTTTTAGGAAAGTAAATTTCCTGATATCCAAAGATTTTGAGATCCTAAGAGATTGTTTCCTATCCTAGGAAATTGTATGAGCCTACGAGATTGATTTCCTATCATAACAGATTGTTTCCGATTTTTCTCCTATAGTAAGATGTATATAACCATGTAACTAAAAATCAATTGGAAGAAGATATATTATTTCTCATTTCTATTTCATGCCATTGAGATATCTCTATTCACCCAAAACTTTGATCAAGTGTCAAACACATGTGAGTTCATGCTCCCATAAATGCACAGAAGATCATATTAATCTAAGGCTAGGGCGGCTTGCATACAAATTGTACAAAGTGCAACACAAACAATAAAGCTTTATATTGACCTTTGGTGATAATTCATCGTAGCGCCGACCAGTCTCCTTTGGAGTCTCAAGGCGGGACCACATTGAAGCACAAATCACTGTTCCAACAGCCATCATCCACAAAAATATCACTGAGTAGTCCACTATGGGTTTCTTAGGTGCATATAACAATATCTCCACTGCAACAAGTTAACAAAGATGCAATTAAATATAAAGCATATATACAATAATGTACTCCAGCACAAAAATCAACACTATTATACCAGGTATGCAACATGAAAAATGTTTCCTCTGCATTTTTCTTACCTGTCAAGACCCGGCACTTCATTTATCTTACTTTGGTGACTTAATTTTCAGAGAACCCGATAGGAAAGAAGAGTCAATGAATGTGATTACAGTGTAGAAATTCCAAATGTTACCTTTCTTTCCATTCGCCAATAGTGTATTAAGATGATCCCCTCCCGACTTTGAGATCATCACAGCAGGTATTTTAATATCCAGAGGAGTACTATTAATTTCACAGCCCATCTCATCGAGAACTACACAATGATCATAAAAGAATAAAAATGAATAATTTCAGAAAACTTTACGGTCGAATTTTTAAAACCTACAATCATCTCAGTATCTACAACACTTTTATATCAGACATAAAGGCACTGTAATTCCAACCTTCTTTATCATTCATCACCAAAAGCGCCGAAGCACCACCAGACTGTGCCACTTCTGCCTTTTCTGTGAAAGAACAATCACCACGAGCAGACACAGCGATAGAACCAGAAATCTAAATGACAGAACAAGAACCATAAATTCCATCTTGTCATTCAGATCATAACTTAAGACATTTGTGCAGTGAAATTAAATATTTAAAATACGTGATATAATCTTTCATTCATTTCCACGCTGTAATTCCCACAATTCTAGGTTGATGACAGAGGAGTGTGCATATTCCCATTGTACTTCTCGGAATTTCACAGGGAAGTACACGAGCTTGAAATTTTTACAATCTTAGGAGAACATGTCCTAATTAAAGGTAATATTCAATAAAAAAAATTTAAAAGTCGATTCCAGTCAGCCGAAGACACGAAAGTATATATTTTTATGCACCTGTCATAACTCAAAAGTAGTAATAAACAGACACAACCGCATGAAGAAAGCATCTAAGCGAATAAGAGAACAATGGAAAACCTTGGTAGAGGACTTGGCACAGCAGTTTATTGGGTTTGTAACAGCAGCAGACAACTTGGCACCATCTTTAGCTACAGTAGGTAAAAGAGCTCCGAATTTAGCAATCAAACCCGTGAGAGTGTCTTCTTCAACGCCATCAACCCATGTCTTAACCTTAACCTGGAAAATCAAATCGACCACAAAGAAATGCAGAGCAAAAAATGTTTATCAGCTTTAGACAACCATCAAAGAATGGCGTGCAAAACAATTCAACTCAAGTCCTTAAAAAGATAAAAGGGTCATTAAAAACGTCACCAATGTGTTCGCGTTGTCACAGCCGGGATGCTGGGGCGTCTTGTCATCTTTCGAAGCGGCGTCGGCGAATGCGAGACCGATGAACAACATCAACCAAAACAATGCCCCTAACTGGAGGTGAGTCCGACAGCTTGACGCCATAGCCAAGACCGAGCAGAACGTACAATGTAAAAAGATTTTTTTAAAAAGAAAAAGAAAAAAACAAACGATGCCCACCACCCCAAGAAAGATCAAGATCCAGAAGAAGGTAGCATCAATGAAATTGATCAATGAATGCACGTATTCTCATAAAAGGATAAAGAGAGAGAAGAAAGACATAAAAAAAAAGAAAAAGAAATTCTCCCTCTTCCTTGAAAGTGGAAAAGATGGGTGGAAGTTGTTGTAAGAACAAAAACAACATGCTGCATGAAATATGGAGGCAGATGACCGCACATCGGCTAACGTGTTTTGTGTGCGATAATAATAGGAAATGTAAATAAATACCTAAATTAGTTGCAATTGTTTTACATACATGATAGAATATTACTTCGTCGTAGTTGATTAGTTTCGGACAGGTTCTTTTGTTCAGTTTTATATTGTCTTATCTTGTCCTATAAATCTCAAACTATTTATTTATATGAGTTCTGTATTTATTTATACAGAATTCACGTAGGACTCACATAAATATATGGTTAAGATTTAAGGGTCAAAATAAGACACTATAAAATTAAACAGATGATCTAATCTCATTAGTTTCTTAGATATATTTCTTTACTCGGATTTATATATATACTCCTATCAAATTATTTAAATTTTATTTCATGAATTGTCGATTTAAAATTAATTTCAGTGTTAATAAGTTTTATAATGATTAGTTTATTTTGAATCATTCGAGCTAAGTGAGCATTAGAAGAGAATCATCAATATATGCAGCAATCTCTTTGTAATTTTTACAAATAAGTTATTTCCGTGATTTGAATTTGTGACAAAAGAACAACTTTTATCGGTTACTTCAAGCCTCTCTCTTACTTAATATTTAGTTTAGTTAAATTATTTATGATGTAACTCACTTACTAGTCCATCAAATTGTTACTAAAATGTATAATATATTATTGCATAACTTTGATGAACTCTTGGTGAAATAATAATGTCCAATTATTCTTACTCTAATTAATATGTTGAGTGATCTTGGAATTTATTGAATTCATTAAATATGTTTAACGCAATAAATAAGTGGAGCTAAATTCAATTCTTAAAAAGCTCAATATATTTGACCGATTCAACTATAAGAATATTAAACTTTTTATCTTTTCAGTTTAATTTTTAACTTTTCGATTCGATTTATTTTAATAATATTTGATATTAAAAACTGATCAATTTATTAATTAATCGATCAATTTTTATAAACTAAAGTTGAAAAGATTATATGATATTCTAATATCGATTGAAGCTTTTAAAACTTAAACCTCTTATTTTATTAATTTAATTTTTAAAACATTAGTCCCATTTTTTATTGAAAAAGGTAATTTGACAACTTAGAATAAAGATATGAATGAGTACAAAGTCCAAATATCGGAAAGATTCTAAATTAAAATTTAGGTTGAAGTTTCCGTCTTTTAAAAAGTCAACAATTAAGAAGAAAAAGTAAAATACGGACAGAGTGGAATTCTTTACATTAAACCTTGTCCTTATTTTTTTTTCTTCCTAATCATAAATAACAAAGCAAAGTCAAGTTGTTATGAATGCGTTTACTTCAGTTCTTTAGCTCTTTCTTCTGCTACTTTCTCTCTCCCTGCCTCGCTCTCTGATCTCTTTCTCTGCTATTGGCCATTGGGATTCTTAGGAACAGACGCCCATGGCGGCTGCTATGAAGATCGTTTTAGGTCTCCTTACCTTCGTTACTGTTGGGATGATCATAGGTTTGTTTAACCCATCTCCCTAATTATATAATCTATCAATCTTTCTCTTCCTTTTTCCTTTGTGATGTTTGATGACGTTGAATCTCGGTTGGAACCGTTTCCCTTCTTGGTTATGGCTTCTTATTTTTGTAAATTTCAGGTTGTCTGTATAGGCAATCTAAGAGATGCACTACTAATTGAATCATAAAAAAAGCTTTTCTTTTTTCTTTTTCCAATGCTAGAAGTTGGTAGCCTTTTGGAAAAAAAGATTCTTTTTTTTAGCATATTGTTGACTGACGTTGACTTTGATCATGTAAATGATCCAAGTGTTCCTTTTCTTCTTCTTCTTCTTCTTCTTCTTCTTCTTCTTCTTCATGCATGGTTTAAATTCCTTGCAAAGTGGAATGAGAGGGTCGTGTGTAAGAAGAAGAAATTGAGGTTATCGTTAAAATTTTCTTTCAAGAGACGAGGTTTGTAAGAAATGCACCAATAATTTATTGTTTCTGGAACTACAGGTGCTTTGTTTCAGTTAGCTTTTATAAGGAAGTTGGAAGATTCGTATGGTGAGTTCCTTTTCTTTTCCCTTGTTATGTTCCAAATTATGAAATTCAGCATTGGAATTTGCTTTATATTGCATGCTAACCAAGTAATTAAGAGAAAAAGATTGCTGCTGGTTGATTTCAGATTTTGCTTAAAATAGCGTTTCCGAATTTAGGAAGAGAGTGATATAAGGGTTTTGTGGGGTGAAAAAAAATTATAGATCTTTGATATAGAAAATGGTGATGGATGTTGTTACTGGGTGTTTGAACCACAACATTGATTTCTTTTTCCATAATCTGTTTTCTCGTCAATGTGATAAATGTGACCACTTTAAGGCATTTGAGTGATCCTTTTGAAAACCCTACTAGTTTAACATAATACTGATTAAAAGAAAAACGAAATGAACGAATGTGAAGAAGTAAGAAAAATAGGTTGTTTTATCTGTTTGACTGTTCAATTGCATTATGTTTGTTTAAGTTACTTTGGCATCTACTGTTAACATTATACACATGACTTATGCACCAAAAGATACACCAAGAGTATTATTCTTAACCAATATGGCCTATTCTACTAATCATGGCTGTGGAAGAGTCATTGTTATGACTCAATATGGCGAGGACCTTGCATTTCTGTTTATAAGTCAAGTTGCTGAGGTGCCAGCACTAATACTATGGTTGTGAACCATATCTTTTTAGGCACTGAGGTCCTCTCTTTAAATAGAGTGCGTAAACTTCGAAATGATGGCTATCTTCGTTTACCAAGAGGTTTGTATATTTCTTGCAAATACTTCTCAGACCAAAGTATTTTGGGTAGCGGTTGAGTTTAAACAAATTTAGGGAGGATAAGTAATTTACTCCATATCATATTTATTTACTTATGTATAGTCAAAAGATGGCTTTCAGAACAAACCATATGGTTGTTTACTTCCATTTATTCTTTATTTAGTTTATGTAGATGATGAGTCAGCTTTATTTGATGTTCCTTGTATGGAAGGCCTACATCTAATAATTATTTCTCTCCAACTTGGTCTAAATTTCAAACCATCTGGGTCGACTACTTGGATTTTTCATTAAGCTGGTTGCTTTTTTTAATGATAAATCCTTTTTTATTGTGCTAGTACATCTGTTTACCGCTTCCCCAAATGTAAAATTTTAACAAGGTGTATGCATTACAAGAGTACCTGTGTGACACTACTTCACAAATCTTTTGACAAGTAGTACTTGATTTTAGTATGTAGATCTGGTTCCCAATACTGCAAAAGAGTACTATGCCTCTAATGACAATTAATTCCTTATATCTATCGTATGTAGTAGTGTATGCTATAGTTTTGATTATCATAATTGCAGAGGCTTCTGTTGCTAATTTTCTCTATTTTATTTTGCTCTTTATTTCAGGTGTCCATAGTTGGGACAACGATAGAGAGGCAGAAACTTTGCGTCTTGGATATGTATGTTTGAGTCCTTGAACATCTAAAGCATTCTAGAAAAATATCAACAAAAGTGTTTGAGTCCTTGAACATCTAAAGCATTCTAGAAATATCAACAAAAGTTGGGCATTTCTCTTTTTCTGGGATAGAGGGTAGAAAATGAAGTATAGTCGCTTACAAGGAAAAACTTTACTAGTAGTAGATGAACAAGCTGAAATATGTGAGCTCTCTTCCCCTAGATGACATCCAATAATTGATATGCTTCTTATGGCATTGCTAATTTATGGTGAACCAATCTACATATCATGGCTCATTTCTATTTGATTTGTAGATAAGGAGACATGTTAAATTTATTTTGAGTTTCAACTTAACTGCTACCAATTATACATTTAAAATGTTTGGTCTGTCAATAGGATGGTGGCACAAATGTGAAACATTTACGGTGTATGATTGCATATTTTGTTCCTTCACTGTTACTGGTTTGTGACTTAAATGTGATGTTGTACGGGGAAAAGGTGAAAGAGGAATTGAATATGTTTCATATTATCTCCTCTCCTTTTCTATTCTAAATGAAAACCATGATGTGTTCAAGGAAAACCATATCCTTCTTAGTTATGTGTTTATTTCTTCTTTGCCCTTACCACTCAGACAAAACCCCCAAACCTCATCTACTTGGCATCCCTGTTTATCATCCGACTCTCTATGTAACCTATTCCGTGTGCATTTTCTTTTGTGCACATTCTATTGGCAGCATTTATTGAACCTTGTGATTTCAAAATGATATTTTGTAAATCCACAACTTCTCTATGTTTATTTATTCTGTTAAATTCATATGCCAATAATCAAGAGGATTTTTTCCCCCTTTGATGTAGGTTAAGCCTGAAATTATTAGCTGGTCTCCAAGAATTATCGTTCTACATAACTTCTTAAGCATGGAGGTAAGTATGTAGATTCAAACATAATTCTACCTTTAGGTTCTTCGTCTTCTGCTGGATTATGGATGAGTCTGCCTAATAATCAGTATATACTGAGTGATGCATCCAGTGTCCGTCATTTTTTCATTTTGTCATTTTGTAGAAGTATATATGAAGATCGATAGGATTATCAACTAGGAAATAATTTCTATGTATTAATCTACTATCATAGGCTACTTTTCAATTTGTTGATTTATGAAACATCTTTTCACACTATTTTTGCATGAAGAAACAGAAAAATTGAAAACAATTGAGAAATTCCAGATTTTTGTTAACTTTTCATGAAATTGAGATGTAAACTGTTGTAGGAATGTGACTATCTTAGAGCCATTGCCCGTCCTCGTCTTCAAGTTTCCACTGTGGTGGATACAAAAACAGGGAAGGTATGTGTTATAGTTTTCTTTTGCATCAATTGGTTGGTAGTTTTCTTATTCATTGCATGTGTGCCTGCAGCTTGCTAAATCTCTTCATTTGTACTGAAGGATTAATTAATCTGTGATTCATGTACATTGGAACTTCTCTACTTGTTTCTTTGTTGGTTATGTTAGGCTTGGGAGTTGAGTGCAGAATGTGGATGAGAAAAATGTCTTTCTATGCTATCCTCGTAAATATGTTAGCATCTATGTCTACCTTTTCCTGGGCAATAGACGATTGCAAGCATGTCTCCTCTCGCATTTTGTTTATTTTAGAATAATGATTCTCATATGTATTATGTAATCCAACTTAGGCAGTAGTCAAGTCTCTATTTAAGCAAATGATTATGCATCCAGATAAGGTAGACTTAAAGTTGGATTATGCATCCAGATAAGGTAGACTTAAAGTTATTCATCTACACAGACTACTGGATAATGTTTCTCTATCTCAGGGAATAAAAAGTAACGTAAGGACAAGCTCTGGTATGTTTTTGAGTCCTGAAGAGAGAAAATATCCAATGGTACAGGTTAGTAGTTTTATACTTGCTTCTCTTCATCTTTGTTGGGAGGAATTGTCACTCTTGATTCTTGTCTGAACTGCTTTAGAAGATTTAAGATTAGTTTTAATTTCCTTTTTTGGGCATGCTTACACTATTTATTCATGCAGTGTGGTCGGTTACTCCCAGAATTATTTAATTTTTCTAGACATACTGGAACCTGCTCCTGTTATGTTTCTTATCCTTTCGGTGTCATTGTGTCTGAACAAATTTGCATACCAATTTTTTGTTCTACTTCAGGGAAATTAACAGGAAACTGACTAAGTTTCTCTCTCTCTCTTCTTTCTCTCTCTCAATCCTTCTCTCAATCAGGCAATTGAGAAAAGGATTTCTGTCTATTCTCAAGTGCCAGTAGAAAATGGTGAGCTCGTACAAGTGTTAAGGTGGGGATCTAACCTATTTACATATATGTAATATCAAAAATGCACCATGTTAACATCTGCTGCAGTACAGGTATGAGAAGAATCAGTTCTACAAGCCACATCATGACTACTTTTCAGATACCGTGAGTCATTTAACCTTTCCTTTTCTGAATTTTACAATAACCATGGTTCTTTCATAAATATTTTCATTCATCTAATGTAAAATCACGCCTTACCTTTTCTTTGTCTGTGATGTAGTTTAATTTGAAGCTTGGGGGTCAGCGAATAGCAACAATGCTGATGTACCTAAGTGATGATGTAGAGGGGGGAGAAACATATTTTCCAATGGTAGTGCTTGCTAATTGATGTCTGGTTTCCATTTTATCGTGTTAGATATATGGTTCCTCTAGCTTTAAAAGTTAAGATTGCCAGACTCCATATTTTTATGTGTGAAATCAGGGTCTCCATGTTCTGTGATAGTGATTATAGCCTCTAGTGGCATATATTGCTTTGATTTCAATACATGTGAATGTTTTCTTGCTACAAATATGTTTGTTGAAGCATCCAATTATCTGATGTATGTTTTCTTGATACAAATATGTTTGTTGAAGCATCCAATTGTCCGACAATTGCGAGTTAATTTTGGGTGGTTAAACCTGTGAGCCATTGCAGGCTGGTACTGGTGAATGCAGCTGTGGTGGAAAGATTGTCAAAGGGCTGTCTGTAAAACCAGTTAAAGGAGATGCAGTGCTTTTCTGGAGCATGGTATGTCTTCCAAACATACGAAGTTTTCTGGCTTTGTTCAAGTTATCTTCATGGACTTTATGTTTAGGTTTCAAAGAATAAAGTGCATTTAGGTTGCAGTTGTTTAGTCGTTGATAGAAACTAATAGTTTGAGGCTGCTGAAGTTTTGGTCTTGTATTTTCAGGGACTAGATGGACAGTCTGATCAGAAGAGCATACATGGAGGATGCGAGGTTTTGTCAGGAGAGAAATGGTCTGCTACAAAATGGATGAGGCAAAGATCGACCTACTAACCTTTTTTATTGTAATACCATTAGCCTATTTTAGGATTATGAGAAAGGGGTTTTTCCCTACATGAATATTAGAAAATGTGAATTATATTATTCATAAGCCAGTGATTACAGGTTAAAACTTTTTTCTTTTATGATCCATTCATATTACATCATGCTGGAGCCATAAAGGAAAAACAGGATGTCACACAACCGGACATTCTAGAGACTTTGTTCTCATGAAGAAAGTGTACTACACATTTTAATTTCTAGGACCAAAATCAAAAGACATAATAGGAAACATAACACGAGATCTGGTACTCTCTAAGTACTCTTCCAACCTCAGCATTTGACTTCTCAGTGACACAGCATCATGGCCATTTAGGTAGAAATGAGTAAGGTTACGGATCTGGGACTGTATTAGCCGGTACTAGCCAAAAAATGATAAAAAATTTGGTAGTATTAATGTATTATAACGGCCAGGGTCTTTTCAGCTAGTAACAGTTGTATTTGAAATATCGGCCAAATATTAATTAATTTTGCAAAAATAAAAATACCTGCTGACAAAAATTGAAAAAAAAAAACTAAAAATATCACAACCTTAGAGATCAAAATAATCTAAAAATATCAAAACTCTAGCTTTCTTTCATTTCCTTATTACCTCCTTAATGTTAGTCTCTCTCTCTCCCTTTCGTCTCTTCATTCTCCTTTGGTTGTCTTTAGGTCACTCTCACTCTCCTCCAGTCGTCTCTTCACTTGGTTTTTTTTTTGATGAAATGTAAATATATATTGATCAAAAAATATGTACATGATCTTTGGGGCATACCCCGACCATGAGCAACCAAGAGTCTTTCTATCTACAATCCAAACGAGAAGATCGAGCATCTAGTACATCTAATAACAAATATATCAAAAAAGTCAGGATGCTTGGTCATTTAAGTGTGAACCGATCCGAGATGAATTCACAAAATCCTATTAGGATAGGACTAGCTACAATCAAAAAGGCTATGTGGTAGTACACGATCCATGGACTAGTACTCACTAATATGATCTGATCCCATACGTTATTGTCAGGTGTGCCATCAGCAATAATAGCAAGAGCAGATAATGGGTACTCAGTCGATCAACAGGCCAATCATGGCAGTAGTGTCAAGATACTCCAATCAGCATCAACCTCTTTCCCTCGGCATCAATAATGCAGTCGCCACCCAGCTTATCGTAGCCATGAAGCCAATTGAGAGGTGTACGTGCCTACCTACCTCGATCATCATCAAGGGCCATCCCTCCACCCTTGGCATCAATACTACAATCTCCTCCCAGCACAACGCAGCCACCAACATCCAATTACAAACGAAATTGCAAAACAAAGGCACCCAATCCCCCAATACAACCGAAGAGAGGTTAGCTGTGGGCTACCCTCTGCACATCTAAGAGAAGCAATACATGATAAAAATGGAGCTCCTATCATAACCAAGACCACCAAAATAAATACACCCACTGCCCCAATACAACCGAAACAGTACAAAAGCAACAACAAGTTTCAGCACCCCCAAAGTATCAAAAATGGATAAGGTCCACAGGATATAATCTATACAAGATTTTGTACATTACAATTTTTATTTTTGAAACTACATCAAATCTTGTAAAGGAGGCTGCATCTAGTTGGATAGCATTTCTAGTCGTCCATATCATGTACAAGGTACAAAGGAGGGCAAGTCTTGCGGCTTTACGTCTAAGTAGTGCTCCACTCTAGTCTTTCCGAATCCACTTAATGGCGCTCAAGAGGGTGGACATGGCTCGTGTCATTTCCAACCATCCCTTGATTACATTCCAAACATCCCCTGTAAAGGAACATTGAAAAATTAGGTGGGCAACAGATTCTGGTTTAGTGTCGCACAACTTACAAGTGCGGTCTAATTCCAAGAATACAAGTCTTTAATGGGCAATCTATTTCTCAGACTAAGCCAGGCAATAAATGAGTATTTTGGCGGGATATATTGTTTCCAAATAAAGGACATCTAAAGCCTTCTAACATGCTTGAGTCGCATCAACTTATAGACCTTGTGTGATGACAAAACTCCATTCACACAAAGTTGCTGCAAGCCGAATACTACTTCACTATGCCCTCCCATCTTGTCCACCAGTGTATCTCGAATCAGTGCCAACTTCTTAAGTAGTGGTGAGTCTCAGGTATGGGGCTGCTAATCCCATATAGGTACCCCTCTTAGATAAATCTCATGGATCCATCTAAACCACAAAGAATTCGCTTCTGCATGTATATTCCACGATACTTTTGCCAACAAAGCAGAGTTCCATTTTTTATAATTTTTTAGTTCCAATTTACCCTCCTAAAGAGGTGTACAAATGTTATCCCAAGCCACCTTGAAATGCTTCCCACCCCATAAGAAAAGTCAGCAAATAGAGATTATTTTCTCAAGGATGACTACAGGAATAGGAAAAGCCTGAAGCCAGAATGACAATACACCTTGAATAACCGAGTTCACCAATTCAATTCTCCCTGTATATGACAGACTTTTATCGTTCCATGCATTGATGTAGGTTTCCACAATTTCCAGCAATACCGAAAATTGGGCTACTGATTTGATTATTAAATTCATTTAATTTTCTTATTCATTCACTTTGTTCTTTCATTAAACTTGATCTTTTATATATTACTAGAATATTTGAAAATTTACCTTTTTAATATTAATAGGGGACAATTAGTGAATAAGATTTTAGTATAGGTTTACAAGTTCACAAGTTCAAGTTGTGGAACATGCGGATAGGATGATTTTATAGTTTGGGTTAAATCTAGTCCAATCGTTTAGTTTTGTCCAATTTTTTTTACCATTGCTCAAGTTACAAATCTAAGATGATTGTTCCTATAATATAAATGATCCATAAATTTTGTCTGTTTGAAAAGTACAATTTTGTTTTCTCCTTATTAGTGAATAACTAATTAATAGTTTATGTTGAATATAGTCAATCAAGTTAAATCTGGTCTAATCGCTCAACTTGGTCCTTTTTTTAACATTGCTTAAGATACAATAATCCTAAGATTATTGTTTCTCTATTATAAATGATCCATAAAATTGGAATCTCATTTTCCTTTATTAACATTATACCAAGTTTTGTCTTTAGCAGTTGGACAAAATTTAATCAGCTTATATCTTGAAAATCCTTAGATGTAATTAACTATTGAGCTTATTATCCCAAAATAGAATGTTATAAGGTTGGACTAAAGAAATAAGTAACATTAAATCCTTAACTATATGCTAACTTTAATTGAATTTATATTTAAAATTGAATTGTTAACTCATTAAATAATTTATTCAAATTCTATTATTTATAAATTACTACATTATTTATTTCAAGCAAATTATCTATATCACATACAACTTAAAGTGAATTATATTTTGAATATCAAATTTTAATTACTTTTACAATATTAGCTACAATAAAAAATCAGTTAAATGATATAAATTTCAATTTATTACAATTATAGTCCAATGAATAGTTTTATTAACTCTTTTATGTAGAATATCACATAGGTTGGGCTCATTCAGGTTAGCATACACATAAAATTTTAATAAATATATATTTTAATTAAAAATAAATGAGTAAGTATAAAAATAAAAATAATTAACCGTCTATTTATTATGGCCAACAAAAAATTTGAAAATTTGAAAATTTGAGCTTATTAAATATTTTATTTATTAAAGTTTTGTATGTTATCTATCGTAAATATCCTTAACAAAGTTAATGACAGGAGTGACTAGTGAGTTATATTTATAATAAATAAAATTTCTTCTTCTCTTTTTTTTAACAGAGAATATAAAGGGATACTAAAATTTTTGTTTCTTTTGCGTTTATAAATTAACTTACTTATGGTAATTTATAATTTTTAGAAATGGAGTTCTTTGAGTTAATAAATTAATAAAATGACATTAAGTTGAAACTCATAATAGCAATCCACGTGGGCTTCCCTATTCTTTCAACAAGTCATCTAACTTTTTTGCCCAATAATAACAAAATGCCTTCTTGAAACAAAAATCGGTGAAAAGTAAAGAGAAACAAGAATGTGCATTCTCATAAGATGTGAGTTTTTTGCTAATTGTTATTTATTATAGAAGAGAAAGATGAAGATGTTTGGGCGCCATGGATTCATGCATTATATGTATGACAATGCAGCGGAAGTGTCAGAATCTAAATTCCGATCATGATAACCCCAAAAATCCATAAACACATATGCATGCATAGACAAATTATAAGAATATGAAATTTAAACACTTATACTTTTGTTCTCCTCCTTTCTTGATTCTTCCCCTTGTTTGGGCTGTAGCAAACACCAAACCCTTCTTTGATCATCCAAGAAGATGCAAAGAGGAAAAAGAAGAAGTGTGTAAGGGTAGTTAGAATACCAAAATTAATGAGTTCAAGTAAATGTTCAAATAGAGAGATAGATCAAGAATATTTTGCATGCAATTAGATTTATGCAAAAATTGCATAAATTACATGAAAAAAACTCAAGACCACTTCTCTCTTCCTCTAGAACTCTTCTAGACCCCTTATCCTCTCACTTAAATGTTTAAGAACTTGTTAGACCTATTTGTACATAAGTGAATAACTCATTTATGTACATCTATTGAGCCTTCGGATCATGGCCCACATTGATAGCCTCACCTTCAGTCACGATTGTGACCTACTTAAAACCAGACATATACACTTTGTTTTTCATCTGATCTATTATGCGTGTGACTCTTAGGTTCTCGATTATTTTAAGCACCTGAATTAACTTTTAATCTGAGCAAATCATGGATGGTTCATGCCACTTGAATTTAACTCTTAATTCAAGCAAATCATGAAAGATATCTTTGAGTACCTTAAGTCTAAGAATATTTGCACCATTGCTATAATGAGATTAATCATTGACATTTGACAGATAATTTATATGATAATCTCATAGTAGGTCATCTGATGTACTTACTATTCTTAGTAAGCATCTACATGTTAACTCTAAACATCTCATGCTTACAATTTTTGAGATCCACTGCTTGATCAAATCAAGAAGTATAACATGTGTTCGTCTATCTAAATTAATAATGTCCTGTCTTATTAATCCTAGGACTAGGGATTATTTATATACTAATATAATTGCATATAATAGGAAAATCATTATCATGATCTCATCATGATCTCCTTCATGCTATATTTTGTATCATAGACTTCATTAATTTGACTTAAGATCGATAAATGAACATCAAATTAATAAAAATGCCTTTTTCTTTATTAATCAAAATAAATTTTGTACAAAAGTGCTGAAGGTGTTTGCTTTAGAGCACTACTCTAACAGAAGAAATAATTGTCACACATTACATTCGATGAATGGACTACTCATAAAGCTCTCAGGACAGCAAACAAGATAACCATTAAGTGTAGGTGTTAGTGAGAGCACATGTGATTGTGAGAAACATCCATATTCTGGTTTAATACCCATAAATAGTGGTCCAACATTATAAATATAGTGGATATTAATGTTCTGTTTTTGCGATAACAGTTAATGTGTTTGATGGGAGCACATTGATATAATTTTTCTAGCAGATATTTGGATTCCCTAAGCTTCTTTTCTCTTCTAAAAATATATCATCAAATTGGGAACTGAAAGCTTAGAAGAATTCCAAAAGCGTTGACACTTCAAGCAAAAAAAAAAAAGGCTGAAGATATTCTATTTTCTTATGCATTTAGTTTATATATTATTCTAATGTATATTACTGTTGAATATATATGTTAGAATTGGTTACATTTGGTATCAAAGCTATTAATCTCTTCCTTGTTGGAGTTTTTGGAGAATTTTGTATTTTGAAAAAAATTTCAGATATGAATATTGATTTTTAGAGTTATTTTTGGACGTTTTTCTTTCTATTAAAGGTAGAAATATTCAATTAACTATTTTGGAAGTGTTTCCAAATTTAAAAAAATCATTTTTATGGTATTTTTTGATATGGTTTTGTTTGGTATTTGACAGGTTATGAATTGGGTCGTTTTGACCCGGCTTGAGGTTGAGGAAGACTTATTGTACTAAACGACTTCATTTTATATGTTGATTCAAAAACAAATTTTGATGTAGTGGCTGAGGCTTGAACTTGTACCCTTATAGAGGGCATAGTGAGCCTTTGCCAACTGAGCCAAAGCTTGTTTTCAATTTTATTATACGTTGAAATTATATTTGTATAAACGTTTAACATGAAGCAAATTATCACATGATTATTATGTCTAAATTTTGCATTGTGAATAGAATTTTGTAAAATGGTTTTGTGATTAATTAATAGGACTTAGCCACAACAACTCTAATTATTTAAAATTATATATTCATGTAATTACTTGTTTAGACTTTTAATTGCAGTTAATTATTTTAGTATAATAAATTTTATCCCAGATGAATTTTTATTATACTTGAACAATTAATTAAGATGAAATATCAAATTTTCCCTAATTTTCCCACAAGTATTAGGAATTAGAATATAATTTGATAGTTTTATCATAAAGTTCAGCATAAATCTATTTGAATTAAAAATTTAGCCCACGGGTAATATTTATATCATTTAATTTATGTTTTTTAAGATATATTTACATTGGTAACATATATATATAGTTTGTTAGGCTCAATTACTGATAAGTAGCATGTATGTTATACAACTATTCAAACAGTCAGTTTCTCTGATAAAAGTTTTGAAATTTCCAAATTGAGGGGTGAAAATTATAAGATTTGGAAGGAGAGAATTCTTCTTCATGTGATGTGGATGGATATTAATTATGTTATCCGGAAGGACGAACCACCTAAGATAATAGAGGCCAGCACTACAATTGAAATTGCTCTTTATGAATGTTGGGAGCGATCTAATCGCTTAAGTATGATGTTTATAAAAACCAAAATTTTTGCTTGCATTCATGATTTTGCAGAACAACATGACAATGTCTATGCTCTTCTAAGGCTATTGATAAGCAATTTGAAACTTCAGACAAAGCACTTGCAAGAATTTTGATTATGAAGTTTTCATCTACAAGGCTTACCGATGTTTGAGGTTTGCATGAGCACATCATGGATACAAGGGACATTGTGGCCTAATCAAAGAAACTCGAGGTTGAGATGTCTGATTCTTTTCTCATGCATTACATTTTGAACACCCTTTCACCACCATATGGACCCTTTAAAATCTCTTATAATACACACTAGCAGATGGATACTGCACAAATGTGCAGTGGTATAATGCCCACTTAATTTAATTCTAGGAGTATATATATGCTTAATTTAGTTGTAGGAGTATTTCTAAACATGTTATATTATTTAATGTATAAATGAATATTGTGTAATTTAAAATTTTGTAATAAAATTACAAATATTTAAATTTTGAAATGTATACTAAGAAAGGAATTAACAAGGTTAAAATTTATGATATTAAAAATATATAAATGAGAATATTAGAAATGAATTAGTAAAATTAGTGAGTAAAAATTTGGGATGAAAAAATAAAAAATTTAGGAAATGTATAGTGTATTATATTTGTTATAAATGGGTAAAATATACAAAGTAAATACAAATATTATAATGTCTTAGTAAAAAGTAAATAACGAATATCATGAGTGTGACCTATTAATTGTTATGATTTTTGTTATAAATTATTGAATAAATTTTGTAAACCATTATTTTGTAATTAATAGGCATTATTATTATTATTATTATTATTATTATTATTATTATTATTAATCATGGCGTGCATATGTACATAATATATCATAATTAACCAATCAATTAATTATAATTTAATTAATGAATTAAATAACTATTTTGCAAATTATTTGATATTATTATTATTATTATTATTATTATTATTATTAATGAGGTTGTGAATTGTTAAGTTATAATTTTTGTTATCAATCGTTGAATAAATTTTGTGAAGTATATTTACAAATTAAAGGCGTGCATATATACATAATATATTATAATTAATGAGTAAATAAATTTATTTATTAATCAACTAAACTTTTAACGATATTTAATTTTCCGTGAGTTAAGAGTCAAAATTTATAAATAGCAAAACACACAAAGCTGTGTATAAGTATGATAAAAGTTATAGAAATAGAGAAAAAGATAAAAATTAAATTATTACCTTAATAAAAAATTAAATTAAATTAAATTATAATTATGTTATTATTAATTTTTAAAAAATTAAATTAAAAAGAAAAATAAAAAAGTTGGAAGCACGATCGTGCACCCCTATTATTGAAGGGTTAGGGCACGTGCACGATCGTGCACTTCTGACTTGTCACTGAAACTTATAAAAATTATACTTTTTAATTTTGATGTCCAAAAATTATAAACTTTATACCATTAGAAAGCCAAGATGATAAGCTACAACTTTTATGAAGACAAATTTACCTGATTTAGCCTATATTAATATAGTTTAATCGTTGAAATCAGGATACAATTTAAAATAGTTTTGTGTCAAATTTTTAATTTTTGATTTTTCTATTATTTTAATTTTAATTTTTTAAATAAAATTTTAAGTATTTTAAATTTTAATTTATTTTTTAATTTTTAAATAGAATTAAAATGAGGAAAATAAGAAAACAATAAATTAAATTTTAATTTTAATTATAATATGTTATTATTAATAAGTTTAAAAAATAAAATTACAAAGAAAAAAATTGCATAAGTGTACAGGTGTGACTTTTGTTTATTTTAATTTTAATTATAATACTATTATTTTATAAAAATTTAAATTTAAATTTAATTATTAATTTAATCAAAAAATTGAATTAAATTCTAAATTTAATTATTACTTTATTAAAAAATTAAATTATAATTATAATTATAATTATAGTTATGTTATTATTAATTTTTTAAAAAACTAAAATAAAAAATGGATTAGTGTCATATCTGATTCTTGTTTTGATGTTGATATATACTATTGTTATATTTTTTACTTTTAAAACTATAAATCTAGTTATGTTATATATGCTTTTTATTTGTCTTAAGTGCACGCCCATGCACTTAACGCACGGGCATGCATTTTTTAATTTAATAAAAAATATATTTAATTTTAAATTTAATTTTTACTTTAATTAATAATAATAATAAATTAATATTAATAAATAATTTAATAGTAATTAATAAAATTAATAATAATAAGTAAAAAATTAATGATA
>JANIIA010000001.1:29077762-29090707 GCA_027478495.1 Erythroxylum alaternifolium
AAACCATATTTCTCATATGGGATTAGATCACCCTAAGACATATATGATGACTTGTATGTGAATTTTGAACCTAGGTAATGCTTAGTAGAATTAAATCTCAAATGGATACTAATACGTTTATGTATTTATGAAATGACATTGTTTTGAACAACTATGCATTTGAAGCACAAAATTTGGCTTTTATTTCATGAGATAATGTTTTGGAAGTTTTCATATGCATAACCGAGTCATATTTAGTACATGCATGTATTCTCTTTTGGCTTAAAGCCTTGGCACAATTCCATTTTATTTCTTGGATCGATAAATAAAGGCATGGTGCCTTACTTGATTTTAGTATTCAACATTTATATATGATTTTTTAATGATTGGTGAGGAAACGATTGGCCAATCGTGTACTGGACATAACTGATTTAGCCCTTATACCCTTAACGCTGGTACATAAAACTCGAGTCCCCGTATCAAGACCTTTCTATGGGACTTACGGGTGATTTCACACCTAGGGTCTGGACACCGACGAGGTCATCATTTAGGGTTATGATGCTCTTTTAGACTGTAGTCCGGACTCACCATGGATTAAGTCGAGCTAACACCAAGGATCGGTGGGTGTGCGCGCTAGTTTGGCCGACTAGTGGTGTCACACATGATTGTTTTGACTTACCCTGATATTTATTTTTTTGACGAGATTTGATTTACACATGTAATATTTTTATGCTTTTGTGTATTGGAACTGGAGCCTATATTCACTGAATGAATGAATTAATAGGCTAGGCCTATATGGTTCCTAACCAATATACGTTGAGTCACAAACTAGGCCTATGTATTTTTATGTGTTGTATGTTCACCTTATGGGTTATCTATACCGTCTTGGTGTGTATCGAGTTCTATTCGTGACATATGTTTTTTCCTACTCATTGAGTACATAGTGTACTCACCCCCTCCACTTCCCAACCATGCAGGTTAATTTGGTGAGTTTGAAGTTCTGAGTGAATCATGCGGTCTTTTGACATTTTCAGGATATTACCGCACGTAGGTAGTTTCTATTTTGTACTTTGTTGTGTAGTGGCTCATGATTACATCGATATGCTTTATAATTTTGTAAATTAACTCTTGTCTGTCTTGTGGTTTGTAAATGGCTTTATATATGAACATTTTGTATTGTCATTGAGATTGATATTCAGTTAGCCTTGCATAATCGGGTTAAGGGTATCGTGAATATCCTTAACCCGAGTATGCGGCGGTTGTCATGTGCCCAATATAGTTATGGGTCGTGACAAGGCATATTGAGTAGCTCCAAACTTCCTAAGTCCTTGTAGACTAAAGCTCTTAAGATAATAGTGTATATATTAAATCGAGGACCAATTAATGATATTCCAAAGACACCATTTGAGTTATTTAAAGGTTGAAAATTGAGTTTGCAACATATACACGTTTGGAGATGTCTGTCTAAAATAAGAATTTATAATCCACAAGAGAAGAAATTGAACTTAAAGACCATAAGTAGGTATTTCATTAGATATGCTGAAAAGTCTAAAGGATAGACGTTTTATTGTCCATCACATCACACTAGAATAATGGAATCAAGAAATGCAAAATTTCTTGAGAATGACTTAATTAGTGGTAGGGATCAATTTCAAGATCTAGTTTTTGATAATGATCGTATGGATACTCATCCTTCCACCTCAAACAGTAAGGTGATTGTCATTTATAACGCTCCTCAGATTCAAATAGATATTGTACAACCAACTTTTGAAATTCAACATCCTACAGTTTACATATATAACAATCAAGAAATTTCACAAGTTGCTGATAGTTTACTAGATCTAATTATTTAGGAATTAACTGAAAGCATTTAGTAACCAGTTGAACAATAAACTTTACAAGAGGATGTTGGTACAATATTAAGGAGATCCACTAAAACAAGAAAATCAATTATTACTAGTGATTATGTTGTATATCTACAAGAATCTGACTATAATATATGAGCCAAGAATGATCCTGAATCCTTTTCACAATCCATGATTTACAAAGAATCAAATTTATGGTACAACGCCATGAAGGAAGAAATGAATTCTATGAATAATAATCATGTTTTGGATCTTGTTAAGTTACATAAAGGAGTAAAACTCATAGGCTACAAATGGGTATTTAAAACAAAGAAAGACTTATTGGGCAATATTAAGAGATACAAAGCAAGACTCGTTGCTAAAAGATTCAGTCACAATTACACAGATACATTTTCTCCTGTGTTTAAAAAAGATTCACTTCATATAATTTTGGCACTGGTTGCTCATTTTGACATAGAATTGTATTAAATGGATGTGAAAATGACTTTCTTAAATGGTGATCTAGAGGAAGAGGTTTACATGAAACAACCAGCAGGATTCTTCTCTAGTAA
Source organism: Erythroxylum alaternifolium (assembly GCA_027478495.1). NCBI lineage: Eukaryota > Viridiplantae > Streptophyta > Magnoliopsida > Malpighiales > Erythroxylaceae > Erythroxylum > Erythroxylum alaternifolium. Next base: position 29,080,158 of record JANIIA010000001.1, read on the forward strand.
TGGTGAGCATTTAGTTTGCAAGCTTAAAAAATCCATATATGGATTGAAACAAGAATCCCTCCAGTGGTATTTGAAATTTCACGATATTATCTCATCATTTGGTTTTAAAGAAAATATCATGGATCAATGTATATACCAAAAGGTGATATATTACTTGTAACCAATGATAGGAGTTTGTTACATGGCTTGAAACAATTTCTCTCCAAGAATTTGAAATGAAAGATATAGATGATGCGTCTTATGTCATTAGTATTAAGATCCATCAAGACAAATTTTGTGGTATTTTGAGTTTGCCTTAAGAAACCTATATTAATAAAGTTTTAGAGAGATTTTGGATTAAAGATTGATCACTAAGTGTAGCTCTCATTATAAAGGGGATAGATTTGGACCAATGCCCTAAAATTTATTTTGAAAGGGAACAAATGAAAAATATTCCATATGTTTTTGTAGTTGGAAGCCTAATGTATGCTTAAGTTTGTATAAGACTTTACATTGCATTTAATGTTGGAATGTTAGGCAAATATCAGAGTGACCCATGATTAGATCATTGAAGAGCTGCAAAGAAAGTATTGAGGTACCTTCAAGGAACCAAAGATTGTATGCTTATATACAGATAGACCGACAATCTGGAGGTAATAAGGTAATCAGATTCAAATTTTGTTGGGAGTGTTGATTCACGAAAATCAACATCAGAGTATATCTTCATGTTTACCTATAGAGTCATATCTTAGAGGAGTGCTAAGTAGTCTTTGATTGCTACTTTCACTATAAAGGCTGAGTTTGTTTCTTGTTTTATGCTACATCACATGGTGTATGGCTAAATAGTTTCATTTATGGGCTTAGACTCGTGGATTCCATTTCTAAGCCATTGAGAATATATTCTGACAATTAAGTTGCTCTTTTTCTAGCAAGAAACAATAAGAGTGATAGTCGGAATAAATACATTGTTATTAAGTTTTTATCTATAAGGGAACATATTAGGGACAAGAAATTGGTTATTGAATACGTTAGCATTGAATTGATGATAGCTAATCTTTTAACAAAAGGCATGCCACCAACGAAGTTCAAAGATTATGTTGTTAAAATGAGATTGGGTTCCATTACATAGTTTTCATTATATGAACAATGTTGTTGTCGTTAAACTCTTATAATATTTTCTCAAATTATAGTTCACATTATTGAATTTTGAGAAAATTAATTATTTTGGACGTGGAATAAACATATGGTTTATTTATTAAGTAATGTTATCACATTCAGTTGATACAAAATATAACATATTGTAATATAGACAAGATAATACTCAACTACTAGATGACCTATCATTATGATTCATACATTATATTTAGATCGGATTAGGATTTGATACCAAATTAAATGTATGGACCAAGTGGGAGAATGTGAGAAACATTCATATTCTGATTTAATACCTATAAATGGTGGTCTAACGTTATGAATATGGTGGATATTACGTCCTATTTTTGTGATAATAGTCAATGTATTTGATGAGAGCACATTGATATAATTTTTCTAACAGATATTTGGGGTTCGTAAGTTTCTTTTCTCTTCTAAAAATACACCATCGAATTGGGAACTTAGTGCTCAGAAGAAATCCAAAATCGTAGACACTTTAAGTGAAAAACATCAATAATTGGAGGCATTTCGTTTTCTTCCACATTTAGTTTATTTGTTATTCTAATATATATTACTGTTTTATATATACGTTAGAATTGCGTATAGTGATTACTTACTCGGGTTTCAACCTAATGAAAATGTGATTCACATAAAACCTATTAAACCTAGTTATAGAAAATGAACATTACTATTATTACGTTGCTAATTAATATTTCATATTTTCCCGATAAGGTATTTTAATTTTTGGTACAAAATATGAAATAATTGAATATTTCAAAAATTGAAGCCCCTAGTTCGTGTGGGTGAAATAAAATTAATGATAAATTAAGGCATGAATCTTATTATAGAGAAGCATAAAAAGATATTACCTTCTAATTTCTAAATCAGATTTTATGATTGAAAGAACCTAAATTTGTAATAAAAATTTTGAAAGTTTATAATTAACTTTTAGTTACGGTATTGACAATGATAATTAATTTACAGAGGAGAAATTTTTTTTAATACTATTAATTTTTAACTTCTTTGTATATATTTTAATAATTACACAATTTATATAAGTTTTTTTAATTACCATAATGCAAAAAAGGAGTTGTCACATGTTAGAGGTTTCAAGTAACTGGCGTCTCGTTAAATGACTAACTAGATGTACGTAAAGTGCAAACTAGATGTCATTACTTAACAACACAACACAATACCGCAAATCATGTGAAGTGAAAATTTCCCAAACCCTAATTTTTTTCAGTTACTCTGTTTTATTAAATTTATACAGGTCACATAAATATGTAGAGTTTAGTTAAATTTGAACAACGTAATCGGAAGATCTGATCCCATTTTACAGGGCTTTGAACGTGCCGGGGCGGGCTATATATTTAAATCATAGCACAGAAAACCTAAACCCTAATTATGGGGAGCGGAAAAGCTGAAAAGAAGAAGAAGACAATAAGAGCCACTCCCATAAACTCTAAACTCTTTTCCAATTCCAAGCTTATTTCTAAGAAGAAAAAGAAGAGAAAAGACAACGACAAAAGTATAAGCGGTATCAGTGAAAATCAAAACAACCCAGTAAAGAACGAGGTGGTGCCAGTAACATCAGCATCGCAGCAGCTCAGTTTCTTTCTTAATGCATTTGAATCAGCTAATGGGGTTTCCTTGTCCTCTCTTGAACGCGAATCTATTACTGGTGTGTAGTTTTACCTGTTTCCTGTAGCTTTTTTATTCTAGAACCTTTAAGTTTCTGTTGGGTCATCAGAGAACCTGACTTTGAGTATAAAAGGCTGTGACTTTGTGTGGATTTTAGAGTTTCATGAGTAGAAAAATATTGGTTTATTTTTCTTGAACGAATAATGGTGATTTTTCAGCGCACTATGGTTGGGAGAGGTGTATGGTTTTGACTCCTTTTCAATTGTTTATTTGTTGGGTGCTTTTTGTTCTCAGCTTTTACTTTTCCTTAGCTGTGTGATTTATGAAATATGCAGACAAATGCTTTGTGGAATTATCTGAAAACTTTGATAAAGATGTCAAGTCGTTAGGGAAGCATATTAAAGCAGCTTATGGACCTTCTTGGAAAGAAGACCTTTATGAAGGGCTGATTGTAGAAGGAAAAATTGATCCTGGGAATCCTGCAGTTCTTGTACTTGGTTCTTCAGCGTTGAGAGCTATAGAATTGCTAAGGTCTGGTGGGTTTTCTTTTCTATCTGGTGCAGTGATCATGATCTCAGAAGTGAGATAAGACAGTTCCATTTTGGTTTACTGGTGTAACATAGAGTGTTATGTAAATCCATCTTTCCTATGGAATTCTAACAAATGAGGAAAAAATCTTCATAATTCTGCAGGGGGCTGCACTCTTTGACGAGAGAATGCAATGCTGTAAAACTATTCTCAAAGCATATGAAGGTTGAGGAACAGGTGTTTCCCTTATCATTTTGCATGCTTTTCTCTTATCTTCTTTCCTTATTCCATAGCTTCTCTTCAAGAAGTTTCATTCTGTTTGTGTTCATATTTGCTATAAGTGTTCATATAATCATATTTGATTAATGAAAGTGTAATCAATATGATGATTCGTGTCCATTAAGTTTAACCATACAAGCTTTATGAAGATTTTATTCATCATCCAGAAATACTAATCTTCCTTACTAAGTGCACTGCCATCTTGAGATTGCTTATACCTTTTCTTTTGAGTGACAACAATATCCTTATACCAGTATCAAGAAAAGTGGTTTTCTTTTTTGGTTAATATGTAGAGGTTTGGTTTAAAAAGTGCTAAGAGTTCTTGAACCTGCTTTGGTGTACTCTGGTATTATGCTTTCTGCAGTGAATTGGGATGTGATGCAGTTTTATCATAGATTACCAGAGGCATGACATGCTGAATGTAGTTATTTGCACGTCAGTCTGATCCCAAAACCTCATCCATTTGGTTGTTTCAATGTTTTTAATTTTTAATATTTTTTAAGGAGTTGCTATTTTTTCAGAAACTCCTAATTTAGAAATTATACCTAAGACTATTTTTCAAGCACTGATGCTGACATGCTCTAGTACTCCATATTAACCTGTGTATGGTGCTTTTAGTTCTGGATTGGGAAATGATGCAAAATTGCTACAGATTGCCAAATATACTGGCATGCTGAATCACTTGATTTGCACGTCAGTCTGATCCCAAGATTATTGCATCAGTTTCAATAATCACTCCTTAGTTCCAACTTTTTTTTTTTTACTGGTGAATCTTGAAATCACACAGAACAACAATTTTGTGAATAACTTACTAATTTCTCTCATAGAAATTTTTTGCCAGCAATCTATCAATTCATGCCAGATCTCTCTTATTTTGCTTTGAGCTGTTGATTGGGAAATGATGCAAATGTCCAACAGATGACCAGGGGCACTGGCATGCTGAATATGTATATTTGCACGTCAGTCTGATCCCGAAATTGTTCTTACATATTTAATTTCAGTGTTCTCATGGCTGCAGAAAAAAGAAACTCATATAGGTGCATTTTTAGATGTACTTGATATGCCCTTTACCTGACCACCCTTTACCTGACTACATATCGTTTTGACTTGACCTTTTCTGTTTTCTTTCTTTGTTCATTTTCTTCCCTGTTTTGGTTGATCCAGATAGCATTATTGAAACAGCGAGTGAATTTTGGCAGTGGTACTCCAAGCCGGTTAGTCCTCAATGCTGTTTTTAGCTTAAAAAATGCTCGGTACAAAGAAATATTTAAACATTTATGACTGGAAATGACAGATTGCAACATGTGAAATGGATGAACATTTATCTTATGCAACGTTGTAACTCGTGTGGCCACTGTTGTGTGCTTCAGATGATCAAACTTTTGATTCACATTGACTAGGGTATTGCTTGACTTTTCTTTTTGATTTCTTTTAGGACTTGGATTGTCCTTTGATTACTGTGTGATTTCTATGTTTTTATTTGCTATCGAATTGAGATGATTTTAAATGCCAACCATATCTAAACTTCACTTAATAAGATTGCCAAATGGTCCAGTTGACAAGGGTTTTGACGTAGGATGAATGGAGGAAATTCTAACAATTTGGTGAAACATGGATAAACTATAAATCTAAGGCTGCTGTTATTTCCTAAATTTGCTGGAATTTTAGTTTTGAGTTTGGAATTTCAATAAAGGTTGTCAAAATTTCACGCTTGGGTTGCTGAAAATTCAGATTAGGATTGTTGGAAACTTTAATTTAGTAAATAGAACAAACAAAGGGTAGATCAAAGAACCATTCCCAGCAATTGACCCAAGTAAAACTATTAGAATCACACGGATAGGTTTCTAATGAAGGTTGATTTTTAATGGTTTGTGAGGTTTCGAGATTTAAAAGTGTGACACATTCTATTTCCCAATACTGATTCTTAGATACTTAGGAGCTATTCCTATATTCTAGAAGTGTTGTATAGAAACCTATTGGTGTGGTTCTAATAATTTTGTTCGTTACAAATCTTAGGTGTGATTCCTAGTTCTTGATACAAACACAAAAGTGATTCTTAGACCATATTCTTTATTCTCATTATTTTTTCCTTAATTCTAGCCCTAAGCTCGAAAATCCCAGAAGCCCAATTTTCAATTTATACACCTGCCCTACATCAGGTTTTGTCTCTTCCAACTCTCCTATCAATGATGATCAAATCTCATTTTGTTCATATCTAGGTGGTTGGGTGGCAGGGCACGTGTGTTTTTTAACTATGCTATTTATTTGATCTTTTCCACTCTTAAGTGATTGATTTGCCCGAGTTAATCGTTCTCATTATAACTTTGCTATTGAGTTGACCTTTTTTCATTCTCAAGTAATTGATTTGCCTGAGTTCATCTTTCTCATTATGTTCTTCAGTTGATGTTTTTTATTCTCAAGTGATTGATTGATTTGTCTGATTTCATCTTTCACATGAAAGGGTGAAGAAGTTGATTGACATTGAGGCACTGGGGCTTTCACGGTTAAGAATGATAGTGCTCGACATGCACCCAGATGTTAAAGGCTATACCTTGATGACACTTCCCCAAGTCAGGTGTAATAATGAGTTTCATTTGCATTCATGTTTACTATCTTTCTAGCTGTATCTTTTTGTTCTTGCTTTGATTTTTGCACCTTAAATTTCGTTGCTTTTGGCAGAGATGAATTCTGGGATTTGTATAATAACTACTTCCACCAACGACTATTACAAGGTGATCTGCGTATCTGTCTCTTTGGTCCACTGCCAGATGGTAAGCAATTTAAGGGTAAAAAGAAGAGAAGTCCTGGCGAGTAAATGATACCATATCCTGTTTCTCGGCAATGAAAAAAAAAAAAAAGAGAGAACATGCTCTTAACCTAGTGTGGTAAGGTTGGATCTCTCCAACACATTATTGCAGCATCTGAAATCATATCTGTTACCCAACAGTTGGTCTGTTTGTGTACTGTTCTACCCGGTGGCGAACTCAAAAGTTGTTTTTACTACATTAACTTGTTAAGGGAAGAGAATTACTACATGTGATCAAAATTTGATGATGTGTATATCGAGAATTAGAAGAGCATGTCAAGATTTTTTTACTATTCTTTCTTAATGATTTGGATGTAGTACAAGCTTTTATCATTATTGAGAAATTCGGACCTTTGATGCTTGACTCAGTATTTTGCACAGTTTGAGTTCCAGAATTCAAAAGTATACATCTTAAAACATTTTGGGAAGGCATTATAAAAAAAAAAATCTAAATTTGTTTAGGTCCCTAGTGTAAATGGAGTTACAAGATTGAATCTAAAACGGTGGACAAATCAAATCCGCGCACTGAATGTTATAATGGGTTGGGCGATTCAAAAGCTCAAATTTATTTATACGTCTAGTGCTACACATTTTATAAAGAAACCTAAGTCATAAAAAATCGTGTTCGATGTGAAAAATTTGTCGCAAGATGAGTGCAAGTTTCGTTTCCTAATCTGGTGCGGTGGGAAATTGACAGATTCGTCAAATCAAAGTTGGTGGGAGCAGAGTGTTCTTCTCAACGTCATCTATTCTCTTAAATCTTAGCCTTAACATAGGATCGTGAGGGCTACTCTCTTCATGTTAAATAAGAGGATACATGAGAAGTAAATTAGACTCGATTCTTTTGGGTGAGAAATCTAACTTCAAGCTGAGGGCCCAATTTGAATATACTTAGAGGTGTTGGAAATTCATAAGTAGATTAGTGTGATAAATTCATAAGTAGAATAATCTCACTTTAAAAAGAGACAAAAACTTAAAGAGGGTTATATACAAAGATAAGACTCATAATTCATTACTTTAAAAATTTTAAATTAAGATACGATGTTCTGGTTGTATATGAATTTACTTAGATTCGATCCAATTTCTCCCTAAAACTTCTAAAAGTCTTTCATTGATATCAAAACTAGGGTGACAAAGTTCAAATGAGCTCATATACATGTGGACTAGTTTCATTGACTAATTTTTATTCCAAGATCTTCTCGTGCATCTGGACTAGTTTTTGATATAGAGAATGAGAAGATTGTAAAATCAAATAAGAAGGCAAAAAGGTAATAGGATAGTTTGCCAATTCCCATACCTTTGAGTTGTGATTTCGAAAGTGAAAGAGAAGAAGAAATGAGAGAACAAAAGACGTTTAGGGAGTTAGCAACTCATAATGTGAACCAGCAATTGTAGTTCATCGAATTTCCTAATATCAATGTGGCTTAAGTTAAAAAATCATGATTGATTTGCCCGTTACCTATTTTTCATGTCCTTACAAATAGATATCATAATTTGGCCTGGGTTTAGTTCAACTTTACCTAAACTCAACCAATTTAGTTTAAACTAACCAAACTTTATAATATATTTCAAATTGGGCTTAGACTCGAGTATTTTGGGCTCGGCTTTACCAAAAACCCAGATGGCTTATATTAAAACACTCTTAATTTATTTGTTTAAAAGTTATAATTCTTATTTTCAATGTCATAAAGACGTGATTAACACTCTAGAGTCTGATATCTTCTATCTTATGTCGACTAAATCCTCTTCATTTTAAATAGTTGTTGCTTGTAGATCCTCTCCATTTTAAAATAATATGGAAGTCAGTCTTAATCATCATTTTATCAAATGATACTGCCTCTCTCTTAAGATTAATATTCTATCATTTCTTTTATACATAAACTGAGTAATTTGTGGAAAAAAACCCATCTTTATATAGGTCATTGGAGATGTGCAATTAAGAGTTAATTATTGTTGTTGGAGTCATTGATAATCACAATTTGAGGAGTCAAGGTTCAGATTTCTCCAATATGACCGGTGCTTTAAGAACCATGTTTGATCCTCTCTCATAAATTTCCATTTTTTCTTTTCCCAGTCTCAATTTTGGTTTTATGTACCAAAGCTTGAAGCCCAACTCATAGAAGATATTCTTTTCTTCTCCTCAGTCTTCTTGCTAGTTTTTAATTTAAGGTTATCAAATTAAATAGAACAGTAGAACTTGGGAGACATGGGGATATGGTGAGGCCATTTAGGTTGCGAGACTTTAGGCTACCCAAAGCTTACAAATCTTAAAATCAAGCCAAATAATTCAAGCCTAATTGGAAAAAATTCTAGATTAGGCTCAAGCTATAGGAAGCTCGAGTCTAGTCTGTCCTGTTGTTCCTTACTTGTATGTGAGGATTCCCATAAATACTTGAAGGAGTTCCATATCGTTTGCTCAATTATGAAGTCAAAAGGAGTGACAAAGGAACAAATAAAATTGAGAACTTTCCTACTTTCATTGATAGAAAAATCCAAAGATTGGCTTTATTACCTACCTTCAAGGTCAATGCGAATATAGAATAACTTAAATAGGACTTAAAAAATTCTTTTTAACTTTAAGGGATGGAACAAGTTGAAAGGAAATCAATAGGATTCATTGATACAATATATAAACTTTATACAAGTAGTAAAAGCATATTGATTAGTTGTACACGAGTTACTCATTTTACCAAAATTTGATCAACTATCGTTGTTATATTTTTATGAAGGATTACAACCCATGGACCGAAGCCTGATAGCTGTTGTAAGTGGAGGAGCACTTGTAGAAAAGACTCATATGGAAGCAAGAGATACAATCTCTAAAATAGTAGCAAGCTAGCAACAATTTGGATTCAAGACAGATCAGACATCTTGAAAGGTAAATAAGGTAAGACATTCTAATAGAGAGAGTAAATTTTTGGAACTAACTTCTCTTATTAAACAATTAACTTTAGGACAAATTTGATGATCTAAAGTTAGCGGAATTCTCACAATTCTAGAATACTCCGTTGATATGTGCCCATAACTTCAAGAAGATGCAATTCCTCATGTAAATGTAGTAATTGGTTTTAATAACCAACCAAGGAAATATGAACCCTATTCAAACCAATACATTTATGATTGGAGAGACTACTTTAAATAGAGCATAAAAAACCTAATAATTAGTAGCAACATAAATATTTTTGTTACAATAAACTAGCCACTCCCCTAAGCCAAACATCAAGCTTAGGTATGTATTTAAAGGAAATTATGAAAACTTTAGCCACTGATGCACAAATGTTCTAATTGGAAAAGAGTTAACATTTAAAACTTATAAACCCAAATTTCACAGCTTGTGTCTACATTGAATAAAATGAAGGTTAATAAAGAGAAGTTATCATCTCAAGCAAAAATTAATCCAAGAGAGAATCTTAGTGTTATGACGTTTTGAAGTGATAAGGAAGTGCAAATTGCCCCGTTAAACTTAGGAATAATTGAGAAAAATAAAAAGCAAGTGAAGCCAACAACTTTAGATATGCCAACTAAATAGGTAAGTAGTAAACCTATGTTTCCTAATTTGAAAATTCTAGTTGCATCTTAATGTCCTAACAAGTTGGCATAAACAAAGAAGGAAGAAGTATAGCAAGAAATTTTAGAGACATTTCAAAAATTTTAAGTTAATATTCCACTTTTGGATGCAATTAAACAAATTTCACAATATGCGAATTTCTCAAGGAGATTTGCAATAAAAAAAGAAGCTAAAAATTGATTACAAAAATTATAGTTAGAGAGAATGTGTCTACAATCATTCAAAGAAAACTACCATGTGTGATTAAAAAATTAATCGATGCCACATTCAATTTATAATATCTTGAATTTATGACATTTAACAAAAATGAGGGTAATAATTCATTTAGCACATATGTCTAATTCATATCCTAAAGACATTTTTTAGGATGTTCTAGTTAGAGTAATTAAACTAATTTTTCTCGTCAATTTTTATATCATTGGCATGGATGATAATTTTTTATTAAATTCAACTCATATATTGATAGACAAACCATTTATGAAAATAATTAAAACCAAGATTGATATACATAAGGGAAAACTAAGATATATATATATATATATATATAATGGTATTTTATCTTTTAATTTTGATGAAGAAATAGTAACCTATAATATT
>JANIIA010000001.1:29100656-29119607 GCA_027478495.1 Erythroxylum alaternifolium
CAAAGCAAAACATGAACCTATCCACACTTCTCATGTACTGCTCGAAATTTTCTAAGAAAAGTTTCAGGGTCCAACATTGGTCCTACTCTACATTAACCTCATCATGTCCTTTAGGGTGCGATTGTACCTTTCGGCCATACTATTTTGCTCAAGAATACCTGGTATAGTGAACTAAGTTACTATTCCAATTGATTCCAAATACCTGAAAAATAGACCATTTTCTTGTTTTGCAACCCCATCTCTGCCATAGTATTCCCCTCCCCTTTTAGATTTGACTATCTTTTTTGATTTTTCCAATTGGTTCTTAACCTCAGTGTTAAAGATCTTGAACTTATCAAGAACTTCAGACTTTTCCTTAAGCAAGAACAAATAACCATAGCGGGAATAATCATCTATAAATTTTAGAAATATCTAGCATTGCATAACGTGACTATATAGAGACCACTTACATCTGTATGTGTGAGGTCCAACAAACCAGAAGTACGAGTTGACCCCTTTTTCTTTATCTTGGTCAACTTACCCCTACAACGATCGATACATGTTTCCAGATCACTGAAGTCTAGAGTTAGGAGAATGTTATTCTTTATCAATTTCTCAACTCTCTCCCTGGAAGTGTGGCCAAGACGTTTATACCCCAACATGTACGATGTTTCCTTTATGAAGGCTCTCTTTTGAGTAACAAGTTCGGCAATATAAGAAGAGGCATACATTTCGTTAAGAGTAAGACACATTCGTCTATATAATCCGTAGGATAAGAAGGCAGTTCTGATGTCTTGTATTGATAGAAATATTTACAACTGAAGTATCAAATACAAAATGATAGCTCTCTTTATCCAAAACTGATACAGAGATCAAGTTCCGTCTAAAAGACGATATATAAAACGTGTCTCGTAAAACTAATACAAACTTTATATCGAGGTTTAAATCTACATCTCCTACAAACAAATCATCCACCTCTTCATTGTTGCCAACCATCAGCTTCTCCTCTCCTTTAGTTAGGCTTCTCCTAGATGTGAACCCTTGCATTGTGAAAGCAACATGATTAGAAGTTCTACTATCTAACTACCAAGAACTTAATGTGGTTATAGGTACATTGGATTCATGAATCACATAGGCCGAGGAGTTACGTGACAGTTCCTGATTATCCTTCAAAAGCTTGTACTTGGGCAATCGGCCTTTCTATGCCCTTTCTTCTTACATAAGAAGCACCCTATACCCTTTGTGTCAAGTGAAAATCAGTTATAAATACAAAAAACTAAATGCACAATTAAATAATTACATACTAGTACTGAAAACATTGTCTTTAAATTTTATTTGAGACTTTTATTTAAAAAATTCTCAATGAGAGTGACTATCGTACTTTCCCAAATACCGAACCTACTACATAAGACATAAAACTTTAAGTGTCTCCTTTATTTGCAGTTCGGAGTATGAAAATGCACTTAAAATTAGCTTTAAAAGGCTTTAGAAACTTTTCCGAAATCTAATTGCCAACGTAATAAATCCAGAAAAATTGAAAAATCACTTTAAAAATTTTCTCGACTCGAAAACTGACCCAAAAAGACCCAAGGTAACTTTATGGGAATTTCTGAATTCTTTTTGGTGCTGACGTCAGCATCACTGTAGCGTTGACAGTAGCACACTGTATGTTTATGTCAATAACGTCAGCCTACGAGTGGAAAAGGGCGCACATGTAACACGACGCACTCCAGATGCACGAAGCATGTGTCGTCATGCACAAACACTCGTTCACTGTATGGCGCGTGCTTTTCACATGCCACCATGTGTCCTAATCATGGCCGTCCATGTGTTGGGACAGGTGGCAGGCGTGCGCGGCGTACTTGTGGAGCCACGTGGTGGCACGCGTTGCACGCGCCAACCGAAAGGCCTAAGGGTGGTTAGCATACGCGCCTGAAGATGCTATCACCCTCTGATAGGGAGGGCGATTTCCAGTGATCCCAGAGCCCATTTTTTGCTCATTTTGGCCCGTTTTGACCCAATTTTGAGAGCTAGCCTTACATATATCACTTTTACATAATCATATATGCAAAAAACTGAAAAATGAATCAAAAATTGATAAAAACTATAATGGATGAAAACTAAAAAATCTTCGTTTCCGGTAACCCGATCACATAATTGCTCTGATACCACGTGTAATACATAGCATATACCTTATTACGTGTCCTAGATCGTTCATGAAAGGATTAAAACGAAGAAAATACATAATACCTGATTTTAGTTCCATCTCATCTTCTAAAGCGATTTTGGAGGCCAAAACAAGCTCCAATCACCCGGGACCTTCACAGTAACTGTTCAGCGATACTTGGTTAACACCTTTCTACAGTTTTGTCAAAACATAAGTGTTCTTAATGAGTCAGAAGATCCATATACTTATGAATGATATGAGCAACTATAGGAGACCTTAACCTTTATCTATAGCTTCTATATCGGGCTTCCTCATCACAAGGCCGATATGGTCCGGTCCACATTAATCAGGATCCATTTTCTTTCTGGACTTCGACTCATTGATTTAAATCATTAATTGGATCACTTTATTACCCTTATCTAGATCAAACTACATAACTTAACCGATAAATTATTAAAAAGTCAAAAATTACAATTATTAGTTGTATAAATAATAGGAAAGGACAAAATTGTCCAATATGTCAGAGCTATACTATGATAAAGAAAAAGAAAGAAAAGCCATGTTATTTATTATGCAATAAAGACGTCCAATTTTGCTCAATGTAACTATTCAACAATAGAAAAGGTGCTTTCTACTAGTGTATTTACTTTAGATAAGTTTACATCTTATTTATTAGGATCTAAAGTGACCATTCTTTCAGAACATGTAGGCGTTAAGTACTTTGTGACAAAGAAGGAATCCAAAGTTCCAAGCTGAGGTTCAAGCACTAGATTATCTTATTGTAAGAATTTGGCTTGAAAATCAAAGATCGAAGAGGAATTGACAATTATGTGGCAGATCCTTGGAGCATAAATATGGATGCAGAAGAATCATAGTTGATTTCAAATATATTTAAAGAATCTTAGTTTGCTTATATTATAAATTTCCTAGTTTTTTAAGTATTTCCCCATGATTTGAATAAGGCAAAGAAAGACAAAATAAAAAATGATTTTAAGCATTATGTATGGAATAAACCACATCTTTGAAAAACAGGCTCTGATCATATTATGTTTAGGTGTGTGCCTAATTATGAAATTCATTATATTTTTACTTATTGTCATAGCTACGCCTTTGATGGACAATTTGATCTTAAAATGACAACTAGAGAAATTTTGGGCAGTAAGCTTTAAAGGAAAACTCTTTTTAAGGATACTCGCTAACTTTTGCAAAAGTTGTGAAAAATATCAAAGGATTTGTAGTTTATCCCGTAGAAATGAAGTGTTGCAAATTCCTACTTTGGTTTTGTTTATATGCTACTTGTTGTGTTTATGCTTCAAAAAAAAAAAAAAAAGGATGTTACTCTAATTAAAAGGATTGAAGTTTACGTTTGAAAGATGCACTTTAGACATAATAGACAGCACACAAGACTCCAATTCTAATGCTTGACCAAAGTTGCAGATCTGGGGCTTGACTGCAAAATAAACAAAGATGTAGATTTCATAGAAGTTATTCCTTCAAAAAGTTGGAACTTACTACGTTAACGCTGGACATGGTAAAAAGTCGTGGGACAGTGATTACTTGCAGAAAAAACCCTTAAAGAAGAAAGACTAATATTCTCATTAACAGTTGGCCCTTCAGATGTTTGAGTACCTCAGCTGTTACAACTACCGCATCTATACGAAGAACCCACGCCACCATATCATCATTGTTGAGCAAAGCTATTACTCGTGGGGATGGAAGGCCTATAATCAGTTTTTTTTTTTTACTTTTTCCTTATTAATTCAAATCTTATTTGGTTCTGAATTTTGGTTTTTTTGGAACTTAAATGGTTAATTTACACTATCTAGTGCTGTATAAAGTGTTTTGTTTCTTTTTGAGTTTCTTATTTTGTTGAAACACTTCTAAGGTGAAAATATGGAAGCTTGGCAAGCTTAAGATGGTGTTCAAGGAATTTGGTAGCTAAAAAACCTTTAGGATAAATCAAACAACATGCTTATGAAGTATTTACGTAAGGCTTATGTAATATGTCTAACAATTAGGATAATCACACAAACTTGTCTATGTAGTATGAACAATCACATGACAGCCTAGTTCTACTTGATTGAAAACATAGTATTTCTTGTTTTCACTTTCCTTTTGTTGATGGCTGCTAATCCCGAAGGAGAAACAATGATTAGAATCCCAATTCATATCAGTTAATACCCTAACTCCAATTCTTTTTTGTGGGTTTGAGTCAGATTTCGACAAAAGTTCTTAACCTTTTCAAATTTTGTAATTCCAAGTTCTAAACCAATAGAAACGTCAAATTCCCCTCATTCGACCAGCTTAATGTGAAAGATGGAAAGTCGCCGCTTACGGTGGCAGCAGCCAAAAGTTAGGTGGCGCGTGGAGAAGAAACGTCAGCGAAGGCCCACATCAGGATGAGAAGAGCATGACATCATCGATGATTGGTCAAAGGATCCCAAGTTTCCATACGTATCTTCTCTCCAATTCTCGTGTTGTGCTCCATGACCCCAATTACCTACCGCCAAAAAAAAAAAAGGACATTCATTTTTGCTTCTCTCCTCGTATTCATCCAAAAGATCACACCTTTACTTCGTTTTCTATATATAGGGGACTTGGTTCTATTTTCCAAATGCATAAACATCTAAGCTTATATCCAAAATAGTTGCTTGCTTCGTACATGAGAGCTGTCTGTCATAGGTTCTTGTTCAAGTTGTATCCAATATCTACCGGGGTCAAGATCAATAGGAATTGCTTTATCAGAAATATCATGTCTGAATCAAATTCGTCTCGGGGGTTTGACAATCCAAGACAGGCGACTAAGAAGGTCCTCGCTAAGCTTCAACATGAGGGTGATGGTGCTCTCGTTAGGAGAGGCATTGGAAGGTACTTACTCTTTTTGATTATTGAATTGGCATTGGAAGGTACTTACTCTTTTTGATTATTGAATTTATTTAATCTATACGAGAATGCCGTTCATGTTCTGTTTCTTGCGCTTTCCCTTCAATGCTGTCATGGGTATTGATCCATTACTGAGTTCTTTTTTTTTGCCAATTGACTTTCAGGAGTGAACTTAAGTCCTTGGACCCTTTCCTCATGTTAGATGATTTTTCAGGTATAGTGTCCTGTAACTTTACTTATAACCATATCCACTCTGGTTTTAGAGTGATTGTTATTGAAAATTTTTGGTTATTTGGTGTTTCAGTTACTCCTCCGGCTGGATTTCCTGATCATCCGCATAGAGGTTTTTGAATCATATTCGTCATCTGTCAATGCTAACTTGCAGTATACACTTGTATGGCCATGTATATGCCTTCAGTACGTAGTCCAATGATGATTTTGTTTGTTGTTGCTTTACAGGATTTGAGACTGTTACATACATGCTACAGGTAACTAACCTTGGATCCAAATTCCAATTCCAATCGAATTGAATTGTAAAGAAACTGATTAGCATTACATCGTCGTGGATCTCAGGGGGGCATTACTCACCAAGATTTTGCAGGGCATAAGGGTACTATACATGCCGGAGATGTGCAGGTAAATGGTTTGAATCAATGCCAATAGTCTTCTTTAGGCCAGTACAAGATGACGTTTCTTGTTATGTCAGTTTTTTCTTCTTTGCTTTATTAGTTTGTGCTGCATTTCAATCCATTTTTATGTTTTATGTAGTGGATGACAGCAGGAAGAGGGATTGTCCACTCTGAAATGCCCGCAGGAGAAGGGACCCAAAAGGGCTTGCAGCTTTGGATAAATCTGTCCTCCAGAGATAAAATGTAAGGTTTTGTCTGCTTAAGTTTCGATTGACAAAATGCAAGAGATGTCAAAAAATCTTCTCGTTGTAGTTGTGATGTATACGATTTGTTTCCTATTTTGGAGACAATTGCAGCCTGGCTTCAAGGTAATAGTGTTCACTTGACAGGATTGAACCGAGGTATCAAGAACTTTTAAGTGAAGACATAAAATATGCAGAGAAAGATGGAGCTGAAGTGCGAATTATAGCCGGAGAATCAATGGGAGTCAAGTCTCCGGTTTATACCAGAACACCAACAATGTACCTGGATTTCACACTAATACCCGGCGCTCAAGTGCATCAAGAAATTCCAGATTCTTGGAATGCATTTGTGTATATAATTGAAGGAGCAGGGATATTTGGTTCATCAGACTCTGCACCTGTAAGTGCTCACCATGTCCTAGTTTTGGGTTCTGGAAACGGTTTAAGCGTATGGAATACCACAGCAGAGGCACTTAGATTTGTACTGATTGCGGGGCAGCCGCTGAATGAACCCGTGGTTCAATATGGACCATTTGTGATGAACACACAAGCTGAAATCAGTCAAACCATTGAGGACTACCAGTACTGCAAAAATGGGTTTGAAATGGCCAAGTATTGGAGATCACGTTGAGTGGTTGTCTGAACTTTTCAATCAATGAAGCAAGTTATGGTGTTTTTATAGAAAAGAAAGTTAGGAAGAAATAAAAGGGACCATCTTCATCTCTTATCCGTCAACATCTCCATCTAATACAGAAGCGGAAAAAGAAGTCCTTTATTTACTGATTGAAGCTCAAAAGCTTCTAGAAGAAAGGTGTAGTAGGAGGCCATCACTAAAGTCATGTAATGGGTCAGCTTATCTTAGTTGATTTCTGCATCCACAACAAATTGACCATCACTCAAGTGATGATGGGTTACCTTAGTTGATCACTTACTTTCAAACAGATAATTGTTCCTTATAAAACAAAATTTTCTGGTTGTTGATCGTGACATTTACATATTTATTGTTGCTTTAATCATTTCACTTATCTCTCGGGTGTTTTTGACGGTTGTGGTGGAAACAATTGGTTGAGTTGAGCATTTCTGTGAGTTGGGTTCCCAATAGTATCGCATTTCAACAGCTGGTGGCCCTTCCACTTGCAATGCACTTAATAGAAAGGCTTAAAAGAACAACTTGAAGGCTCCCCCCCACATACGTACACATTCACATACAGGTGCAGTGCAGACTCTATTTTCCATCATACGCAAGCAGGAGTGTAGTTTCACTTCTTACTGTGGGGTTCTTTCATGTCAACATTACTGTATTTGTTGTGTGCTCTTAAGACGAGTGTTGTGAAATCGTGTTGGCTGCTCAAAAGCAGGTCAGCTAAGGTTAAATAGCGTAAGCCATTTAAGACCCGAGTGGCCACAACTGTATGCAAGGAACGAGTGCATAAGACAGCAAATGGTAGGAATTCTGTATCCTCAAACTAATGCCTCAATTTTGAACCCTAGTGAGTTCAAAAAGGAAAAGCAACAAGATTAAACCTTTAACATGACAAAGCTCTTTATGTATGGCTTGTAACTCCAAGATTAACTGCAATTCAATGAAAAAGAACCCCAAGATAAAATGTTTTCCACGATATGAACTTACTCTTATTCTCCTTATCTTTAGAAACTATCATGGAATTGGCAATGAATCTTATAAGCAATAAATTTAATTGTAGTAATGAAAACTGTTATCAACTTTTGTGTAAAAATATATCTTGCAATTACATAGTTCTTGTAACTAGAGCATATGCTGAACCCCTTTTGAAACAAACAATTTAATTTCAAGGTACTAACTTATTTTGCAATTTAAAAAAATCCCCAAAACGAATAAATAAACAATTAATTTGAACCAAAACATCATGAAACGGCCCTCAACTTGTACACCTTTTGGATTCACGTAGAGCAACAGGAAAAATAGCTTTCAGATTGTTTCGATCCAGCATTCCCATTATTCACAAGGGTGACCCTGTTCAGAGATAATTCAGCTTTGGGAGTATCCGAGTTAAGAACCTTCCTGCTCACATTGTTATAAATATCTCCAATAACAATCTCAAAAGCCTTTCTAACATTTGTTGAATCAAGAGCAGATGTCTCCATGAAAAACAACCCTTCTGCTTCTGCAAGGCTTTTTCCTTCCTCAACACTTACATCCCTGATGTTCTCCAAATCACATTTGTTCCCGACCAGCATCCTTGCCACAGTTGTATCAGAATGAGCTGCACAATTGTTCCTTTTAAGCTTAAACATGTAATTTCAGAACTAAAAACAACTACGAAATTCAAAACTTCAAAGTGAACTGGAACAAAATTAACTAAATCCCTGGAGAACCATGATGAAAACTGCAAAGCAATCTCATTAATCTTCATGTGTATAAGAAAAGGTCGATCATTCATGTGCTATCTCATGCTTTAATTTTGATGTTTCCTACAATAAAAGATGATCTTATGGCAGTCACTTGTAATAAGCAGACAATGGCATGCTAAGAGATGGACCTCAGTTTTAATGGAATACACAATTATGTTCCTCAATTGGGAAAAGTGCTAGAGTTTAACCCCTTACCAACCAGATCCTCTGGTAAAACAGAAGACTCAAAACTAAGCTCAGATGAGCAAATGTAAATACATTATCCAAGACATTCACAAGTCCACAAACAAGAAATAAGATTAAGTTGATCATTGGAATTGCAGGAATCTGTCAGAGGTGGGTAAGGTGATTTCATGCTGCTTTCAGGTGAAAAATGGTGCTTCTACTCGTCTTTGCCAAATTCCATGATGTCTTGCCTAACTTTACAAGATATTTATATTTCATAAGTAAGTGAAAATACATGCATCTCTGGATCAGAATATTAAAATACTAGGAGCTAAAAATGTTCAAATACTTGGAGCCAGAATCTTCCTCCATCCTTTCAAATACTTGGAGCCAGAATCTTCCTCCATCATTTCTACTTTATCATAAAGTAAAATATGGCTAGACATAGCTAGAATCATAGTAATAAAGTGCACTGAAAAGTTGGCTTGAGGTGATTTACTACCAGTGATATGCTATGGGGCGAAATACTGAGATGTATCAACTCTGCTTAGATTGAAGATCATATGCAAAGGTTCCTAAAAACTTGCGACTCCAAATCACTCTTAGATTTGTGTCAAAATTTATAAGAATTAAGGACTAAAAGGGAATAATTGAAAAAGTTTTATTTGCTCTTGCATTATGATTCAATAAAAGAAAGTGCCTACAGGAAAAGGGTGATGATCCGGAAAAATAGGTACACAAGAACATTGAACATACGGAGTACAAGTTCTTAAGCAGTAATAGTCCTTTCCAAATTGATCAATTTTTAATACATCTAGGAGTGAAAATTTTCCCTACTAATTCAATCAAAGCTAAGAAGGATCTGCTCGTCCAGATATTGGATTTAAGATTACCGGTTACTCTTCACTCCCCTTTATCAAGTTGAAACAACGGCAGACATGTGTCCAAAGCGAGCGCAAACAACTGATCGAATACGATCCTCAACTTCCAAAAGCATATGCTATTACAGAATATTCAAAACATTAAACATTAAAATAGAGCAGTTAAATAACGAAATGAACTCATTTCTTCAAGCTTAAGAAACACAAGAAGTTATAACTTCAGATCTACGAATGTGATCACCATCACCATTCCAATTAGCCCCCACAAAATCTAAAATCGATTTCCAAATCATGCCAAGGGACTGTAGGCCTTAGTACCACCAAACACGCAGCTAACGAAAAACAAACAAAAGAAACAACCTTTGCTATCAAAATACAGATACAAAAAAATAAAATTCACTCACTTTTTAGCTCGTCGAGCCAACGACCGACACTATCGAAAGTGGTACGACGAGTGATATCGTAAACGACAAAAGCACCGACCGCGCCTCTGTAATAAGCAGAAGTGACGGCGCGAAACCGCTCCTGGCCAGCAGTGTCCCAAATCTGAGCCTTCACTTCCTTGCCATCAAAGTCCAAGCTCTGGGTCTGAAACTCCACGCCTATGGTGGCTTTGGAGTGCAAATTGAACTCGTTTCGCGCATACCGAGAGAGGAGGTTGGATTTGCCAACGGCAGAGTCTCCGATGATAACGATTTTGAAAAGATACTCCTCTCGACCCTCGTCGTCCGATGACATTGATCGGCTTCTAGCTTCTACTAGTTTGAGTTTGAGTTGAGTCTCAAAGGAGTCTAGAAAGAGAGACAGACCATGAAGTCAAGCTGGCACGGAAACATGCTGCGTGCGTTAATAATGGAAATCATTCATATGTTCCATCTTCCATGTCTTTTTTTTTTTAAAATTTCTTTGTTTTCCAAAATTATTTATTATAGGAATATATCACTGTTGCAGTATACTATTTTTTCCAATTTAAATTTCTGATAAAAATTTCATGGTTCTGAAGTTGTTCTAATCCTAGATGTTTGTTAATGATTTTAAATTTTAACTTTTCCTCAAATTTGATAAGTAATTAACAGATCCAACCGTCGTAAAGGGCTTAACCTTTCGTCTTTTCAGTTTGATTTTTTTACTTTTTCATATATTTATTTTAATAATTTTTATTATTAAAAACTAATAAATTTATTAATTAGTTCTTAATTTTCATAAATTAGTAAATTTTTATAAATTAAAATTAATTAAATACTTTTTTATTTAAAAATCTTATGTAACGTCCATCTCATTAATTTATATTCTAATTTTTTAATTTTATTTAATTTTTCACAATTTTTATAATAATTTAGTACCGATTTAATCTTTTATAAAAAATGTCTTAAATTCGATCATGAATATGATGGCTTATCCAATAGATCATAATGGTCCAATAATAATATTTTCATTATAGATAAATTTTGTAGTATCAACACAATTCATTTATGTATTTATACAATAGGATGCATTAAAATAAACAACAGAAAAATGACATGTGGATCCCTAAGTCTTGCTATTATAAGCGTGGATAACACGATGAAAGAAGTACTGACCACTTTCCAAAGTGATTAAATTATTTTGTAATTTATTTATTTTTAAAATTATTTGTATTATTTCATATTATTAATTTGTAATAGTTTTTAAAACTCTAAAAAGTTAATTATTTTTAAAAAATATTTAATATAAAATATTATATAATTAATAATTTTAAACTTAAATAATCCTGATAATTTAGAATAATAAAAATAATTTTGAGAATAAGTGGTAAACTACGAAATATGATATATCACATGCATGCTGATAATGGCCAGCTTTGCATGATCAAGGAGATAGAGTTCAGATCCTTTACTTCTATTAGCCTATTCTAACTTTATTTTCGCCTTATACAAAAAACGATGTCATATTGAGGCGAGAACAAAGCTAGAACAGGACCAGAGGATTTCATGCCAAGGAGATGTACATACGAAATAGAAAGAGCACAGCAAACCAAAAACATAGCTATTAAGACAAATGATATCCAGTCAGTCACCTGAACTACCTATAGAACAGTGGTATTTTCATTTTGTTCCCAATAAATCGATTAGAAAGCAAACGTTCTGAGAAATTTTGCAATATTTCATTTCCAGATTAGATACTTCCAGTAATTTACAACCCTGTAGGTGTAGCTAAGTTGAGTTGATCAAGCGATTTCTTGCAGTAACAGTAAGGAAAGAACTGAAGAAAGACAAAGATACATATATATAATTTTTTTTGACAATAATGCAATCATTTACATACATATCTGAGTTCTATCGTGCTATTCTGCCCTTTATTAAACGTGGACATGTTACAACAACAAAATTAGCACCGCCTATCATCAAAAAACTTGTTTTACAAATCACTGTTAGCTAACATCATTTGTTCATGGTTTGCATCCACAGGTGCAGCCTTCCAATTCCTTGTGGAGTTTCTGACAAAAATTAACTGAAGATTAGAGGAAGATGAGCTGTAAAAATATTATGCCAGTAAGTATGAAGTCCGAGGGATTGCATTTCTACAATCTAATTACCTTAACTTCGTTCTGAAGTCCTTTGATGTGTTGTGCTGCTAGGTCTAGCATGTCTGCATAACTTGTTTGCTACAGTAACAACAAATGAAAAACCATTACTCCTAGTTTCTCAGATCGTATGTTTTGTCGTTTTAACAAATACAAAACCATTAATCCTAGTTTCTCAGATCGTATGTTTTGTGGTGTTGAGTGCAAAGAAAATGCCATGCCCACATACCTTATCCATGTTAGGAACAAGCTCTTGCAATTTCTTTAGTTTTCCACTTATCCTGGTTCTTCTTTCCTGGGAACATTAACAAGTTACTCTGGGTAGGTTAACATTACCATCCAAGATTATGCACGCATAAATTTAAAAACATAGAAATTGCAACTTCTCCATGGTGAAAAGGCAGGGCATTCAACTTTTTGGCCTAGTTCTAAAACCAGAAATAGCACTTCTAGAAAGTATTCATATAAGTAAGAACAAGGATAGAATAGTAACTTTAAAATCATGTTAAAGAGCTTAAATTAACGTATCTGCATATTACAGCAAGTTGGAATGAGGTAATTGTTCAATCACTTGAAAGGAAAGAAAAAAGGAAATCAAGGTTCCATTACCTGAGTATTAGGGGCCTGGTCGATTGAAAAGTGGGTTCAGGCAATAGGGTATTCAAATGTGGGTTTGAGCCATATGAATTATAAAAGGTTTTTCCACAATAGATTACTTACCCTTTCAGCAATGCTCCGGGGATGCGTGGCACAGCCACGCTTAGCACGAACTTTGCAAGGGACAGAATCCTCAGGGATATGTAGTAGCTTCTCCACCGCTGCCATCTCAAGAGTAGTCTGAGGCAGGCTAAACTGAATGAAGAATGAGTTAGACACACATGGTGATCACTCCATTTAAACAAAATAATCTTCAGACACCTCCAATACAAAATAATCTTCAGACACCTACATTGGACGACCTGTGGTAATATGTAACTAATGCTAAATTTACATAAAACAAGAATTAAGAATAGTGAATGTTGCCAAATGAGACAAGACGTTTCGAGATCTATCTGCTATCGAATACTCTACAATAATCTTCAGCTGGAAAGATGAAGTGTGTGAGATATGCAGAAACAAGAGCAGCTAAGCTATCTATTTACATTTGACCTTGTTTTTACCTGAGTTTCTAAGGGATTGAAGCAGTTATAAATGTCTCCATCCATGTTCTTAGCCCGTTTGGTTGGAGGTGCAGAGAATACTATGGAAGTAGCATTGTCCCAGGATTCTATTCCAAAGCTAGTAGTGGGATAAGCATGAGTAGAACTCTGATGGCCATTTTCACAACTAATGCCTTCAATACCATTCTCACTGACTTCAGATATCTGTGATAGAGAATCTTGCCCGGTGAAACTCAGTTGGGACTTCAACCTTGATACTGTGTGCCCATTACATCCATTATGAGAGTTATGGCCCCCTGCCCCCCGTGTAATCGAAAAACCTGCTATTTTAACATCACCGAACATACATGGTTCAGCTGAAAAAAAAATGGCTGCCAAGGGAATCTCCTTTTCTTTATGAGTCATGACGATCATATCATTACTGTTTTCGTTAGTCTTATGACCGTGGACACTGATTGTAGAACTGACTGATTAATTAACAGATTTAATATAACAAAAATGATAAATGAAAAGCCACCGTCATAATAGACAAATGTATAACATGTACTTAATGAAAATGAGGAAGACGCTGCCGAATGCCTGCGTGCACGTGACCTAGAGTGAACAACAAAATCACATGAAACCTAGCCTCACCTGCCTTTTTCCACCAAAGGAGGGCGATTTAGTCTTTTAATTCATATTTCACAATCCGAGTCAACTCTTATCTTATCCCAAGGAAGGGACACCCAACAGCCAACCAATACATCGAATCTAACCCAGAAATTGTTAATGAATGTAATACTATTAACTGTACTTTTACGAGATTCTCTTCACAACCAATCAAAAACTTGCAGACTTCATTACCCCAAAATATCCAATAAAAGCATTGGAAGAGGGCAAATTTGTCTCTAAAACCAACCCTAGTGTAGTTACTGTAAACCGTCCTAAACATGATGCTGAGACAGTAATACCGTTTCCACTTGGCAACGGTAGCTTGAGAGTTCCGATCTCAATTCTGGCTCAAAACGCAACTCGGCTTTTATCATTGTGCTCTACAGGGAGAAAGTAAAGAATGAAAGAGTTGTGAAGGATAGCTACGGCCATCTTTATCGGATTAGAACCGGTTTCGCCCTGCTTCCGTGAGAATGCGTCCATTCATGATTGGAGATATTGAGAAGAATCCATCCTAATATTTGGAAAAGTTTGATATTAAGCAGCCAAAGGGCACAACAAACACAATTACTTTCACAATTTCCCATCAAGGTTACCAATTAAGCGGCTCTTGAAACGAATCCAAATCGCTAAAACCCAAGACGCAGTGCAAGGACAAGTGATTCTACGAAGTTTCAGTGCCCCCAAGCTTCCACATAATTTAGGAATAGCAACTTCAACTACTGGGCATTTAATCAAGTTTCCATATGTAAACCAGAAGTTCTTCTAGTTGATTCATCTCTCTCTATACTTCCAGTCTTTACGAGAAACTGTGCTTTCATCGAAATTCCAATCTTTATCACAATATTTCCTTCAAAAAGATAAACGATTAATTTCATCTAACTACACAAATATCTCCAAGGAGCCCAACCAAATATCACCCACTTGGCAAAAACCAGATAACAAACGGTCAGAAAGTATCTACACTTCGAATTAGGCCTAAAAGCACAAACTTTAATGAAATAATAGTAGGGTATGAGTTGGTGATTTACCATTCTCAGAAGCGGTATGCTGCGAGAGAAAGCCAGCCGGAGAGCTCTTTTGCCGGACCAAAGATCCAGCACAATGTGCAATCTCATTTAAACCATAGGATCTCTGCAGCCCAGTTTTGGGATCGTTGGATGGATTGACTTTGCAGGATGAATCAGAGGTGAGCGACGACGAGTCAGCAGAGAAGTACTGAGCATGACCAACTATAGACGTTGATGGTGGTCCAAGCACAGAGAATTCACGGTCAGCTCCGACAACAGAGTCAACGACTCTACTCAAGAAAGCCCCAGGAGCTGACCCGTACCGAGTCAGACCACTAGGCTGTGTCGCCGCTTTCGGCGCCGTCGGAGAGGAGGAGGACGACGGGGGGTACATATGGTGGTTTTGTGAAGTCATTGTGCTGTTTAGAAATGTAAAAAGAAGAACATGAAAAGAAAAAGGAAAGTTCACGTGAAGAGAAAAGACAGACTTGATTATGGAAAAGTCGAGGAGTCATGTTAATGTTACACGGCTGTGAGTGTTGGTTGTCACCTTTCTCCACCGCTATTCGACAAAAAGTAAGTAGGCAAGTTGTGATATTATAAATAGCATGATTAATATAAAGAAAGACCACAACATAAATGGGTGGATGTGCCTTTCTTTCTATAAGCCAAGTTGATAATAAAGTACAGTCTACAAAAGTGGCTTGGTATTATTCTAAGAACTATGTTCAATGAGAGAGACACAGACATGTAAGATTGCATCTTTCTTGGAAATAATTTTATTCCGTGGGAAGATTTTAATTTATTGTGTAAATTACAATCCTAAACTTCGATCAATTTTATAATTATAAACCAAACTTAAAAAATGATAATTAAATACTCAAACTTTCAATTTTTTTAAATCTAGGCAAACATTAATATTTTCATAAATGTTGTTGACGTGGTTTGTCACGTAAGACAAAAACTCTAAATATTTATACTAAATATTTATAAAGGTCAAACTTAATTAAGTTTAACTTAACTACATCGTTTTGAGTATTGAAATCCCTAAATCAAGCTTGCTACATAAATCATCATAATTGAAAAAAAACCCTAAATCAGTTTGTTCTCGCACAGAAAGAAAAATAGTCTAGGGTAGCAAATTGAGATTTTATTCAGATTATTAGAAACTATATCGTTGTCGTCTTGCATCAGTATGACAGAGCGTTGTTGTTGTCTCGCATCAGCATGATAAAATTTGATTTAGAAATTTCAATCCCAAAACGACATAATTTGGTTGAACTTAATTAAGTCTGACATATATAAGTGTTTATGATTTCTGTTTTACGCGGCAAGTCATGTCAACAACGTTAACAAAAATATTAACGTAGGGTTGGAATTAAAAAAAATAAAAATTTGAGTATTTAATTTTCACTTTTTAAGTTCATATCATAATTATAAATTTGAGTAAAGTTTAGGATTTTTTGTAATTAATACGAATTTATTTCATGTAAACTTCATATCTTTAATTACTCAAAATTGTAGGAACTAATTGAACATTTTGATATTCTAATCTTTTAGTGATTACTTTTCTTGGAATTTCATGATTAATATCGATTTTAAAAGAATTCAATTTTGATAACAAAATTAAGAGTATATGTCTAAGGTCAATCTTTATGTATAGATTAGCTAAAAAGCTTGTTTGTTCGTTTTCAGCATCGAGTAATTTCAAATTATTAATAGATACGATTTTGATAAGTTATGGTAAGATATATTAGTTCAATGCATAATAAAATGATAAAAGTACATTAACCAACCATAGATTATATGGTTTCCGACAGCTAACAGAGGAGACCATTACGCAACCAATATCGGTGATTAGTTTGGAAAACTTAACTGGTAATCCATAGACCAATGACATGGTAATTTAAGATATGTTTTCGAAGAATGTATCTATCAATTTGAAATAAGAAAGAGAGTACATTGAATATGTCCCTAACTTGCATAAGTTTTGTGGGTCGATTGAATATTTTTTAAAAAAAGAAAAACATAATCTTATACAACGTAATGTGTAAGTTGTTCTTTACTCTTCTTTTTCATCAGTTCCATCACTTTGAACTGTTTATAATATTAGTTGGATTGCGAAAGAATTAAAAACACTCTCATAAAAGTGTTTGATTATTATTATTTTTCCTCATTAGCTACTTGCAAGTTTCGTTGTCATGCTGAAAGGGCAAAAGTCTGCGACTGAGATTGGGAGGTCTGATGCAAAGTAATGAAAAGCCCAAACCAAGTTGATGCTGGGCCCCCTCTTCTGTCCATTATTTGGTTTTGTCTCCTCCTCCTCCTCCTCCTCGCACCTTATGGGCTCGGAAGGTTTGGTTTTGATACATTGGTTTTTGCTTTGCTTCTCCAAGTTTGATTAAATTTATCATAATTGTTGCATATCAAATAGTACATAATTGATTAACCGTCAAATGTTATAAATAGAAAATTTTAGTAGTAAGGCCTATCTTACTTGCTTTCCAACTAAGTGAATAGCTCCTGATTCACGTGATTAACTTGTTTTCTAATGGTGATTTGCACGCAGCTCTTGAGTTTTGATTTGATTCTCCAAAAATATATACATATATTGTATATGTATTCTTTCAACAACAATAACAACAACAACATTTAATAAAAATTCCGTTAAGACGCAGAGTTTGGAGAGGGTCGGTAGTACGTAACCTTATCCCTAACTAGTATAGGGTTAGTATTTTTAAATTTTTGTTTACTTTTATTCGATTATTTGTTTTTGTTAAACATAGCCCTTAAGATGTGACGACTCTAAAGATGTTCTTTCCTTTCATATGCTAAAAAAAATGAAAAGAAAAAGAAAGGGGTTATGAATAGTTTGGCTTGTTTCACAACCTGTAAAAGTAGGTGCATATGAATCAAAATTCAGTAGCAAAAAAAAGCTAAGTCACTTCCATTAATTGTAAGTGCTAATCTTCAACGATAGTATAATTTTGGTCATAGCGCATTTTCAGGTTATTTATAAACCACACAGTTACAAAACATCTTACATGCACAGAAACTAGGAATATAATAAAGAAAATTTCAAATGCAGTATCCTAAATGTCTTGTGAAAATTTCAAATGCATTAACCCAAATGTCTTGTCTTTGATTCATGATTTGTGACACTTTGCAAATAGATTTTGACTGCAAGGATATACAATTCCATATCTCGGATTGCCATGAAAAGTAAAGCTAATAAAGTTAAGTTTCATCTACCCATTGGCCAAAAATGCTAATTAGCCCATAACGTTTTCACGAATGTACAAAATAGACCCCAAGGTTCCAGATTGTTCAAATTGAATCCTAGAGTTTATCAGACATTCAAAAAAAACCCCAAGGTTTGGAAATCATTCAGATTGGACCACGAGCATTGATGCTGTAAGGGCACCCTCAATCATCTGCTTACATGGCCCGTTAAATGTTGACATGATTTTTTTAGTTTCGCTGGATGTGGGACCTACCATTGTTGACGTGGGCATAGAGGTGGGTCCCACATCAACTCCAAAAATGTTGCATCTTCTCCTATCTCAGATGTAGCGTTTCTAGACGCAGCTTTGTGACAAACACACCGTTTTCCTCTTCCTTTTCCCAAATCCCTAATCCCTAAATCCACGTTTGTCATCTACAGACATTACCATGCTTCAATCTTCATGTTCTTCTCCCATTTTCTTCTAACACAATCTCATTTTCCTATTCCCTAATCCCTAATCTCCCATTTTTTTCCAACACAATCCCTCATCTCGAGCATCTTCCATCTTCTTCCCTATGTGTTCTTCCTCATACGATATTTCATCATGGTAGGTCATTGTTATCTGCCTTTTATTTTTTTGTGGTCCCCTAAATTTGTCTGTTTGTGTCCATTTTTGTCTGCCTCATCATAGTTTTTTTTGCTTTTTTAATATTGTATGTTATGGTCCCCTATGGTTATTGTGGTGTTGCATGTATGTCGTGATCCCCTATGCTTATTGTGGTGTTGGTTGTAAGTTGTGGTCCTCTATGGTTGTTGTTGAAGTTGGTGTACCAGTATAGCATCGATGCAATTCTCACTTTCATCATGTTCCATCTAGTAGAAATAAATGTTCATTCCTAAAAATATATTCTTATTAATGCCTCTTGATGATTGTTATTATTTAAAATATCGATGAATTTGTGCCTTGATTTCCTTAACTGCATGCTCATGTTTAGCCTCCATTT
>JANIIA010000001.1:29134377-29147916 GCA_027478495.1 Erythroxylum alaternifolium
ACTACTATCATGATATGAAACTCATCATTCCCTTGAAGTAAACTCCTTTACTTATATGGAGATAAATCGCAACACTAGAGTCTAAACCATAATCAAGCGACCAACTTGATTATTTAACTGTGAATCAATTAATTTAGATTCTAATAATATACATATTTCTCATACATCTCTATGTATATGTATATTACTTACAAAAAAATCTTGGTACCTTACGACTAGATATATAACGCTCATAAAAACCAAACTTTTTTTTATTAATTTACATAACTGCAATAGTGGCCTCCTTTATTCTATAATACATTATGTTAGAGAGAAAGCACTAACTCACCATCTTGATATGATGTTCAACTTTACATTGATTGAAAACTGGAGGATTAATTAAAGGAAGGCATATTAGAATAAATAAGAATAAAGATGATATTTTTCGATTCTCTATCGAACACTTAGAATTTTAATCTTAAAGGAATGAATTATAAATAAGTTGGATGGATAATAACCAAAGGTTTTATAGGAATGTCTTTTTTAAATGAAGGATATTAAAAGTAGTTTACTTTTAATACAATGCCTTATTTTTCATTAGTGCTAAAGTATTGTAGTATTTTTTTTTCTTTGTAATATCTTATCTTTATCACTAATGCATCCATTTTCTTAAGGAAAAAGACCTAAAAATATCAAAATGCAAAACATAAATTGATTAGGGTAGGAAATTTTCATTTATTATGGCTTTTTTAATTGTAAATATGTTTATTTGTGAATTTATATTTCATTTAAATAAATATATTATTAGTATTGAACTTATTTACTTCCATTAATACATATATACATAGTCTCTCTCTAGATGATTTTCTCTGGTCTCTCTCTTTTTTTCCTTCCATTGACCACTCTATCTTCACCTATTTAATTTTATTTTTTGGATAACTAACTTTTGCCTTTTATGTCCCACCTTCTTCAAAAAAAAAGTCTTCATTCTAATTCTAATACAGAGATTGTTAAGAAAAAAGTAATCTCTTCCTTAGCACCATTTACTTGTTCCTCTCTTTAGATCTACCTTGGCTCCAGAAACCCTAACCCTTTTTTTTGTTAGTTTCCTCCCTCTTCCCTTAAATGTCTTATCTCCTCTCAAAGGTCCTCTAGTGGTTATCGTTTCTTTGTCCTTTTCTCTCAACCTAACTAAGTACCAAAATTTCTTATCTTCCTTATTTATTACTTTTATTACAACTAAGTCTCTCTCTTCAATTTCCATTTCTTTTTCCCCTACTACTTCACCCTCCTAATCTCTTGGCATAGCTAATGCTATTGTGCATAATAATCCTTCAAGCAAGATAACTTTTGGGTAACCTAATACTTCTCCTCCTTCTCTAAACTTACTTAGTTGATCTTAAAAGTAAGTTTCTAGGGCTTTTAAACCTAGTGATAAACTAAGATTCATTCCCCAATTAAGAAATCATTCTCCCTATTATTTCTATTTGGAGGTTCTTCATCCTAGTTCTTTAAAATGGAAAACTACATTAGTTAGATTTGTTTCTTAATAAAAGACCCTTATTCCCTCAATAACTCTAGATATAATGCAACTATATATATATGCTTGATAAAGATGGAGGGATGATGATGATTGACTCTTAGAGGATTAAGGTCAATATTAAATTATCCCCAAATGCACAAAATAGTTGTAGCTAGCAAAGACAAGTACGGGTCAATCTCACAAAGACTGTAAATATTAGTAATTACCTTTTTTCCTATTATCTAGCCTAAGAATCAGATTTTTGGATTTCAATTAAAAATAGACTAAACAAATAAAATAAATTAATATTAAATAATTATGATCTCAGGATAAGTAAAATACAGAGAAAAATCAATATTAGATAGTATTGTCTAGGTTATGAATCCCTCTAAGAAACTTTAAATATTATTAACCTTTTATCATGGAATTATATTATTGATTATTGGACTATGGAAATTCCTATTTTAAGCTAATAACTCTCTCGATACTATTGACAACTAATCCATCAGTTGATTAATAGAAATCTTTCTAGTTAACATCCTTATAATTGCATTATCAATTTTTGAATTTTGCTACTATGTTTGACCCTATTCTGAAAGATTTATGTTAGCCTATCTCTAGGTTTGCATGCAACTCCTTCCAATTATGGTAGATATATTCATACAAGAGGATTTATCAATCTTAATCATATGAAATCAAATAATAAATCAATATTTTAGATATAATATAATAAGAATAAAATGCATGATTGAACTATAATAAATCAATCAATATAATTGCTTTAAATTATAGAGGCATATATTAAATTAATCACACAAAAAAAAGAAAAATCATCTATAAATACCTCCATTATGTCCTCGAACATATCATCAAAGATGGCCATCATAAACCTCTGAAATGTAGCAGGTGCATTGCATAAACTGAAAGGCATCATTCTATAAGCTAATATACCATAAGGACATGTGAATGTTGTTTTCTCTAGATCTTTGAGAGCAATAGGAATTTGAAGGTGACCCAAAATTCTATCCAAGAAGTAATACTATATACGTCCCATTATTCGTTCTAACATTTGATATATGAGAGGTAAAGGAAAGTGATCCTTTTTAGTTGCATCATTCAACTTTTTGCAATCAATGTATGCTCTCCATCTAGTGACGGTTTATATAAGAATCAACTTATTCTTTTCACTGGATATCACTTTCATTACTCCTTTCTTAGCCACATTCTATACATGACTCACTTAAGGACTATCAGAAATAGGATAGCTCACTATAGTATCTAGGAGTTCAATTACCTCTACCTTTACCACTTTATGTTCAGATTTAGCATTCTTTATGTGTGCAGATTCCTCAAATATTAGAGATCTTATAAGCAATGATGCTTTTATTCTCTTTAAGCATATTTAATAGCTTTTCTTTTTGATCCACCTCTAAAGTTAATGCAATCATTATCGGTAATTTTGAATCCTTCT
The DNA here is from genome assembly GCA_027478495.1 of Erythroxylum alaternifolium. Lineage (NCBI taxonomy): Eukaryota > Viridiplantae > Streptophyta > Magnoliopsida > Malpighiales > Erythroxylaceae > Erythroxylum > Erythroxylum alaternifolium. The sequence goes on from JANIIA010000001.1 coordinate 29,137,350, forward strand.
TAAGAAATGCATATTTTGGGTGATCAAAAAATTCCTTCAACTCTAACTCTAGTGGTTCTTCAATGGAGGGTTTCAACCTCATCTTTGTAATTCTATCTATTCCCTCAAATTATTTTTTCCTCATAAGAGGCTTATTAGGCTCACTTTCCTCTTATTCCTGAGTTAAAGATAATTCTTACACATCTTTAGACATAAATTCCTATATGATGTTTGAGGTTATAGAATCATTAATATCTACAAAATAATAAGAATCATTACACTTAAAGGCATGTCTCATAGCATCGAATATCTTAAAAGAGACATTTTCTTCACCCACCCTAAGAAATAGTTTACCATCATTAACATCAATAATGGCTCTAGCCATATCCAAGAAGGCATGTCCTAAAGTAAAAAGTACTTATATATCTTCATCCATATCAAGTATTACAAAATCAGTTGGGAATAAAAACTTATCAACCTTGACTGTAAATCTTCTACAATTTCCCTAGGATATTTTACCAATCTATCAGCTAATTGCACAAATATCCTAGTCAGTTTAAGTTCTCCTATTCCTAATTTTTCAATAATGATAAAGGCATCATATTAATACTGACCCCTAGATCGGCTAAATCCTTTTCCATTTTTAAACTACCATTCTCACGAGGAATAGAGAAACTCCCTGGATCTGTTTTCTTTTCTAGTAGTTTTCTTTCCTTATCTTCTAATCTCCTTATACTTATTGTAGTAGTCATCAACTTCTCTAATTCTTCCTTGTTTGATGGTAGCTCTTTCAAAGATTCCCTATGAATTGGTGGCTGCATAAGAGCTTTAGCAAGGGTAAGTTATATTGAAGTTGTTTTAAAAGATAAAGAAATTCACCTAACTCTACATCCAGCTGATCTTTCTTTACTTTAGTATAGTATAGGATCGTAGGATGGTATTCCTTGACTTTTTTAGGTACCTTTAGCTTTTAAGTAAATCTCAGTACTCACCTTCTTCTCTTATTATAGATTTTCCTCACTTGTTTGGGTGATTGCCATTACTTATTCCTTAGGATTCATTTCCGTAGTAATGGGCAAACTGCCCATTGGTCTTTTAGCCACTATTTTCTGATGTTTTGCATTAGATTCTTGAGTAATTTTCAACAGTATATCTTCCAAACTAGGCTTCTTGGGCTGAGTGCTTACTACTATAATCTTACCGGACGTTTATTTCCTGTTTTGCCCTAATTTCCCTAAGAAAAGTTTGAGTGACTCTTCCAACCTGGATTGTATATATTGGTATGGATTATTTTATGGTTTATAAGCATTCCTTGAATAGTTCACATACTCGAGCTATATTGATTGACAATCTTAACCTTGATGCTCTAGCTTGCACACCTCACACTGCATCACTTGACCATGTGTCATAAGTCTATCTATCTTTCTTCTTAAGGCTTCCATTTGGCTCGCCAACTACTCCATTGTGTCCACTTCGTAAACTCCCACTGGCTTACTAATTTGTGTTCTAGATGAGCACTACCGGTACTTATTCATAGCCATGTCTTTATTGAATATTAGGCTACCTTTGGTTTCTTGTTATTGAGTGTTCCCCCATTTGTTACCTCTATAGATTGCCTTGGTCTTTGATTTATTCACTTGTGAAACATTTGGATTTGAATCCAAAGTGGTAGATCATAATGTGGGCATCTTCTTAATATCTCCTTGAATCCCTCCCATGTATCATATAAAGATTTAGCTTCAGCCTGGGTGTAAGAGGAGATGTTGTTCCTCAGTTTAGCTTTAGCTTCAGCGTGGGTGTAAGAGGAGATGTCGTTCCTCAGTTTAGCAACCTTTTCTGGTGGAAAATACTTTAATAAGAGCTTCTCTGTCACTTGTTGAATTTGATGTCATGATCTTCACTGACAATATGTGAATAAGTGGCAGAGAAGCTCTTACCACTTGTTCACATATTGTCAGTGAAGATCATGACATCAAATTCAACCAGTATTTGTCCTTCACCTTAAAGAAAATAGGAATATCTACAATCTAATAACATCATCATTAGCTCAGTCGATTTTAAAATTATCATAGATCTCTAAAAAATTAGAGATGTGCGTATCAAATTAGATTAACTATTGAACCATCTGGATGATACTAGGCTTTATTTTGAAGTTATTGGAACTCATAGTCGGTCTCACAATGCTAGACTCAGTTGTAGTTAAGTCTAGCCTAGCATATTCAAACATCGTCCTCAGTTGGTCACCCATATTGTGATATTCTTCTATATCCACTTGACCTCCTAAGTCTTCTATTTGACAGTCTAGCTCAAACTCTCATTGTTGTGTCCTACAAAGATTCCTATGTGATCTTTTGACTTTTAGATATGCGTCAGTTAACTTTTAAAACCACTCCAAGTCATAAACTGACTAAGAGTCTAAACATGTAAAAAAGAAAGAAAACTAAACAAATTAATCCAATAAAGTAAAAAAGAATAAAAATAAAAATAGAAAAGAATAAAATAAAATTGGCTAGATTAATTCAGTTGACTTTTTTTAATATTACAAATCCCCAGCAACAACGTCAAAAACTTGATTGATTTTTTGAAGATTAAGGTCCTCTAATATTAAATTATCCACAAGTGCGTATGTAGTTGTAGCTAACACAAGGAAGTATAGGTCGATCTTACGAAGATGGTAGATACTAGTAATTACCTTTTTCCTATTATCTAGCCTAAGAATCAAATTTTGGATTTTAATTAAAAATAAACAAAAAATAAATTAATATTAAACAACTCTGATCTCAGGACAAGTAAAATAAACATGAAAATTAATATCAAATAGTTATGTCTAGGTTATGAATCCCTCTAATAATCTTTAGATATTTTTATCCTTTTATCATGTAATTATATTATTAATTGTTAGAATGTGGAAATTCCTATCTTATGCTAATATCTCTCTCGAGATTATTAATAACTAATCCATCAGTTGATTAATAGAAATCTTTCTAGTTAAAACCCCTAGGATTACATTATCAATTTATGAATTCCACTATTATGTTTGACCTTAATCTAGAGGATTTATGTTAGCCTATCTCTAGGTTTGTATGTAACTCCTTCTAATTATGGTAGATCTATTCATACAAAAGGATATCTTAATCTCAATCATACAAAATATAATCATGCACTAATATTTCAAATATATTAGAATAAGAATAAAACGTTTAATTAAAACGTAATAAACAAATCAATATAATTTCTTTAAATAAAGGATTAAAACATATTATTATCCTAAACTAGGGTCCATCACACCTAGACACTACAAGCGTTTATTTACTAATCATAGAAAATGAAATCAAAGATAAACAAGAAGAAAAACTAATAGAAAATAAAGGAATCATAATTCTAAATCTCTCCTTTTCTTTTTTTGAATCTTCTTACAAGTTGTGTTTTGATTTTGTAATCTACTAGATCTCTTAATGTATTTTCTCTAGATATCTTATGTCTTATATTAGCTGCGAAATTTGCCTCTCTCCAAATTGCCTCCGCTCATGTCTTTTTATAGTAAATTTTAGGATTTCTGGGATATACATGGTCACTTACACGGGCATATGAGAGACTGTTTACATTTAAAAACACCTTAATTTGTAATTCTACATGGGAACAAAAACTTACTTAGGCAACATACACAGTCGTGCATCTTAACTCTAAATCTTCAATCTTCACATTTTTACAGAGACTTACATCGTCTCTATCCACGGGTGTGTAGATCCTTAGTTTCTTCAAATCTTTGTCTTATGTCATAGCTTCATGCAAAATCTTCTCCTTTTGTTTTAAGAAGGCAATTATAACCTATGAACGCACTTAAAATAAATTGAGTACCAAATATATAACAAAACTATAAAATATCAAGCAAAATACATCAAATATAGGTGTATAATTGCAATCAAATATGCATCTATTAAATGACATCTAAATTGTCTCTTATTTACCCATAAAAACCATGTTATGTAAACCAAGTTAGAACCCAGAGGCCTAAAGCTATAGAATAGGCAAAGCATCCTGAGGTATCCTCTTTTGAAGCTATAAAACAAGTGAAGAAGGTTGTGTACCCTATTGAAGAAAACCACATATGCCTGAGTACTCCAATTTGAGAATCCCTCAAATGTGCTAAGTCCTTCTTCAATCCTTACTTATGCAGAGAATCAAGGAAAATGTATAAACTTTATCTCCATTGAATTGTCTGAACAAGCTGATAATGGAACATCTATGTCTCCTCTTGAACCCTTATTAAATAATGCATTCCTTCATAAAATTATATAGCAGTAAACATTGAAGAAAAATCCAAGCAGATATAATTTACTTTGCTTTACTTTGACTCACGACTCTTATGAAAAAGATAAAGGGAAACTTTCAAACCAAATTTAAGGAGAAAGTTTAGAAGAAAATGTTAAGACTAGGGAACTTAAGCCCTTTCCTCTCAATGATAATTTTATGGAGTGTAAAGGGCCTAAATTGCTCAAAAATACAATAGGTAATTGATCATTATCTGTTAGGGAAGAAGCCTTCAATTATTTTCCTATTAGAAACCAACATCAAAGAGTAAGTTTTCAATAAGGGTATATGGTTTCTTAGAAACAATTGGTGCACATTTTCTAATCATTTTACTCACTATTATGGAATGATTATAGTAACTTATAACCTTGAAACCATAAGGGGTCCTCTACTCGCACCATATTGATCAATTCTTAAATTTTAGAATTCTCTATACTTCTATTCAAGAAGCAGTTAATGTCACTTATATTTATGCAGCAAACTTAATGTTTTAAATATTATAACTCTGTAAAGATATAGAGGCTCTATTTAACCTTGTTAATGTCCATTGGATAATTTTAGGGGAATCTAATTGTATTTTATTTGCTTAGGAAGTAGAAAGCTTTAAACTATTATTTAAATAAACTAATGAAGGTTTCAAAAAGTGATTAGGAATCTCTATTCCTATTATTCTCAAATTTAGAGAAAACCTCTTCACTTGGTCAAATAAATAAGAAGGAAAATGGATTATTAGAAAAAAAGCTTAGTAGGAGCCAACTCAAAGCCTTTTACATGACTATCCTACCTAATAGCTCAGGTTTTGATAGATGCATAATTAACCATATTTATACCTCATATTTGATATATTTTCACTTGATATTTTATACTTTTAATGTATATTTGGTACTTAATTTGCTTCAAATATGTTTATAGTTTATAATTACCTTCATGGACTAAATAGAGAAGAATTCATATGAAAAATACAATATAAAAAGAAGACTTAAAGCAATGAAGGGATACATAGCTGTGTATCTATCTATGTAAGTTCCCCAAGCCTTAAAGAATTGCAAATTCTAAAGATTGTGGGTTATACACAGTCTAGTACACACCCATGTATTTGACCTTGTATCTCCTAGAACCATAAAAATTAGGGATTATTCTTGAATTATTTTGTTGACCTTTATTCTTATTGAATTCAATACATTTATAAATGTTTAAGATAATTATTGTGCTTACACTTCATAATAAATCTATAGAATGAATAAAGTTATTTTTATTAAGGTGCATAACGAAAGTTGGTAACTTAATAGACCTAAAATTATCAAATTAATTAATAATTGAAAAGAGATCTCGATTGTAAAATTAATTATCCTTAGGATTGCTTCAAATCTAATTGAATAGTTAGAAGTAGTTTTGTGAATCAAGAGATTACACTTCTATTTATTATCGAATTTAATTAGGGTTACTTGATTTGATCTTGAGAGAGAGTAATCAAAATTTTAGAATATCTAGGATTAAACATAAATTGAATCGACAAGATAAAGGGAAAACAAAATAAGGATAGAATAATTTATATATCCCTAACTTTGATCAACCTTATTTTATTGGTAGCTTAATTATTTTCTTGTTTCAATTTATTACTTGTTTTAATTTCAATTATTTGTTTTAATTCAACTCAATCTTTAATTCCTTAGATAAATTTCTATTCAATTTTTTATATGTCTATTAGTTCTCATGGGAACAATACCTTTGATACTGCGAGATATGATCCGTATATTTGCGGTATAAAAGTTTTATATTATAAAAATTGTCAACTAAGTTTTTGGTGTCATTGCTAGGGAACTGATCTAGCATCTTATACAATTTGAACTCCTTTGATTTAAGGATGTAATACTTTTCTTGTGTGAGTGTAGGTGACTAAACCAAAAGAAAAGTTTGTAAGCAAGGTGGAAGACACATGAACTCTAGACATCACAGAGAAAGAAAGAAAGATTCAAATAGGTAAATGTGACGAAGCCATAAAAAGAATAATAGTGGAGGAAAGAAACTACGAAGAGCAATAAAGGACGATGGACTTCATAAGGCTAGGGTTCAGTGTCAATCATTAAGGAATTACATAACCACTAGTGCAAGTGAATACCTTTAAAATCAAAATAACACTGTTGAGCATGCTATAGACCAACATCCAATTTCATGGTTTAGCCAATGATGATCTCGAAGCTCATATGGAAATTTTCGCAAAGATCTATGATACATTTTTGAGTAATGGGTTATCAGAAGAGGTAGCCAATATGAGGCTCTTCCCTTTACACTTAAGAATAGAATTAAGGCTCGGTTTCATTCGCTTAACCTAGTAAACATCACAATATGGAAGCAACTATTGTAAGCCTTTTTGGGTAAGTAATTCCCACTGACAAGGACAACAAGACTAATAAAGGAAATTACAAATTTTCAGCAAAATGAGATGAGTTATTATATGAGGCGTGGGAACGACTTAAAGAGTTGCAAAGGAGCTATCTGCATCACAACTTGCCAAAGTAGTTTCACTTGCAAATGTTTTACAACAAAGTTAATCCACCTAATAAGGCAACATTGATGTAGCAACTGGTGTCTCATTCATAAGGAAAACATTTGAAGTGGCACACGATCTATTAGAAGAGATGGCGAACAATAACTGTCTTTAGACATTGGAACGAAGTATACAGCAGTCAACCTTTCGGAATCCAAAAGATATGATTGTTGTAAATTCATTGACAATATTATAGGATGAGGTTACCAACCTAACCAAGCAACTGAATAGCCTAAATGCCACCTCTTCCTCTCTACTCAAAGTAATTTAACACAGATGTTAGTTATACAAGTAATAAAACCATATCATAACTGATTGCTTCCTAGTAGAAAACAACAACGTGTAGTAGCTCAACTTTATAGGAGCGTAATTTAGTCAGGGAGGTAATAATCTTTACTTAAAACATATACAATCTTAAGTGACAGAACCTCTCAAATATCTCTTTTTCCTACAATGTAGAAACTCAAGTGAGAACTCAAGGCCTACTAGGATTTTAGTAAGACAAGTTCGATTCATTGGAATTGAAGATGAACAAGTTAATGGAAATGCTAAATTATAAGTTCACAAGCCAAGATAAGAACCAGACGAGGATGGAAATAAAATTCAATCAAATAGAAAAGAATCATGCCTCTTCCATTCACAATCTGGGGGTTTAAGTGGGCCAGTTAGCCAATGAATTTTCTACATAAAGTATGGGGAGCCTTCTAAGCCATATCGAATCCAAGGGAGCAACTTAAGGTTATCACACTTAGTAGTGGGAAAGAGATAAATGAATCATCAGAACCCCAACTTGTAGAAGACCAAGAGAAGAAGAAAAAGAATGAAGTTAATAGTGATGATCCTACTTATATTCCTCCTCCTCCATATCCACGAAAAATATCATTCCCACAAAAACTTCCAAAGAACAAATTGGATGCACAATTTGCAAAGTTCGAGGAAAAGCTGAAGATATTGCAAATTAATTTGTCTTTTGTGGAAACTTTGGAGCGTATGCCTAAGTACACAAAATTTCTCAAATACATCTTATTAAGAAAGTGTACTTAGGATAACAATCAAACGGTCTCCATGATAGAAAGCTTCAACTCCATAATTACTAACCACGTGCCTTAAAGTTGAAAGATCCATACAGTTTTACTTTATAAACTGTGTAGTTGGTAATTTAGAATTTTCTAAATGCTTGTATAAATTAGGTACAAGTAATAATCTTAATCCTTTGTCAATTTTTTGAAAATTGAACTGAGGAGATGTGAAGCTAACTTCTATGCTTATTTAGTTGGTGGATCAGTTGATAAAGAAACCATTTGACTCAAAGGAGGATGTGCCTGTAAAAGTGGACAAGTTTATTAATCCTATAGATTTTTCATGTTAGACTTTGAAAAGGATCAAAATTGTCCGCTAAATTTTTGGTAGACCCTTTTTAAACACTAGAAGAACTTTGGTAGATGTTTATGAAGGCAATCTCATCCTTTAGATTGTTGATGAATAAATGGAATTCAATATGAATAAGATATTAAAGAATTCAAAGGAACTCATTCATGAGCATTGATGTAGTTAAATCTTTAAAGGAGCTAGAGAAGGAGCCAATTTTGGAAACTATTAATGAAGTAGCGGAAGTCATTTTAAATATGGATAGTTTTTGCCTCCCACAATACAAATTGTTATGTTCAATTGAATATTTAGGGAGTTTCATCATTCCTTATGTTATCAATAGTTTGTTATTAAAAGGTGCATTACTTATCTTACTTGGATTTCTTAATTTGATCAATTATGCCCTTTTATTATCTTGCAAAATATAGCTTATTTATAAGCAACTAAACTACCATATAGAGAAACGGATGGAAGCAAGTCACTAGACCCAGGCTGAGGGTAGTAGGTAGAGTATGTTAAGCCAATGACGTGAAAATTGGTTTAAGAATAGATGTGGTAGCTAGTTGAGAGTTATGATATAGCTAAGTAAGTGGGGGCATTCACTAAAAATGTTTGCTTTCACGTCAAAATGCTAAAATGACACTCCAACCAAGCTAAATAAAAAAAATGTGACCTAGTTAAGTAACATGGGACATTCGTGATAAGGTGTTTACCTTCATATCAAAAGAATAGGTTATATTTAAAGAAAATTTAAAAAATGGTGTTACAATAAATAAAACCTAATGATATTTTACAAATAGCAAGAATTTTCATAAAAAGATACTTAGTGATAATTTACCTTTTAATTGATTAATAATAATAAATGCATGCTTACAAGTGCTATAGGTGTAATTTATATATATATTACACCTATAGCATTTGTAAGCATGCATTTATTATATATATATATTCAAATCAATGCACTTAAACATAAATCGAATAAGTTAGTAGGCTGTCATGTTTTTAGTTATTGATGTTTGAGGTTAAGTTCATTCCATGAGATTTGATGTTATTGTACCATTATTGTATTTTTGCATAATTGTGTGTCTATGTATTTATGTGTTTTTGTTTATTTGTGTTGTAAATTTTGCTTAAGAACAAGAAAAGATTTAAGTATGGGGACGTTGATAGGTGTAGATCATAGTATGTTTTTATAGGTATTTAAGTGTGTTTTTAGGTGTTTTCTTAGATGATTATCATGTGTATAGGCCTATAATTATGTTCTTGTTAATGTCTATATATTTTTTAATTATTTGATTAGTCTAGAGCAAGAATATAATCTTAATTTTATGTTTCAAGAGGTGTTTGTTGTGTTTTTTAGTAAACGGAAATAGGAAATTGAAGAAAAGATGAAGAATTTGAAGCATGAAACAATGCATGTCACAATTATGACAGGCATGACAGGCAGCAAATTCTAGAAATTTTCAACTTTTCCAGCTTGCATTTTTTATGCTTTTGATGTTTTGGGGCTATTTTCATAACCAAATTAAGTACGTAAACCATAGAAAGAACCCTAGAAGCCTCAAGAATTATTTAAGATAAGAAAAACATGAAAAAAGGTAGTAACTAGTAGATTAAATGAAGACAAGAGGAGGCATCAAATGAAGCTTCAAAGAATTCCAGATTTCCATATTAAGAGTCCAACTATTTATTCTTTCTTTTCCCTTTATTTATTTCATTGTCTTGAATGTTTATTTAGAATGTTATAAATTTTGACATGATTATGGGTTTCTAAATCCATATTAGAGATTTTTCTTGAATTATTTTGTTAACCTTTATTCTTAAATTCAATACATCTATCAATGATTGTGATAATAGTTATTCTTATAATTGATAATAAATTGAAAGAGTGAATCAAGTTAGTTATGTTAAGGTTTGTAACGAGAGTTGTAACTTAATAAGCTTAAAATTATCATATTAATTAACAATTTAAGAGAGATTTTAATTGTGAAATTAATTATCCTTAGGATTGCTTCAAATTTTAGAGATTACAATTATGTGATTATCGAATTCAACTTGGGTTACTTGATTAGAAATTGATAGAGGATAATCAAAACTTTATGATATCTAGGATCAAGACTAAATTGAATCAATAAGATAAAGGGAAAACAAAACAAGAATAGAATAATTCCTAAGTCTCTAACTTTGATCAACCTTATTTTATTAGTAGCTCAATTATTTACATGTTTCATTTTAATAGTTGTTTTAATTTTAATTATTTATTTTAATTCAGACCAATCTTTAGTTGTAACATCCCCTCACTTATGGGAAGGGCATTTTGGTCATTTTGGATCGGGTTAGAAATATTTAAAGTGTTTTGAC
>JANIIA010000001.1:29151461-29186393 GCA_027478495.1 Erythroxylum alaternifolium
TAGACTGAAACAAGTTTTACAATTAAGCTATTTAATCTTACAAACCTTCAAGCTCTCATATGTCCATCATTAAATCAGGCATTTCTTATTAGTTACAAATCAACATTTCTAGTTATATTTTCTACTATGTTAGAATAAAAAATGCACACACACACACACATACACATAAGAGAAAAAGAAAGAAAGAAAATCTTAAATGAGCACATACAGAGTAAGAAATGGGAAAAAATAAAAATTTTTATTGTAAAAAATTTTCAGGGGATGTACTCTAATTGTAAATAAAGTAATCAAAATTAAAAAAGAGACTAATAAAATAAGCTATTACTTCACTTTATATCAAAAAATAAAGTTTATAACATTCAGATTATGTAAAATTTTAAGTTCTGTTAGTTAACACAAAAGAGTCTTATAATATCAATTTTAAGTTGTATTTCTTTATTTTCTTTATATATATATACTTCTACTGTTAGTGTTTCAATTAAAGATGAAAATAACTGAAGCATCATGTAAGGAGAAAATAATAAAGAGAAAAATCTATAAACATTTTAAATTAGAATAAAATTAAAGAGAAGCATATATACTTAAGTTAGGGATACAATCATTTTAAATATGAATTAGTAAAATTTGTAATTAAAGTCAAGTACATTGGAATGTAAATAACATTAACAAAATTACACTTTTACTTATTGTTCACAGATAAAATTGAATATCGTCGATATCGACAACTTTGATGTTTCAAATTATGTCACTTCATTGTTGAAACAAAAGACCATTGATCATCGTTATAGACTGCATCAAAATTACAAATCTTTTCCTTCTGATGTGGAGGCAAGGAGACATATTCTAAAACGGATGTGTCCAAAAAATTGGAACAAAATATGTGATTATTGGGCCTCTCCCAATATTTAGGTTTGTTTTCTATCTCTTCACATTTGCTTCCATTAATTTTGTTAAATGATTTAATGACTATCTTTTTTCTTTATTTAGGAAATATGTGAGAAGACCAAGGTGAACAGAAGAAAAATGAAAACTCCTCACAACTAAGGCTCTAAATCACTTGTCGTTGTGCGAAATGAATATTTAAGATATTAGTTTGTAACTTATAATTATATCAATAAACATTGTATTATTTATTGTGCATTGTACTTTTTTTCATAAAATAAAGTGAGAAAGAACTACATGAACAAGAGTGTGATAGGATCACATTGTATAAATTTACTCACTATAAGGAAGGTCAAGGGTGGATGTCTGAAAAAGCACAAAATAACTATGTAAATATAAAAATTGTTTAAATTTTAAGTTTACTTATTTTTGTAGTATTAACTAATAATATTTGCATTGAATATTGGTTTTGATTTTTAGTTTTAGAATACGTATCTCTATCGGAGATGCGGGTATGACTGTGTACATCTTACCCTCCTCATACCCTACTTAGGCGAGAATTTGGGTATGTTTGGTTTGGTTTGGTTTGGTTTATTTTTAGTTTTAGAATAATATGCAAGAATTGCTACAGACATCAATATTTGAGGGAAATGAGACAAATGTAGAAGACATTTGCAACAAGGTGCTAGCTACACGATTTGGATATATCAAAGGTCTCCTAGATTTGATGCTAAGTGAACTGTTTTATCCTTATCAAGTCTAGCATATGTTTGACATATTGAAAAGAAAAACAAATCACTTAAAAAAAAGTTGGCCACGCATGAAAAGTACCTCAAAAAATTACTTAGCTCAAATTATATAAGCAATGAAGATGAAAATGAGGCTAGTGATTAAATTAATCTTTATATTTATTATTTTGTATATCAATATTTTTGAAGTTGTAATTAAAATCTTGTACATGAATAAATTTATTGATATTTTTATACACAATGCTTCAAATTATCAATTATTTTTTATAATTTTTATAATAAATTAAAAAAATCTAATTATTATGTACAATAATATGGATTAAAAATGTCACAAATAATTATAATTCAACATGGTATATCATTTTGTTAAAATATATATTAAAATTTTGACTATATTAACAAAACGTGGCTAAAAACATTTGATAAAAGTTTTGGCTACGCTTTTAAAAATTAGCTAAAAATCGTTGGCTATGTTTATGAAAATGTAGCTAAAAATATTTATCTACGTTTTTTAAAATGTAGCTAACAAGTTTAAGTTACCAAAATTAAGCGTAGCCAAAAGGTATTAGCAACGATTTCATAAAATGTAGCTAAAGGTTTTTTGCTACGAAACAAAGTGTAGGAAAAAAACTATTAGCGATGATTTTGAGAATTTTAGGTATTATTTTTTCATAACCAAAATTCATTTTTATGTTGTAGTGTTAATTTCTTAAAGATGGTGTTATTTAAAGCTAAAAAATGAAGGTTAAGATTCTTTTGATAAAATTTATAAACTCATAACAGAATAAAAGATATAGAGATCTCATACGGTTTAAAAGAGTTTAGAAAAAATTAAAATTCTTGAAAAATTTTCTAGTTTTTAATGTTTTTTAAAAAACTCATTTTCTTAAACTTTGGTTGGAAAGTAATGACAAACACGCATGATATGAATAACATACGTAGACTAAACAAATATTACTGACATAGTAATTCAATTTAGTTTTTAAACTCAATTCGAACTAATTAAATTAAATTTACATTAATAATTTAAGATAATTATAATAAATTATTAGTTTGAGTCGAGTTTAATTAGTTCAGTTTAAATTTAAGAAATGAGTTATATTATTGTGTAAGGATCATTTAATTGGTCTATATGTAATGTTTATTTTATGTATGTTTCTTCGTTATTTTTTTAGCTGAAGTCTAAAACAAATAAATTTTTGAAAATTTGAAAAATGTAAGAAATTTTTTTCAAAACTTTTATAGACTAAGAGGTTTTCCAAAAATTTTTAAATTACAAGAGATTTTTTTTATATTTGATATAATTTAATATTAAATTTATAACTATAATATTGGTGCAAAACAGCAAAGTTTTTTGATACAAGATAAAAAATTAGTAACAAGTTTGAATTTTACTTATGAATAAGTCATTTTTTATATGAGATAAAAATTAGGAATAAGTTTGAAATTTACTCCCAAGTAATTCAATGCCAATGGTTCACTCTATGCAACTCTATTAGTTAACAATCATTTCCCAAATTACATCTAAAATAACAAAATTATTCAATTTTGAGTTATAGATAATTAATTGAAAATTTTGATTTAGCATTCAAGGGGAGTTTGAACTTAATAATTAAATTTTTTACATCAAATTTCAAAATTTTCTTCTGTCTAACACTACAAGGGACTCAAACTTATAAAATGTCAAAATTGAGCTTGAAAGAAAAAAAAAAGGCAGTTATTGTTATAGTATTTCTATAATTTTTATAATGAATATTGTCTAAATTATTCTTATATACTATAAAACTATTTGTTTGTGACCAAATATAATTTAAACAATATTAATTATGATAACTTAAAACTACCAAAATGATGGTGATATGGTTGAATCCAACTTAAAATTACATAAGTTTATTGAGGTTTTAGAGATTCTAGTAGAAGGGAGTGCAGGACCCTTGCTCCCTTGAACATTCAAAGGTCTCACTGGTCGTCTAAATGATCAGTGAGTTAATTTTATGTGCTCTGTGGGGCTTTCAAAGATGTAGATATCTACAACAAAGAAACTGCAACTAATTACACCTAAACAAAACAGCAATCTCCTAATCCTGTTATAATCTCGACTCTCTTCTCTTACTTCTTCTTTAACCTTCCTGACACCAAAAAAAAAAAATAGTCACGTGCCATTCGTAAGTCATTTTTCTATTTTTTTCGATTTCTTTCTTATTGTTGCGTTTCCTTTTAATGATTCGAATCATTTCTTCAAAAAATAGTTTTGAAAAGATATGCATTTTTAAGAAGCACAATATCTCTATATTTCCTAATTTACTTGAATGTAATTTTGATGATTAGTTTATGTTCTTTTTTTAATATATGATATGTGCTTTAGATGATATTATGTACTTAATAATCAGATATTGCTCTCATATCGAGTAAAAAATCTTTTGATTAACAGAAATATATTTATAATGTAAAAGAATGGTAACAAGTTTTTAATTTAAAAGTAAGAGAGTGTTAGGTTTATTTCGCATTCACCTTAATTAATCCACTTCTTCGGAGGGACCAAACTCCACAGTTAGAGGGTCTAAATCGATTCTATAATAATTTGTGTAAATAAATTCTTACCCATTAAAGTTCCATAATATCGGAGTATGTCTGCAAAATGATGTTTACAAATTAACCATGTACAATACATGTCCTTAAGCAAAGTTGATGTGCAATGCACATGGAACATGAGTCAGATCGATCCCAAACTTTTGCTATAATATCCATAACGATATTCTAGCCACCGATCTGTATGATGAACTCTACATGCAATTGAAGTCGTAATTAGCTGCTATGGTTTACTTAACACCAAGAAACCTTTATTAGTTGAGAAGAATTCAATCCAATAAACAATTAACCAGAGAAAGGGACAGCGGTTCATGTTTTTCTCACCCCCTACTCTCATGCCTAGCTAGGTGTACGCTTAATTGACCATTTAGACTCGGGAAAAGACAGGTAATATATAGAATAGGTATAGCCTTGTAATGCATGTTTATAAAGAAAACAGTACCGGTTGCACCATCTTTTGCTTGGACTTTAGAAGGCAAATGCAGACATGCAACGGATCGATCCAGAGAGGCCAAGCACAAAAGCTTACCTTTTTCCTTAATCTTTATGCTTAATAATGTGTTAGCTAGTACTATTACTTCCTTCTCGTGTTCCAATGTTTAATTAGCTAATTAAATATTTTAATTAGGCACATTTGATTTGGGTTATTATGTTTACTTAACCCCTCCACTTCGTAATATCTTAAGCTTAATTATACACAACTTGACTTACGTGTAGCTTTGTAGTTGCAGCACAACAACTCATAGGCTAATAAAGGCTCGTGGCTACTATTTACCTAGTGTTCCTACAAGACGAGCTTTTCTACATAGCTAGGCTTGAAGAACCTTTTCATATTTATTAACACTTAAATTTTGATGTATAAACAACTATGCTAATGTTTGAGTTTTAGGTTAAATTTTGAATCCGTGTTGTCCCAAATCTCAATCTTTATCAATGTAAGTCAACAAAGTTGTTCACCGATACCTTGAAGGCCTGCAAATTAATGGCCATAAAATTGATGAAATGAATGCTAACATGGTTATATCATTGTCTTTTTTTTTAAATGATGTATGTTATTTACAATTATAACACATATTTTATTTTTAATATGCAGTATGATAAATGCAATGTTTTTTAAGTATTGACAATTTTTCATTATAATTTGAATAACTTCTTTGAAATATATTGATTGGATTAAATATTTTTTAAAAGATGGAACATTCAGAATATGATATTAAAAAATTGGACATGCAATAATTCAACCAAAAATTTTAGTTTAAGTATATGTTTCAATCATGTATATTATAGGGAGTTATGCATATTCTTTTAGGTCGAATAGGTGTCGTACAAATTAGAAAAGAACTAGAGATCAAATTTGAAAACTTTACAATAAAGCCAAGTAATATACTTGGGTTAATATAAATTTTACATGTTCAAAAGCACGACAATAAAAAAGATTCTCCTGACCTATTAGTTCTTGCAGCTCCGTCCATGGCCGCAGCAATACATGTAAATGGAAAATGATGATATGCATATATGGTAGTAAACTGAGAAAGTATGAGTCAACAACCTTCTTCTTATCCTTTTAGTATTTTAAAACCCCAGATGGGTATTATTTTATTGTGAACAAAATCCGAAACTGAAACAGGAAGGCTCACATTCTCTTCCAATCTATTTAAAAAGCATGAGGAAGGAAAGTTAACACTTCGAGGGCCCTCCAGCTCCTCCACACATGGAAGTTGTTTCAATATTATAATTCAGTTAACGAGGGGGTTGGTATATTATATAAAGTTTAATTCATCAGCTTACAAACATACAAATGTAAATTTTGACTTATTCATTAGCCACTAGTTTAACAGTGATTAGCATGATTAATTAATATAATTATTTTTGTAGGTTGGCTACTGGAATTGTGATTAGAAGATCGCAACAGTTCTTAAATTCTCCACTCAGGTCAAGTCAAGCGAAACGAACTTTGCGGCTAGCTCTCTATAACGAATGAAAAAGAAAAAGATATGAAAAGTTATTATATTAAAAATTGAATCGGTTTCGTTCATGTCAGAGTAAAAGTTTTAAATTGAATAATTTGTTTAGTTAACTTTAATACAATAATTTTTATTGTTAAAACTTAATCAGTTAATTAATTAATTGATTATTTTATAATATAATTAATTTTTACAAATTAAAATAAAGTAATTAATTTTTAATTAAAATATTAATTTAACCATTTCAAATCAGATCAATAGAACTGCGTCATTTACGCTGGCATAAAAAAACGTTTTTTGACTGTGATTCATTTTCTTTATTAACAATTGGGATTGGTCAAACGTTTTGATTTTTTTATTCCACGTGTTGGCCTTTCATTTTAGTACAGGTGAAATGTAGGATATAATAAGTTCGTAAATAGGGCTGCATCTCTAACATTACTCAAAAATATTGTTCACACTCCCTAAATTAATGAACTAAAATTCAATTCAAATTAATTAGATAGAACTAATTCTGATTAACAGAAAATACTGGCCTTGAAGTTAGTTAATAATACATATTCAAATGAACGATTGAACTTCAATTTTACTCTTTCCTTAAAATTACATTCCTAGATCACAATGTTCTAGGAACCTTAACCAAAGAAGAGCAGTAATATGTACCTAATCTGATATCAAGGAAATTACTTGAAAAAATAACTTCTTCTGTTCGAGAAACCAAGCTTTTGTTCATTTTCTAGGAGTTGGTAATTGAAGTAGAAAAATCTGATTATCTTAGGGTTTGACATCTATACATGGTTGTCTGTTTGACGAGGAAGATGATACCGCCGATTAATAGAACCAGACAAACAGTTGAAATTGTTGAGATTGATGTCTAGGACAGCAACTTGTTTAACGTGACCACTGGTCATACAGTTCCTGTCTGAATAATAAGTGTACACATGAACAGCTTCACTTGTGTTTAGATTGATGGACGTCGTATGCGTCTGACTAATACAAGAATTCTTCTCAATATTTTAATACGTTGGCATCGTCAGTATAATGCAGCATCGTTCCAAAATTATATATATTTTTTGTACCTATAAGATTCAGGTGATACTCTGAGATCTATTATTTTAACAAGGTATGTATGTATATTGTTGAAATAAAAAAAGATTGATGTATTCAATTGTATTTAATGCACAGGTTTCCTCACTTTACGAAAATTTGGAAAAAGTCATAATATATACAGCCTTCTATTTGTATTTTTACAAAAATGTTATTTTTATGACATAAAAAAAAATTTTACTAGTTATTCCAAGTCTCATCTCTCATATATATGTTGAAATCAATTTCCATAAGTTTTATCATATCGGGGAACTGCCCACATATCTCTAAGCATTGGTGGTTTTGAATTATTTTTTTTATATTTATAAATAACCGTAATTTAATTTGAATTTAAATTTACTGAATAAGTTATTATATTGGAGAATTTATTTAATATAGACTTAAAGAATAATAATTTTGAATTCTGAAAAAATTTAAACTAAATTTTGTTTATTAATTATCGTGATAAGTTTTTTCTCAAAAAATGGAAAAAAATACGGGAAAAATGAAAGAATGGCACGATTGAACTCTCACTTAAAAAAAGAAATTGACTTTATACCAAAAATACGGAGTTTTTTAAAAAAATGGATTTGAATTTTCGTCTAGGAAGGAAAATGCAAACAATTAATGGTTGGTGATTCCATAGCAAAAATTGGAACTGCATGGAAAATAATTAATTCTGGAACTGGATGTCTCCATTGATAGATATTGTCATGACACATTACTAATGTGACTTAAGTTCACGTTAACCTTTTGCACTCAAAACACGGGTCGACCAAGGGGGAGTCAGGTCCTCCCGCAAAAATGTTTGATGTTTCCTATAGTATACCATGTCCTTTTTCTTTCCGTTTTCGAGCATGCAATCCCGTTCTAACATGTCCAAGACTTTTGGAAATGTATGTATCACAGACAGAGCTGAAACAGATGAATAAGAAGAAGACAGGAGATTTGACTTTGATAACGTGTTTTCTTCGTGTTTTTGTCTTAATTAAAATATGTGGTCGGTTATAGCTTCTCTAGTTGTGATTGAAGTAGAAGGTCAGCGTATATGCAAAGAGGTTATAAATCCATTTTCCGATTTCAAGGGTCGCTTTCAGATATTTCAAGACCATTTTTAGGAAAATGAAAATCTCGTGGGCACAGTGTAATGTGGATCCACAAACCTGACTTGCTTCTAATTCTTTGGTCCAATAATATCTTTTCATAGTGATTCGGGCAATTATTCATGATTTGTTGTAAGAAATTGGATCACAAACCAGACAAGCGAATGCTATTCCCCTTCTCAGACTGTTTTTAATCATAAGTTTTGAAATTAAGGCATCACAATAAATAACTTGAAATTAAGACATAATATTTGACTATATTCAATTCCACATCGTCATTAGCAACCATCACACTTTGCATTCTAGAAGGAAGACTACACACCGCTCGAAACAGTCTTCACTTTTTTAATATGTTTTGCCCAAAAATTATTATTACATAAATAGATTGTTAAAATGATCCCCATCATACATAAACACTATAAGACCATGGACATTTCACAAGTTCTCATCAAAATTTATTTGCCTTACATCCATAATTTAATTAACTATTCATTAAACTTGGTCCTAATACAGATGTGTTTCTTTTTGTTTTTTTGTTTTGGAACAGTTTTAAGATTGATTTGTTCCAAAAGAAAGATTGTTTACTTATAGAGCATTGATTAGTTGACTTGAAATAAAAGTGCTCAATGAAAAGGCAAAACAAGAATGCAATATAAGAATTTAAAATTAAGAGAGGTATTCAACCGACCGTAGCTCGGATGATCTTGTAGTTAGAATGTGAAAAGTGTATTCAACGAGCTCTCTGCCAATAGAGAAGCCTCTAAGGTTGTTATCACATAAAGCAGTGAAATATCATCCATTGAGCTTCCAAGCTCTTGTTGGAAATTAGTTTGTGATATAAGTAGTTAAAGTAAAACTTGGAAATGAAGGGTTACTTTCTTTCCGAGAGTTGTAACTTGTAGTGAACAGACGTGATTATTCTGAAGGGTACTTCCTTTCCAAGATTTGTGACTTGTAGCGAACAGATGTGACTGTTCTAAAGGGTTATTTCCTTTCTAAGAGTTGTGACTTGTAGTGAACAGACGTGACTGTTCTAATAGTTGCTTCCTTTTCAAAAGTTGTGACTGTTAGTGGACATTCATGATTATTCTGAAAACTCTATATATTCCTGAGTTTTAGTCAAGATTAAAAATGTTTGGTTTTAACAACTTTTACCAATATAATCTCTGCATTCATAATTCTTGAAGGACATTCTTACTCTTGGAACTTGAATGTTCTTGTGTTCTTTGTATCGTAGAAGTAATTTGTCTTTAACCTGGGTTGCAACTATAGTGGGGGCAAATAACACTTTAAGGAAAGTGTCCAACACGCCTAGAACACTTTAAACTTTATGTTTTGGTCTCAAATTCTCTCAATTCTCTATAACATCATTTACTTCATTATTCATCCTTTATTTTGTGGACTTCCAACCGCCATTCAATATTACAATCTTAAAGTGTTATTTGTTGCTATTATGGAGTCCACTCAAGAATCCACTCCTAAAGTGATGAACTAAGACTTTGTGAAATTAGATCGCCTTGATGGAACCGACACCAACTTCAATCGTTGGAAGGACAAGATGATGTTCTTCCTCACCGCTTTGAAAATTGCATATATACTTGATCCCACTCTTCCTACAATTACTCTTACAAAGAAGCGTGAAGTAGACATAAGGAAGGATAAATGAGACAAGCGCTAAAAAGATGAATTGCTTTGCAAGAGTCACATTCTCAACCCTCTCTCATACGACCTTTATGATCTCTTTACCACCGTGAAGAGTCTAAAGGAGATTTGGGCATCTCTTGAAAGTTAATATGCATCCCAAAAGCAAGGCACAAATAAGTTTCTTATTAAAAGATATTTTGAGTGTAAATTTATTGATGGTTCCTCTCTTATAGATTAAATCCATAATTTACAAGTGATTGTTTCAAAATTTAAAGACTTGGGTGTTGAAATTTTAGAATCATTACAAGTAGGGAAATTATTGCTAAGTTGCCTTCTTCTTAGAATGATTATCAAAAGAATTTGTTCCATACTTCTAAAATTTTAACTATCGATAGTGTTTTGAAGCATCTTCAAATTGAAGAAGGTGCAAGAATTCTTCAAAGAAAAGAAGTGGAAGGAGATCCAAAGGTGAATTTTGTGGATAAGAATGAATCCAACAATTCTAAAAGGAAGAAACCTAAAAATACTATTGCTAAAGACAAGAAAAAGAATCGGATTTGCCACAATTATGGAAAGAAAGGGCATTATAAGGTCGATTGTAAATCCAACAAGAAGAAAAAAGGAAACAATGTTCCTAGTGCTAACCTTGTTGATGAATGTGTAGAAATTGTGGCAACCTTGACTCTTGGTACTACGATGGAACTTCATGTGGCAACAATAATTCCTTCCAAGGATTGATGGTATGATTCTGGTGTGGCAAATCATGTGTGCAATAACAAGGACCAATTCAAGAACTATGAAGTTCTTGATGGATATGAAGTGGTCATGGCCAATGGTGTGAAAGCCAAGGTGCATGGAAAGGGAGATGTGCATTTGCTATTCACCTCCGACAAAAAGTTGGTGCTCACTAGTGTTCTTTATGGTTCGAATGAGAACAAGAACCTTGTTCATATAGATATGCTAAACAAGAAGGGCTTAAAGGTTGTAATTGAGTCAAACAATGTAATCTTATCTAAGAATGGTATTTTTTTAGGAAAAGGATATTCTTGTAATAGCATGTTTAAGCTTAGTCTTAATAAAGTGAATGTTGTTTCTATTTATTTGGTTGATGCTTCTTATTCTTTATGGCATAGTAGATTAGGACATATTAGTCATGAAGTGATTCATTATATATCTATAAAAGGACTAATCTCTTATAATGGCCAAGTGAATAAGAAATGTGAAACATGCATACAAGCAAAGATAACCAAACTTCCTTTTTCTAAAGTTGAAAGACATACAAAATTGCTTGATTTAGTGCATTCAGATATATTGGAATTTAATGGTTTTTTAATAAGAGGTGGTAACAAATACTTCATTACTTTTATTGATGATTACTCTAGATTTGTGCATGTTTATTTGATGAAAACCAAAGATGAAGTATTTAATATGTTTAAGACATATAAGTCTCTTGTTGAAAATCAATTAAATAAAAACATTAAAATTTTGAGAAGTGATAAAGGAGGACAATACTTCTCTAATGAGTTCTCAAAATTTTGTGAACAAAATAATATTATACACTAAACTAGTACACCATATACTCCCCAGCAAAATGGTTTAACTAAAAGGAAAAATAAAACTCTGCAAGACATAGTTAATTATGCGCTCTTGAGTTCGGGTTTTCCAAAAAAATTATGGGGTGAGGCTTTGTTGACTGCATGTCATTTGCATAATCAAATTCCATCCTTAAAGACTAAAGTGTCTCTATATGAACTATGAAAAGGAAGGAAGCCAAACTTGTCATATTTGAAAGTTTGGGGCTGTATAGCTTATTATAAAGTCCTTGACAACAAAAGAACAAAGTTAGGACCAAGAGCACTTAAAAGTATGTTTATGGGCTATGCAGAAAATTCTAAAGCTTATAGGCTAGTAGAAGTTGACACTAATGTGGTTGTAGAATCAAGGGATGCTGAGTTCTTTGAGGATTCGTTTCTTAAAGACTCAATGATAAATAAGGATCCATCAAATGAACCTATCCCTTCTCCAAGTGTTGAACTCTCAAGTGCATTAAAAAGACCGAGTGTAGACCCTCCAAGTGAACCTAGGAGGAGTCAACATCAAAGGAATGAAAAATATCTGCCTTCAGATTTTTTTTCTTCACAAGCTATTGTTTTCTTAATTGAAGGCAATAGGGATGCTCTTTTAAATAAAACTCCGATTTTATTAAGTGCATATAAAGATTCTAAAACCTTTAATGAAGCAATGAAATCAAGGGATATGACATTTTGGAGAGAAGAGGTAAATGATGAAATGGACTTAATATTGTCTAACAATACTTAGGTTCTAGTTAGGTTACCTCACGGGTCTAAACCAATTGGTTGTAAGTGGGTATTTCGAAGGAAATATGCCACAGATGGTACTATTCTAACTTATCAAGCAAGGCTAGTAACTAAAGGTTTTAAGAAAAAAGAAGGAACCGATTACTTTGACACATATGCACTAGTTGCTAGAATTACATTGGTAAGAGTACTTTTGGCTTTAACTTCAATCTATAGCCTTTATATACACCAAATTGATGTAAAGGCGACATTCTTAAATGGTGATCTAGATGGAGAAGTGTATATGGAACAACAGAAAGGCTTTGGGCTATCGAGAATTGAAAAGAAAGTATGTCAGCTAGTCAAGTCATTATATGGGCTGTAACAGGCATCTAAACAATGGCATGAGAAATTTAAATATGTTTTACTCTCATATGGATTTAGATATAATAATGCTGATAAGTGCATTTATTCTAAATTCAATGAAGAGTATGGAGTAATTGTTTGTCTCTATATAAATGACATGCTCATTGTTAGTCCTACATATAAAGGTGTGGTTGAAACTAGGAAGTATTTTTCTTCTAAATTCAAGATGAAGGATCTCAATTAAGTAAATACTATTTTAGGCATTAAAGTTAAGAAACATGGTGGGGGGGCGCACGTTTGCACTCTCTCAATCATATTATGTTGAGAAAATCCTGAAAAAGTATTAGCATTTGAATGTGAAAGAGGTAAGTGCTCCTTGTGATCCTAACTTTAAGTGGCATGAGAATGAAGGTAGTCTAATTATACAACTTTAACATGCTAGTGTAATTGGAAGTCTAATGTATGCAATGAGTTGCACTAGACTGAATATCTCATACTCAGTGTGTAGACTAGCTAGATATAATAAAAATCCTAGCCAAGAACATTGGCAAGCTATTAAAAGAGTGCTGGGATATTTTAAGAAGACAAAAGATTTTGGACTCTTTTATAATAGCTTTCCAAATGTTCTTAAAGGATTTTCATATGCTATTTGGATTACTAGCATTAGTAATCAAAGACCTACAAGTGGTTAGGTATTCTTGCTTGGTGTTAGAGGTGTTTTTTGGGCCTTAAAGAAACAAACGGTGATTACTCACTTGACCATAGAAGCTAAATTTATAGCACTATGCTCTACTTGTAAAGAGGTTGAGTGGCTAAGGGATTTGTTGCAGGACATAGATCTTTGTCCTCGTCCTATGCTTGCGATAACCTATGTCTAGGGCATTGAATAAATTATACAATGGTAAATCTAGACATATAAGCTTAAGACATGCATTAATCGAGAAATTCTAAATAAAGTTGTCGTCTCAATTGTTTATGTAAGGACATGTAACAATTTGGCGGATCCATTTACTAAACCTTTTGCAAAAGATTTAGTTAGTTTGACGACATTTGGAATAGGATTAAAACCTTTTAGTCAAAATTACTAACAATTGTAACCTAACCTTCTTGTAGTACTACTCCTAGATTGTAAGGATTAAAGGGTAATAACAAGTTGTGTAGTGATTGTGAGCACTAAAATTTATGTAAACCATTCTAAGTAATTAATGCTACAATTTGTTACTCTTAAGTGAGAAGGTTGAGAGAAATCTCTTAATGAAATTATTCTTGAGTGCTTGTTTATGATTATGTAAATATAGCTAAAATACTTTTCATCTATATGATCATTAGAAGTGATATCGCTTCTAGCAAGAGTTTAAGGTAATCTCTCGTATTTGATCATTAACTAGGATGAGCACATGACTGGTAATAGTGCTAAAATTGTAATGTGAATTAATTGAATGGTAAAAAGGTTCATGTGTGCGACGTGTCTGAACCTTTGTGAATGATGGTTTAAGCAATGAACCACCAATCATTCCCTTTGGATTTTGTGATATGTTTGTACTATAAGATGGTATAAGGAGAAAGCTACCTTTCTTTAAGCATGATTTATTATTTGTGTTGTGTTTTTTCTTATGTCACAAACTAAGTAGGGGATTGTTGCTTCCTTTCCAAGAGTTGTGACTTAAAGCAAACAGACGTGACTATTCTGAAAGATTGCTTCCTTTTTAAGAGTTGTGACTTGTAGTGAACTGACGTGACTGTTCTGAAGGGTTGTTTCTTTTCCAAAAGTTGTGAGTGGTGGTAAATAGACATGGCTGTTCTGAAAACTTTATATATACATGAGTTTTAGTCAAGATTAAAAATGTTTGTTTTTAAAAACTTTTACCAAAACAATCTCTGCATTCATAATTCTTGAGGAACATTCATACTCATGCAACTTGAATGTTCTTGTGTTTTGTGTATCCTAGAAGTAATTTACCTTTAACCCGGTTTGCAACTATAATGGGAGCAAATAACACTTTTAGGAAAATATCCAACACGCCTAGAACACTTTAAATTTTATATTTTGATCTCAAGTTCTCTCAATTTTTTGTAGCACTATTTACTTCATTGTTCATTCTTTGTTTTGTGGACTTCTAACTCCCATTCAATATTATAGCTCTTAATTGAAATCCTTAATTATTACGTAAAATATATTAAATGTGTTTAAGTTTTTACTAATCTACAATATAAAGAAGTGGTTAATTTACGAATATAATTATAACTCTAATTCTTTTAAATCACATATTGGCTATATCTTTTAAATATTGAAGAGAACAAATTGATGAAATAAATAATAGTGGTTACCGTGTCAAAATTTGGTGGCGTAGCCCCCCTTTAAAGTAAGCACCATCTCATTTCAAAAATATAAAAGAGGAGAGGCAACGGTTGATAATGCTTTGTGAGTGATGCGAGGAAAAAGTTCAACCATTAAAATGTTAAGAATATAAAATTAGTGTCTAGTTGGTATCTTTTAACAAGCATTGTCTGAATAGAAATACTTGCAACCAATCATAACGAGGCCCACATGCGCAGTTCATGAAAAATATGAACAAAATGAAAGGGATAGTGTTGTTCCAGTCAATACTGTACTTCCCATGTTTTGACCTTTCAAATTTCTTCTTCTAACACGGTTTTGATCAGCCAAAAGCTAAGTTAGGTAACCTAGAACAACATCAACATATCAAAAAATATATATACGTGAAGATGTCATGAAGCGTTACGAGTTTTGCATGAAACCTTTCTGGGATTGCCCCTGACCTCTTATCACGTCAATGTGGATCGATGTTTCATGGGAGACATCCCACTTCAATTCCATGTCAACTTCACTTATCAATTTATGAATCTATCTTTTTTTAAGATCTTTTTTACATGACAAAGGATTGCAGACAGGATTTGCAGTTTGTGTTAGTAAGCCCGCAACACTTTTGCTTTACTCACACTTAGGTGTATGTGTTGCATTTGAAGTCTTCAATAGTGCGGTAAGGTGTGGTTCGAAGAAATTTGAACTAATGATATTCAGCAACTTTATTTCTCGGATTAATTTTATGTGTTTAATCATTCTTAAACAAGCATTTCTAAAGTAATTAGTTCACTAATTTTCCAGTTCAATATGTATTAAATTGAGTTACGAGATTAGAAAACAGATGCATATGAAGCAACATGTTACCATTAAATCAAGTAATACAACAGAGATAGATGTGATAATGACACGAGAACTATAATTGATTCTAGTTGATTTAAGTACAACTAGAACATCTTGTATATATGATCGTGGCAATCTCCAAATACTAGTCTAGTTCATCGTGCAGGTTAAACTATCAACACCAGCAGCTTGGTTTTGGTTGCAGCTAATCAAATTTTCTGGCAAGTCGGGAGACATCAGCAGTATTATTACAATGAGAGCCTCCTAAATTACGCAATTAAAATAGCACTTTAGAGCACAAATGCGTGATAATAAAAAGTTAAAAAAGGCAAAGTAATAAATTACACAATCAAATGGCTCCTAA
Source organism: Erythroxylum alaternifolium (assembly GCA_027478495.1). Taxonomy (NCBI): domain Eukaryota; kingdom Viridiplantae; phylum Streptophyta; class Magnoliopsida; order Malpighiales; family Erythroxylaceae; genus Erythroxylum; species Erythroxylum alaternifolium. Next base: position 29,167,672 of record JANIIA010000001.1, read on the forward strand.
TGTTTTATAGGCTTCAGGTAAAGTAAAAAGGGATCTTATTTTAGCCCTTTTTGTTTTTTATAAGTGTCAAAAATTAACACTCATATTTGCCTAGGGCTCACTCTTAATCTGACTCTATTTTGTTTTTATTTTTTATTTTTTATGGCCTAGGCAAGAGCAAGAAGGACCCTACTCAAGAAAAACACTCATAAAAAAAAGTGACAATAGGGAATCAAATCAAAAGTGAACCCTAAGCAAGTTTCCTTCTTATCCTTGCCCAGGCCGGCACTTTATAATAGGTACGTTATACAAAATCATTGCTCAAGTTCTTTGTTCAAATTCTTTCAAACATGCAACACACCCTTCCTACATTGATCCATATATTGGAACAAGACAACAGAATCGATGTGCTTGGTTGCACATGCCGCAACTACAAATAACTAGACTCCAAAAGTCAACCTCGTTCAAATAAAAAACTAAAATAACGAAGAAGAGAATAAAGATTAAAAAAATAAAAAAGATAAGAAATTTACAATAAATCGTACAGCTTTTGTATTAAACTTATTCATATTGTTGTACACAGACAATATAAATTAAACTCACTTTTCTCATATTAAATTCCTATGTGGTTTTTATACCAAATTGAGAACTCTTATTTACAAATAAAGTTATACACTAAATTATAAACTATACGCAAATCAAACTAAAGTAATATACACATATTTAATCAAAATAATTATGATATAGGTACATAATATTGTAACAGTTTTAAAATAATGCAATTGTAATACAACTAGTGAACAAAATTGAAGTTATAGAAACGCAAATTTAAAATTGATATTATATGCATGGTGTAATAACATATAAGAGTTATTAATATAGCTAGCAATTTCAATTTGTATGGCTTTTGACTGGATGACAAACAATTTCAACTTATATAGTTGCTGACATGATAATTTTATAATAATGTGATTATAATGCAATTAATTAAAAGAAATTCAAGTTATGAAAACATAACTTTAATTTTTATTTCATGTATAAATTTAAAAAATAACAAGAGAGAAAGGTGAAGATAAGAGATTTACATAGTTCGATCTTAAATGCATATTTTTTAAATACAACATAAAACTCACATCTTTTTTATTAAATTTATGTGTACTATCTATAGAATTCTTATTTATTGTTTAAATAAATTATAACTAATAAAAAGATTTGAATAAAATTTTAATAAAAATAAGTATATGATTGTGAGTATATTAGAAGATATACTCTTAGCAAATAGAATAAATCAAAGAAAACACAAGTCTCCTCCTACATATAGCTTTATATAATTACTCATGCAAGTCAGTTAAAATATGCGTATTTATTGGCCAATTTTTGGTTTGATGCATATAAATATATGGTTTTTATGATTGAAAATACAAATAAAATTGTATAACTTTATGTTAACATATTGTACGTGAATAGTTGCTCCTTTATGACTATAAGGTCATAGGATGAAGTCACGGAAATTACCTTTTTTTTAATATAAAAAAAAGGTTGCGTATATTATGACCATTCTCATACTTTCATAAAGCGAAGAGTCTTGTAAATTGGATATGTTAACTTTATGTTGACATATTATTAATAGACATGTTACGGAATTCATCAATATCCCAAATTACACAGTTCTGTTGACATTTTAGGTTTACATTGCATGCATTATTAATTTAGTAAGTCATACGTTGTTAATTAAAATTAAAATATTGAATTTGACTTTGTTGTTTGAACAGTGAAGCCGAGTTAAAATGGATTCTGGTTTTCACATTTGGAGAAGCCTATCAGGGTTTTCTATGAATATGAACATTTCTCTTGCTGGATGAGCAACTTTAGGTCTGTATAATGTCTTGGAGAAGGGAATTATGTCAACCAGTTAACTCACAATTTTCCAACCATGATCATCAAACAAACTAGTGATCACCCACACGGTCATGACACTCGATAAATATGCCCTTTTCTCTCGCAATTAATCAATCATACATGTTTTTGGCGAGAGCTGCTGCTTTGACCATTGAATAATCAACAAAGTTTACTCACCCTTCAATCATGCATTTTCCTCTCAGCCAAAGAGAACAGAGATGGGAATTCAAGACTTGTATCTCTTCCGTACTGCTAGGTCTTTGTCTCTGCTCAATTTGACATTCAAAGTTTGAAAGTATAGCATAACTTGCTAAAAAACAACATCACGCTTCATTCATCGAAAACAATCCAATATTAATTACGTGATTCTATGTATTTTATTCATTAGATTTGTTTGTATTGTAGACAGTGTTTCATATTAAATAAGAATTAGACGTACACATATCTATCAAATATCAAAATAAATTACAACTAAATGAGAGACAGTGATGAATTAGGAATAAAACTGGCGTGATTGTCATCAAAAGATATTCTTTATCACTATATATTTTTGTAAGATTTTTAAACAGAAGACTAATCTTCTTAACGTGAATGTTGAAGATCAAATCTTTGAATATATATTTTGTATGTTATCTTCCTCTTTTATGTAATTAATTATCAGCAAAGCTACTTACTTGCCTTATCTTAATGCATTTGATTAAAATAGATAAACAAAAACACCCTCAATAACATCTTGTATTATATGTAAATAATACATCATGACTTGGTCGTTATATAATCTTCTTCATCTGTCTCCTCAAAAGTGATTTTCTGCAAACATAACTGCACCATATGTATTAATTTGATCATAGGAAAAACTTATAGGGTTGATAATGTACTTGAGGCATTCATTCTTTGCATTAATAATATACTCGCCATTACCTATTTAATTTGAGTTCGAATCATCTGTCAAATTTTACCCGTTTTGGTCATTAGACAAGAGTTTAGAAATTGTTCCACTTTGTCCAATTACCAAAATGACATCGTTTTAGCCATCGGACAAGTTGGACATGATAAAATTGGATAGAAGATCCGAGGTGATTTAATTTGCTATGTTTTTCCCTATAGCTAAAAGGATATATTAATAGCTAAAAGAACTTATTGGACAAATTAAGTTGATTAAGGTAATCATTTCACAAACCACCAATTTTGGTCTGCCGACCAAAACCATTACCGACCATAGCTATTCCAGATCATCTGGAGATCAACCTTATTAGATTAGAATCACTACATGTTAAGCCATGAACTCATGTATCAAAAGTATTCTGACTCATAATGTCTATTAGGTGTGGTTCTTAAACCATACATAGCTTGATCAACAATCCAAATGTAGTAGAAGAGATTTTTTTTTTTTTTATCTCTCAAACATGTAAGGTTAATTTACTGAGGAGAATACATAAATTTGTACAGCGACAAAAATATTCCCACAATTAACAGGGAAGAACTTTCTCCTGGAGGGCTGCATTATTACAATATACATGAGACCTATTCTTCAGTCTCTCTTTCTCTCTCTCTCTATATATATACATATATACCTACAGAAAAATAAACAAGGCCAAGCAATTCATCCACCCTAAGATGTTCTCAGCCATCAAAATTTCTATACTTTGACAGTGAACTAAGTTTGCAAATTTAATTGCAGCTTTTGCCCATGGCAATGGCAAGTTACACTTTTGTGCAGTACTGGAAACCAAATCCTTTGCTTTGCAGAAGAGATCCATTTCACAGTTCTCAACGTCTACTCTCTTTGGACTTTTCAGTAAGCTGATATAGGTCTCCAGGTCATGAACACATGAAGGGTTTTGCATGTTGAAGAAGTCAAGAACTAGTTCAACACCCACATGAGCATAACATGAACAACTCCATGGTAGCTCATATCTCCCTCCCAAAACCCTAAGATTTTCATTGAGGAAAACCCCAGGTACCTTCGTGATGGGGTCATTCACGTTCACTATCCTCAACACCTTAACTCCCAATTCTTCACACCTCTCTTTGAACGCTGAGTTACCAACTCTCGGCCCTCCAAATGAAAAGACAGTCACCGGTACTTCATTGTTATGATCGATTTTGTTTAATTCGAGCTCGGCAATGTCATAAGCAAGTAGAAGAGCCAATGCACTTCCCATACTATGACCTGCTAATGATATGCTAATTTGCTCCCCTTTGTACTTGTTGAGCAACCGTGAAACTTCAGACAAGAGCTGTTCACGGCAACTTTCGAGTCCAAATCTGTTGTGGCTCTCATCTGAAGTGTACAAGCTTAAGAATCCAGATTCCACTTTCACATCAGGTCGTGAATTGTGAGGGTCTAACTTCGCCGGAGTCAGCGAGCTCATGAAATTGGCGATCCATTCCTGGTTCGTTACTGTTCCTCGGAAGGTAATCACTATATCTCGTCTCCCAAGCCTCTTAACTGTCTCTTCGTCAGATGATACAGCGACATATCCAATCCAACGGCCGCAGGCAGTCCCATTTTGGACTGGATTCATTGGAATATTGACATCAGGAGTGGCGTAGATGTACTTGGTGATTTCATAGCCAGAATCCGCCATTTCAGTTTCCTTAAACATGTTTTTCTTTCCATATTTGCAAGTGAGATAGCGCTTGGAATTGGGGTCCAAATCAAAGGCCTTGTACGATGCATTAACAAACTCACCATATCGGATTATTTCTTGGCGGAGTAGAGGGTGCAAAGGTTCGACGAGGTTGTCCCAGTTGTTGCAACCATGAACATCCCTCCAAAGTTTGGCCAACAAAGAGGTGGTTTTGATGGTTTTGGTAGAGACAGTTTGTGTTTTAACAAAAGGGGTCTGTACTACTGATTGTCCAGTGGAGGGGGAGATTTCATTTTTCTTGCGCAAAGAAACTTGCCCAAGAGAAAGGCTACTGCCTGAAACGTTCTCTGGATACATAACATGACTACTGCTCGTGGTGGGGGTGGGCAAAAACATCTTGGAAGCCATTTGAAAGAGCAGAGGACAGAAATAGAGGGATGAGACTGAGGAGGAGGAGGAGTTTGTGTGTGTGCTTTTGCGTGTGCTAACATGTATAAAGAGAAGGAGAAGAGCGGCAGAGACTTATAAAGAACATGGATGAACACACAGTAGTGTCGTACTAGGCTTAACGAAGGAAATGTAAAAAGAAAATAGAAAAAAGCATGTTTGGTGAGTATTTGACCGAGAGAGCTTACATGTGTCCATATGATTTAATTACAAAATCTATTTATTTTAAGTGGTCGGTCTGAATTGTTTTGTATGATAAAGGTCACATCCTTCTTTCCTTTGTTGCGGCTTTGGCATGTGAGAGAGAGAGAGAGAGGGAATGACAATTATAACGATACGATGATGTGTACGAATCATCACAGCCCTCTCTCAATACAATGTTGCTTCCCTTCGGGTGGTCTACTTCCAACAGTCCGGTTACCTAGTGTGTCTCACTTCTGGAGTTAGTAGAGCCATCGGTTTTTTCACCTGTAGAGTTATTGACTATCTGTCCTCCTTTGTAATTTTTTTTTTAACACGCAAAGTATTTCTAAATATAAATTTGGAAAATAAATGTATTTATTTACTTTTAGACGGGAGGTATGTCTTAAGATTATAGTCACCTTTATATATTGGAAAAGAAGTTGTTTAACAAATGTTACATGAATTCGAGCTAATTCTAATGGGAACAACAATTATGAAGTTCATGTGTAATAATTAAAAGATAAGGATGCAATTGATGTTGACGTATGTCTACTAGTTTAAGATTTGAGGATTACTCCAAACAACCATTTTTTAATTTAATTATATATAAACAATAAATCACACGACTCATCCCTTGTTGTAAGGAATGAAAATGAGCGAGTAACAAACAGAGAACCTTATGCAAGGCATGAATTTTAGTTACTCTTAGCTTATAACTACAGATTACAGATTATAGTAAGAGGTTGAATCATTGAGGTTAGATAAGAGTTGGTCGAAATTGAACAGATCGATTCTGTTCCATGATTCACGACTGACAAGATTCACGACCACTGATGAGAAATTGAACCACCAGATTTAATGATTACGTACATTTTTGAGCTAAAGAATAATGAAACAATCGACCATATGTTATCAAGTGAAACTCTCTCTTTAATCACTTAACTAGCCTTTGTTTTTAAGGCACGAGCCTATTCTTATACCTAGTAGCGGACAAAAGGGTTGCAAGTGAGGACCAATAAACAAACTTTGAGAGTAGTACTTTGGCTACAAACATAAATAATAACTGCTAACTACTCGTGTCTCCTTCATTCTGCTAAAATAATGTCTTGATGGAGTCAAAATTGTATTACAATCAATGGCAGCTCCGAGGTCAATCCCCTTTTCCGAGTGCAGGATACTCGGTTCCTAGCCTTCTTGTAATTTACAAAACGTTTGTACTTTCACAAATTTGAACCATATAATATTGTTTTGATAATATTATCAACTTCACAAGATATAGCAGCAATTATTTAATATTTTTAAGTTACTTTACATCTTGAGTTTAATACCAAAAAATTACTAAGCAAGAATATATACTTTTAATTAAAATACATTATATTATTTTTAATTTAAATTTTAAGTTTAATAAGTTAAGCATTATCTGTTTAAGTTAATTTAATTTTAATACACAATATAATAATAAATTGAAATTTTCATTTAAAATGCTTGGGCTCATAATACTGGAGTAAACGTAATCCTCAAATGATTTTTATGAGTTTAAATATCTGTTCATGGAGAAAATTTTTAATTGGGTAAAGAGGACAAAAAATTTTAACCTAAAACTAATATGATATATATAAGTAAGAAATCTAAAAAGTAGAACATTCTATACAGATTAGTTAAGAGGAAAAATAACATTATCAATTCAAACCCAAAGGCATAATTATTTCTTTTTTCTCTTGCATTTTTATATTTTTTAGAGTTGGGATCGAAGCGTATCTTTCAAAAGAAAAAACAGAAAATAAATAAGACACAACTCGTTTAACCTCACAGTTCGGAGTTTTTATTCGTAAAAGCGTTAAATTGGAACACAACGTTTTTTACTAGAATTCAATTTAAACATAACTATTTCAAAATGATTAAAAAGAATTCTAACGTTGTACAAATGTTCAATTTAAATACCAATACATGGCTGTGGAGCCTTTAGCTCATACCAGATGACAAGTATGTGGCCCATTGCACAATCTTGCATGTTATATCATAGGGTACTAAACAAGTAGTTGTATGAAATTACACAAGATGCTCTTACATGATTTTGCATGACATTAAACAAGTAGTTCTACAAGCCATGTTATAAGCTATTTGCATGTTATTTTATAGGAAATTTTATATGCTTAAAATATGTTAATGTCGTGTTTAGTTAAAATATGTTAATGTACAACCTATTTTTGGAAACTTAACCACATGTTACTTGGAAACTTAACCACATGTTACAAGCAACATATTTTACTATAGCTAAGATTATGGACTGAAGAAAATTACATTTTACTATAACAACAAACTAAGAAAGAACCTTTTTCCACATTTTTCATAGAGTTAATATCCCATAAGGTAAAATCAGTTAATCAAGGTACTTCCTTTCAAATTGTCTTATATATATGCTTAAATAATCGAGTTCCTTTCAAATTGTCTTATACATATGCTTAAATATTCCAAATGCTAAATGTCTTTATATTATGGTAAATGCTTTAAGAAGATCCTAAATTGAGTTATGTGGGAGATTTGTAAGTTATTTCATAAAGTTGATCTTGATTTTATCAATTGTAGATAAATTTATGAGGTATGGAAGGAACATGGATAGTTGACAAGGCTTCTTTCAAAATTTTAGGCTTAATTTTTTGTCGTATTAAGATTCATTAAATCTAATGAAAGTTGTCTTAGGTTAATTAACCTTTTCAAAATATATGGGATAAAAGATTGATGTTCTAATTATAGAGTAAGAAGTTTTGGCTACAATAGGTAATGTTAGAGATTTGAGCTCTAATAAGGTTGTTGTGCATAATGATGAAGTTAATGTAGATACCATTGAAGAAGAGACTAGTAATAATGGGGATATGGGAACGTATAGGAATGAAGATGATAATGAAGTTGAAGGAGCACAAAAGACATTTAATATATCAATGTTAGATGGCCACTAACCAATGGAGAATGACTTTAGCAGCTATAGAAGTTTTATTGATAATGATGAGTATCCTAGTGGTCAAGAGCCCAGTGGACAAGTATGAGATATGAATCAGCTAGTGATGTGTCACATTGAACACTAGGTAAGGAATTTAATAATGTAAAAGAGTTCAAAAATGATATTGTTGATTATTCAATAATAACAAGATTTAATGTTAGATGGTAAAAAATGAGCCTAATTAGATTAGGGTAGGATGAATTAAAGGATGCAAGTGGGAATTATATGCAACTTATAATGGTTAAGACAATTGTTTCAAAGTCAACACATAAAGGTCTATACATATATGTTTCACAACAAGTAAGCCTAAAATGACATCAACAAAGACATTTATAGGGCAAAATTATGAAGAAGTCTAGTATAACCATTGCAAAGATGAATAAAGAATACAAAGAAAAGTTGAACATAATTATGCATTTAACTATATTGAACGCTAAAAAAAAAAGAGGAAGTAGAGAGCATTATATTATGCTCTTGAATATTCTAAGCTACAAGGTTATATTCAGGAGTTAAAGCTTAGCAATCATAACAGATGGATCCTACCAACAAGAGATAGACCAGTGATTAGTATGTTAAAAAACCATAAAACATACTTTTTTTGGTTCGTTAATGTAAGATTCTTAATGTTACTTTTAATTTTTTTTCTATGTAATAACTCTTACTAATAAAAAATAACATAAACTTAGTTTTAAATTTTTATCCTCTATCAAGATCAAAGGTCATATAACTCCAAAATAAAAAAGAAAGTTGGAGTAAATCCTTATAACTCTTAAAACTAATTCAATGCACTTATAAAATAATCTTATTATCCATTAAATTAAAGTTTAAACTTTAGTCACTTTTCAAGTCATTTTTATCTCAACATGTGGAATCATATACAATTCCAAGTAGAAGATACATAAATTATTGTTTTAATGAACTATGTCATGAGTTTCCTATCTCATGTTTGCATATCTTTTAAACAAAATTAAGAAATCATAACCACATTTCTTTTTGTTTTGGAAGTTAAAGGAAAAATTAAATTAAAAACTACACTATAAAATGCAATAAAATAAAGTTAAAGTACATCCAGGCTAGTACTGAGAGAACTAAGCCAAAACAAAACCACAAAAGAAGCATACAATGTATAAACAATTCAATAGCATAGAGGAGTTTGACTAAAACCATAGCTTATGGATATTGAGCATTTGGAAGAACATCAACCTTAGGATAGTTTTTATTTCATCACCTTAGAGGCTTATTAGATATGATTAACTTGCAATTTAGAAACTAGTTCAAAGTTCTTTTCCCTATTTATGCTTTTAGCATAATGATTTCATTAATGTTCACAAAAGTGCTCTAATAGAAATCATAAATCTTGAGTTGTTTATCTTGGAATACTCTTCTATTTATTTTATACTATAAAGCATACATTGAACATCTTAGCAATAGTTTAAAAATGTTTAAGTCTCATTTATAAGTGAATCTCACTTGCTTAGCCGATAATATCATTTGTGTCTAGTTGTTTCCATAACTTTAAACCTTGCATTTGCTTTATTTAAGGTTCCTAAAGGAATATACATAATGAAAATTTAGTAGAATGTGATCTTGTGTTTCTAAATACTAATTATAGAGCTTGTATAGATTGTTGGACAAAACAACACTTTTTTATTCTATCTATGTTTTATAATATTTGTTTCATTGCCAACTACAATATGAAAGAGGCCTTAGAACATTTTTTATTGAACCAAACTAACCTCCATGGGGATACTCGTTTAATAGGTTCCCTAAAGATAACTAGACATGATTTATTAATGAAGCATTTTAAGTTGTGCCTTTTCCATATAATCGTATCCATTTTCGATTACTAAAAGTTTATAGTTAGGAATAGTTCTTATGATGGTATCAAAAACTTAATGTGTGCAATGCCATTATCCTTCCGATATAATTTCTTCTGCTTAGCTGATACTAGTGTTACTCTTTTAAGGCTCTTTATTTCCTATAAATTGTGAAGTGGTCTAAAAGCATTCTAATTGTCGAATATTAACTAAATTTTCTTGTCATTGCTAATTCTAATTTTCATTTCTTGACTTATGACTTATCTTAGTTTTAGCATGGGATGAATGTTCATATATTGCTCGATTTTGCTTTGATATGTTAAAAGCTATGGTCCTTTATTATATATGAGTATATCTATAATACTTAAATTGATTCATTGTCAAATTAAAACTAGTAACCAATCTCAGTATTGCAATATTGAAAAACAATCATATAAGTAAATAATCTTTGTGAGTCATACCAATTTAGTATACCCAACCGACCCTTTTCCTTTAGTTATAATCCTCGTGCCATTTAACTTTTATAACATTTACATTATATGAGTTGCTTAACTATAATAAGTACTTTAGTAGCCTCTCCACTTCTTTAATCATGTTTAGTGATAAGTTGCAATTTTGATGTATAGGTATTATTTAAAATTATTAGCATAACACAAAGTCTACCCGTATATGAGAGAAATTCCTATTCTAATGATCAATCCTCTTTTGAATTAAGTCAAACAAAAGTTGACACTCTCTGTAGGAGATTCTTTTGTATGATATTGGGATGCATAGTTATTTTAAAAAGTAACACTTGGAGGCTTAATATGTGTTAGTCCAAAGGAATTAGTGAAGACATATATCATGCTTTTTCTTTTGTTAATCGAGAGGATTGACGTATTGCCAAAGTAATGCAATGAATTTATGAAAAGTTAAATTGTGAAGGTCATCTACAAAAAAGAGTTGAAAATGTTCCAGCTTCTTACATTTATGATGAAACTTGAAATTTTGGTATCTATTAATTCTATGCGTTAAAATCATCGTTAATAACTTCAATGCATAAAGTAATCAAGTAAGAAAGAGTGGATCCCCTTATCCCAAACCCTAGCACCATGAAAGTAATTAGTTGACTCCCCATTGACAATGATTGCTTAAGAGGTTGTAGAAATGCATTGCTTAATCCAAGCTACAAATATGTTCATAAATCCAAAGCATGTAAAATGTCCAAAAGAAATCTCCAATCTATAGAGTCAAATGCTTTGTTAAAATCAATTATTAATGCATAACTTCTTGGAGGCTTTTTACTTTTATTCTCTGTGAATAATACTTGAGCTATTATTAGGTTGCCTCCTATAGCCTTTCCCTAAACAAGTCTCTCTTAAGTTGAGCTAATGATATTTAAGAACCTCGTTCAGCCTCTTAATTTGTAATCAATTTAGAGATTACCTTAGTTACTGCATAACAACATAATATCGATCTATGATCAATTAAAGAGCTAGCGTTCAATTTTTTTTGGAAGAAGGCAAACAAATGATTTATTAAGCCTTTTAAGCATTCTTCCTCTTACTAATTTTAGGAAAAATTATGTAATCATATTACCTATTAGATGCTTGATTTTTTGCAGAGAAACATGCATTTAACTCATCAGAGCCTATAGTTTTTTCTAAATTTAATTCAAATAAAGTTTGTTTGATTTTCAGAGCATTGAAAGCATCAATAGCATCTCTTCTTATTGCTACAAGATAGAGTTAGGGATAAAGTTCTTTAGGATCTACACATGATAGCATTTATTGTTAGAGTTTCCTAATAAGATCTCAAAGTGATTAAATTTTAGCTCTTTAATCTTCTCCTGATCTCTAATATTGTTTTCATTTATGGTTTTTAATAAGCACATCTTATTGGAATTATTTCTACATAAAATAGCATTATAAAAGTAACTAATACTCTTGTCACTGTCCTTTAGCTAAAGAACTATTTCTTTTTGTCTAAACAATGAGTTATGGTTTTCGTATAATTGGTGAAAGATATTTTTCTCTTTACAACTTTAGGTCTGCCTAGCAAAGTTTAAGGTTAGATGATACTGTAAAACAATTAAGCCCTCTTTTGTCCTATTAATAGAGGAATTTATGTATTTGACCTTATCTTGATGGAGTTTTTCAGTTAATTTTTATTGCTTTGAGCTTTCTAAATTCTAATGCATGTTTATGACTCAAATTCCTTAACTTCAATACTCTGACATCTCATAATTGCCTCTTCAAACCCATTTAGATTCACCAAAAACTTAATGAATTTAAAGGGTGTGTTTACCTTTGTTTTCTCTGCATCAAAAGATATTTTGATGGATAAGATTCTGAACATAAAGAGTTGTTAAAAAGGGCCTTGCCATTGAAGTAAATTGTGAATCACTGGAGGTTGACCACTGCCCTATTCAAACTTTTGTCTGATAAGCCAATTCGCTTCCGTTGTTTGCTTTTACATACATCTTTACAAATGTCTTCAGTGTATTTGTATTACCCAGTATAAATTAAGATCACAATATATCGAAAGATTTTATTATCTCTTAATCCATCTAATTAAATCTCTGTTTATTTGTTATAGAACCATTTTCGAACACAATATTTTCAATGTTCAACATTGAGATAAACGTTAACAATCAATTCAGTGCTTAGAATAAATTATTAGCGATCTCAGTCTTAAAATTCTTCTTAAAACTCAAGTAGAACAATTGGATATAAGAAAGTGTTACCACATCGCTACAACAAAAAGGGAAGAAAAACTAGTGGCCTGAGTTGGAGTTCCATGGCTTCTGATTTTGTTAAACGACCTGGCATGGCATTGCCATATTTGGAAAGTGTGCGCATGGCCAAGAATAGTTTTGTAATCGGGAATACCATCAAACCACTAAAAACTATACAAAAAATTAATAAATGGGAATATATTTATAGCTTTTTACATAAATGGGGAATATAATCATAGTTGTAGTGGATAGGGCTAATATATTTACTGAAAGAAAGTACAAAACTTGGTTAAAGTTGCTTAAGAGGAGGATATTATATACATAAATCACAATCAGGCACTTAAAAAGAAGCGTGGAGTGCAAACAAAACAGGGGGTTGCCAATAAATCAAAAGACCACGCCGACAATTTTCGACCAAGGACCTATGCCTTAATTAAATTGCAGAAATACACTTTGCATTGCGCAATCCCCCGAATTCAACGCGGATTCAACTTTTCCTTTACACGTGAGGTTGGTCGTAGATGAAGAAGATCGAGATTCTGCAATGGATTTTTGGATTTTCATCGTCTTTTCACTTTCATTTGGAAAATTTAAGTGAGAATCTGCGATGGATTGTCGGATTTTCGTTGTCTTTTCACTTTCATTGGGAAAATTTAGGTTATGCCAAGTAATATTCCTTTGGATAGATATCTATGTATGTCACCTGATACAGAAAGACAAGGTTTTCCTTTTTCTACTTTCATTTGGTATTCAATCGAAATATTACATTTTGAATCTGTATTGGAAACAAATAACTCAGTGTGTAATGCGAGAGTTGAGTAGGATGCGTTCAATTCAATAGACTTATCCTTATGATTGATTACGTGTATATCTTGCATTAATTTTATGCATTCACAGTTCCTAAAAGAGGGATACATTAATAATTAAAAAATTCAATTAATTCTACGGATTCAATTATAAAAATTTTAAATTATTCAATTTTTTAATTTAGTTTTCAATTTTTTGGTTTGGTTTACTTTAATAATTTTTATTATTAAATGGTGAATAATAATAAATTCTTATAAATTAAAATAAATCAATTGATTTTGCATTTAGTAATTTTTAATTAAACTTCAAATTATTTGATAGTAACGACAATCTCTTTCAATCATAATTCAAATTCTTTAATTTTATTTAATCTTTAACCGGTTTAATGCTAGTCAAACTTTTAAATCTCAAACTTTTTGTCTTGCCAATTTAATTTCTGATCCAGTTTTTAAAATGTTGAGATATATTTTTATTTACGGTCCAAAAAGGAGCATATTAATTGAGAATGCAATAAAAGACATACAAGCTCGATTCGGTTTCTTCCCACTTAATAGGCCAAGATGTCAAGTAACCTAGAAAACAGGGGAGTGCATAAAATGAACCTTATCACTGATCATTTAGGATACTCATCATTGTTAATATTATTTAAATTATTCATACACATTTTAAATCATTCGTTGATGAATAAAAATGTTTTAAATAATATTAGCCATAACAATTATAAAACTACTAAAATAATGACTATACAATTGTTTTTAATGCAAAAACATTAATACTGTTAGAAAAAGATATAAATGATAACGAAGAAGAAAAAGATATAAAAGCCGAAGAAGAAGGGTAGGAGGAAGAAGCTTTCGTTAGAAAAGTGAAAAGGAAGTAAGAATCCATAAAAGCTAACGACGGAGAAAGGACACATCAATCAGCAGAAAAAGAGATGACATTATCAACATTTGACGTTTACATTTTCAGCTTTTGGTCCTTCCTGAGGGCGTATGTATCCATTATTCTAACTTAATTCATTGTACTCTAAATTAACACGCCACATTTACTAAAAATCATTTCGAATTAAATTCATCGGAATACTTGAGGTAAATCAAACGATAATATCTTAGTTCCTTTGTTCAGTTGTTTGCACGAGTATGGAATTCGTTATCAGAAAACTCAAAAGCAGAAGAACCAGCACAAAAGTCAAAGGTATCTCTCGTTTTACCTAACAGTTGCACTTGCATTGCTAACTTTTCCTGTACTTTAGATCGGAAAATGATTTATCAGATCCCAAAGAAAATCTAGAATCTATATAAACCAATCATAAAAAGATAAAAGTTTGTAACAGGTTCATAGATTTCGCTGATACTCGAATTCTGAGAAAGTTTGTATCTAACGTTAGAAATACTACGGTAAACGAGGGTGTGCCGATTGGCACTTTCTATTAGAATTAGTGAAAACTAATTTTAATTTGATAAAATATCATTTTCAAGGATTTAATTGATCTCATTTTTAAGTTATAAAAACTGAGTTAATTTTGTGACGTGCACTCTTCCCTACTTTACATTGCATATGGAGAGTTTGAATTAGGCAGCTTTCTCTCACTTTTTGCTTTTTTTACTGTCACATGTGACCCACCAGGCGACTCCTTCATATTACCTCCACAGGCCATCAAATGTTTGGCAGTTGAAGTTGAGACGTCAGCTTATCATAAGCAAAGACCTGGCCTCTTACAAGACCGTAATCCTTGAAATTCTAAAAGATTTATTGAGATAAAAAAAAAGGACAGTTGCACTGTTTTTACCTTTAGCGCCCGAGCCACGCCCAAAAGTCCAGCTACATGGCAAATTATATCTCCATCAAATCCTGTCAAATTCTTCATCTATCGTACTTTGTATTTAGTCTTTACAGATACAGAGTAACAAAGTTTCGGCTCTGATGATCATGGATCATTCTTGGGATTGCATTCCTTGATGTGATCGAGCTGGTCTACATCTCAATTGTATCTAACCTTGTTAACTGATCAGCTTCTTTCTTTTACTTCCAAAACCATCCAAGTTTGTAGTTATACACCTTTTTATCTGTAAGGAAGTGACGCTTGATTAGAAGTTCACTTTATGTCAAATGATATCCATGAAGTGCACCTTTCCATTCGTCAAGAGTCCACGAATTTATTCCCTGGGCTGCGATTTAACATCAATACAAAGTATCGAACTGAATCAGCACTGCTGACTTGTCACATGAATCTTAAGATACCCATTTTTATATCTTCAGACGTTCACTATCGAGAAGAGTCTCCTAAAAGATACAACACTCCGATATGTACACATAAGCATAGTTCCAATAGTTTCGATATATGTAAGATGAAAAAAATGTACACATTTCTTCATAACGTAATGAGTATGTTAATAAACAATAAACAAAGATATGGCCGCAAATAAATCTTTTTGTGGATTATCCGATTCCACATGGGCCGGTGACTGATTGTACTCTTTCTTCCGTTTCATTGACAGCTACGTACTTATAACGTGATTCTCGCTTAGTGTACGGATCATTTGGGTATGTGAATTGTGAATGTGATGGTACAAATCTGAACAACATACTAACCCAACTATAAGCTAACACGAGAGGGAATGGGGAACTACAAGATGCCAAATGGGACTTGGGAACTGCAAGTTGCCAAATAGCAAAAAGTGTTTTTCTGACGTGTTATGATTCTAATGTTTCGATTATTATTAAAGTCTCAATTTGACACGAAAAGACACAACAAAGATCGTGTACCTAATTAGGGCAGCAAATAGACACGTTGTCCCGGTCATCCATTACGACGGCCATTAAGGCAACACTGGAAAATCAATGTTGTCCCATGGGAAAAGAAAGCTGTCAAACTCCCTTGGAGTGATCACACCAACTGCTTTTGATTCATTCAGGAGCAGTACCCATGGATAGTAAATAGGAGGCATGGTCGGTTAAGGTTTTATTTGCTTGGAAATGATCGATGGAACTTAAAAGAAATGGAAAGAAACGTTTTAATTTTGTTGCTCGTTTGCTTGTGTGTTTGATTCTGCCCGGAAAGGAACTTGACAATACAAGAATGTAAGATTTCTAAATCAAGAAAGTCGTCTCTTTTCTTTTGTGTGTGAAATTGTGTTTTTGTGCCAAACACTAATGTAAAAGCGTCCCATATCAATTTAGAATCAAGAATCCAGCTCCATCTAAGTTTTGATTGAAAAAGTGTTTTCTTGGAGGGAAACAACTCTCATTTGCTGTCAATAAGAAGTTACAATTTGGTAGTGGAAGTCCAAAAAATGTGATCAAATTTCTTCTTGAGTTCTCAAACAATTATGACCACCAGAGTATATGCCATTCAAACTATTGATCGTCAACAATGCTAGTCAATTGCGCATGAGTCTAAGTGGTTCTTTGTTTAAGAACAGTGGTAGTCTAGCAATATAAGCATTGCGCTTTAGACTAAAAGGGTTTTCCTTGGTTAATGAATAGAAGATTATTAATTTTTATTATTAATGTAAAATGAATAAATTTTAATGAATAGAAGATTATTAATTTTTATTAATGTAAAATGAATAAGTTTATGGTGTGATTTAAAAAAAGTTGGAAAAGTTGCCTAATTATTAAAATTTTAAAAAAATTCCTTCTCTTTAATTTTGGTCAAAAAATAATAATGAAACATTCACTGTATGAATATCATACATGGACTAATCAAATGTCATTGATATGATAACCTAACCCAATTCTTAAATCTGACTCGAACTAATAAACGTCAAGTTAATTTAATAGTTTAAAATAATTATAATAAATTATTAGTTTATGTTGATAAAGGTCAAGTTAATTTAATAGTTTAAAATAATTATAATAAATTATTAGTTTATGTTGAATTTAATTAGTTCAGTTTGAGTTTAAGAGTTGAATTATATTGTTATATAAGTAGTATTTGATTAATCCATATGGGATGTTAATGCTCGTGTATTTCATCATTATTTTTTAATTAAAGTCTAAGAGAATATATTATTTTAAAAAATTAAAAATCATAAGGAACTTTTTAAAAAGATTAAGGAGTTTTTCTAAACTTTCCTCAACCATATGGGAGTTTCATGTCTCTTACCTTTATTATTATTATTGTTGTTGTTGTTATTGTTTGATAAGTCAAATTATTTATATATAATTTTGGGATGAATTGAAACTAATTTGACTTATCTTTATATGAATTTTACACTTTATTTGGTTAATTCTCACACATTTCAACTTTGTTGCCTAATAAGTGCAAATGGATAGATTTTGGAGAAAGAGGCATAACTTTCGTTGTAGATGTCGGATTAAGGTCATTCAAGTACGCTTTCGAAGAGGACTCTGAGTTCTACAACTTTCGTGGGACTCCAAGAAGAGATTTTGCTATCTAAAGGATCAAAATTGCATGTTTCTGTAGATGTCTAGTGTATATCCCCCCAGTGGACATAATGTCCCCCCTAAATAGATATGAGCGGAGATGGAAAGTTATAAAACCTGAAAAAGTCCACCCAACAGACATGAATTCTGCCTAATAGACATTCACTGGCCAAATTTGCTCCGAAAGACAGAAAATGTCTGCTCAACGAACATGAAGGTCTGCCTAACGGACTTTGACGGCACTATTATGTTCCTCATTTCCCTTTTTGGCAAAAACTAGGTTTCTTTGAGCCTAATATACTATAAATACTCATTTTTAAGACCAAAAGGGGAGTTCTGGTACTAAAAACGAGGCTGTAAGATAACAGGCACCCAAAAGAGGCAAGGAAGAGGAAGGAGGATTGAATCAAGCATTAGAAGCAAGCTTGTTTTGTGTTCTCTTAATCTTCTCTCTCTACCCTTTCTTGGATGTTGATTATCTTTATTTGTTCAGATTCATTTACCATGTTTTGGAACTAAACCACATTTAGGGTTAGGGATGTAGCCTATCTTGGGGATTGATTTATGTTCTATGGATTGATTGGTGTTGAATGAAAGTTATTAGGTTATATTTATCTTTCTTGAGCTTTATTGTTGTTTCTATGCTTGGTCACCATAGATGTAACTTTAGGAATCATATGATGGACTGAGAGGTGAAATATCACTACAAGGAAATCGCAAATTAGCGTCGGAATATTACCGACGACAGAAAGTCCGTCGCCTTTTACCGACGGTAATTAAGTAATCCGTCGGGGAAAACAAAATTTTACCGACGGATAACCAGTCCGTCGGAAATATTGTAGGGAAAAATTCAGCCCAAAATCTGCGACAGACAATAGCGACGGAACATGTCT